>OZ024864.1:32688931-32696431 GCA_964017155.1 Oasisia sp. SBJ-2009 | reverse complement strand
TCACAGTGAAGACCAACGAACATCTGGTTGCCTTTGTCGCATGGTAGGCAATGAACGTGACAAAATACACACAGTTGCCTATGTCGCAATGAACGTGGTAAAATACTTATGGTTGTCTTTGTCGCATGGTAGGCAATGAACTTGGTAAAACACACCTGGCTGCCTTTGTCGCATGGTAGGCAATGAACTTGGTAAAACACACCTGGCTGCCTTTGTCGCATGGTAGGCAATGAACTTGGTAAAATACACCTGGCTGCCTTTGTCGCATGGTAGGCAATGAACGTGGTAACATACATCTGGCTTACTTTGTCGCATCGTAGGCAATGAACATGGTAAAATACATCTGATTTACTTTGTCGCATCGTAGGCAATGAACGTGGTAAAATACATCTGGTTTACTTTGTCGCATCGTAGGCAATGAACGTGGTAAAATACATCTGGTTTACTTTGTCGCATCGTAGGCAATGAACGTGGTAAAATACATCTGATTTCCTTTGTTGCATCGTAGGCAATGAACGTGGTAAAAACATCTGATTTCCTTTGTTGCATCGTAGGCAATGAACGTGGTAAAATACATCTGATTTCCTTTGTTGCATCGTAGGCAACGAACTTAGTAAAAACATCTGATTTCCTTTGTCGCATCGTAGGCAACGAACTTGGTAAAAACATCTGATTTCCTTTGTCGCATCGTAGGCAATGAACGTGGTAAAAACATCTCATTTCCTTTGTCGCATCGTTATGCAATGAACGTGGTAAAATACATCTGGTGTACTTTGTCGCATCGTAGGCAATGAACATGGTAAAATACATCTGGTTTGTCGCATCGTAGGCAATGAACATGGTAAAATACATCTGATTTGTCGCATCGTAGGCAATGAACATGGTAAAATACATCTGGTTTGTCGCATCGTAGGCAACAAACGTGGTAAAATACATCTGGCTGCCTTTGTCGCATCGTAGGCAATGAACGTGGTAAAATACATCTTTGTCGCATCGTTGGCAAGGAACCAGACTATCCGCGTCCTCTACTTCGTGTTAGGCCGCCACAATCCATTGTCATTGAGCAGAACAAATCTGCTCAGACTTTACGCTGCACTTTGAGGGGCTGCTGGGCTTACACATTTGTAGAGCTAGGTGGCTTAAATCCGGCGTACACTACACAAGTGTTATTGTAAGTCGAGCGTTTTGCCGACTTAAACCGATTTGTGGCTAATGTACGCCGGTCTAAGGACTTGCTAAAACTTTCATCTTCCCGGCCAACGCAGCAAAGGTCTGGCCGATACGAAAACTGAACCGGCGACACTCCTGGTGTTATTGCTCGCGGATATAGGGCCTACTGCGCGACGTTGATAATGTAAAATAATAGTTGTAACAACGAGTCAATCACATCATACGCAGTCACTGATGACTGTGCCCGACGAATCGACAATAATTATGATAGAGTGGCGAAGAGAAGACTGAGAGTGTGAACTTATAGAAAGTGTGGCGAGCTCGGCCAGTTCCTTTTGGGGTAGTGTCAAAAGGCTACGCCAACCGAAATTGCACCTGGATGGTCGTGTTCACGAATGTATGGCTTTACCCAGCTCTTCATTCTTCTCAGCGTAGCTTGACGGAATAATATTAGCATACTCAATGCATTTAGAGTGCGCTTCCTTTTGTGCGAAAGCGGTGCCATTATAATATAGTTTTTGGAATTCGCCATCAGAGACGTGAATACGTGCATATAGTAACTAAGCCTAAGGTAGTCTATGCTGGGGTGGCGGCACTGACAACATCTGTTGGGTAGTATGCGCGTATGCAAAACTTTTATTGCGTAATGTGCGCAGTCCACCAACAATTGTCGTTTGTTTTCAAAACATCCATCAAAAAATGTTGGGTATTGTACTCCGGGCTTCTTAGACTTAGCAGCCAAGGCTTAGACAGTGACAGCTGGTGTCTCCTTGGGCTAGACCTAGGCCAGGGAACTATGTATAGTTCTATTTGTTTCCAGCAAATGGCAGGGTCCTGTTAACTTACTAGTCTGTATATATTGTGGTTATAACGTTATGAACTTAAAAGATCTCATTGAACTTGTTAGTCTTTTTCAGAACATTTACGCCAAAGCCGAATTTTCTGTCATGACTATGTCTATGCCTATCTATAGCATGTTGGCACTGAAGAGGGTGCTTGTTGTCCTCAGTGGATCTTTTACGTACCAAATTGAGTCGGTGTGGCGGTCCAGAATGTTGACCGGTCCAAAACGTCGAAGGTTAGAGGTTCATGTCAAAGGTTAGCGGTTCCTGACGAAGATTAACGCCACGTTACGGCCTGACGGTCTGCAACGTCAGCAGTCCAGAACGTTGTTCCACGTATGCACATGCGCGCTGACCTGGCGTAGCCTCAGGTGACCTCAGGTGGCCGATCAACTTTGACCCCGTGCCAGAATGTCGAGACTGAGTTCATGACCCCCGCGGCGACTGTGGTACATAATAAATCATTTCTGCGCGCTGTAGCGACGACCTACTTTTCGACCCCCTACGTTGCACACTACAGTTTCCAGCGCGCACATGTTCTTGCCATTTCTCTGCACAACGACCACGATGTCGATACGTGAACCGCTAACCTTTGACATGAGCCGCTAACCTTCGACGTTCTGGAACGCTCGATGTTCTGGAACGCCACACCGGGACCGACATTAATGTGATTCTCCGATTCACGAGAGATACACAGTCCCTAATGTTGAGAGCCAGGTTTTAACTTAAAATGTACCATCAACCATGCCTCCCGTGTTCAATACGCTATACTCCCTATAGCGATAGTGTATTGAACCAGGGCTGCAGGCGTGCATCTGCAAGGTGGATATGCTAACCATTGGCACTACACTATCCGTGCCTCTCGTAACGACGGATTTACCTGTATCAGTGTATGTTTTACCTGATGGCGTTTGTTATCACTCTGGTTTACTCCAGGTACACAGATGTCAGGAATAGACAAACACTATTATTTCATTCAGCATTATTATTGCCATTAATCCATTGCAACACTTCGAGAAATATGGCATGCACACGAATTTAGCAATAATAATATCACAGCGACATCAGAACCCCGAAGGCGATTGTTATTTATGAAACGTTCCATAAAAACTGGTTCAATGATAAACACATTACCAAAAAAAAATCAACAAATACATAAACAAATCCACACTCGTGTTATATTATAGATAAGGGTGATATTTATAAACCAGAACAGAATATTACACTAATTCAATGCACAAATGAAGGTGTAAGTTTTCTATATGCGCGCTACCTAATCGGACTAACTTCGTAGAAATAGAAGCAGGTGCATTTTATATGGATTCGGAACAATTTGTGAAGAGTTTGGAATTATATCCGTACAGGAATCGGAAAGGAAGTGTCTGAATGAGGCGTCACTATAGAGGTAGCTATATACACTAGCGCATACTAGGACCTATTTCCGTACAAATGGAATCATGGCTTCCAAGAGACTTTATTTATGACAACCACCAGAGCATATCGTCCAACCACAAACTGCATCTACGAATGAATTACAGTGAATTACATTATAGGCGTACACAGCGACAGCGGTTTAAATTTTCAGAACGTTTTGTTTGTACATTTAAACAATGCTGTAAAGTTTTGCATAATTCATTCTTTTAATCACGTATTATGCATTCATATCACGAAATCATAATATATATATATATATATATATATATATATATATATATATAATTTAATTAGCACAAAATAGGCCAATTAGTGGGCATTGCAAAGTCGTGCCGATATAGCATGCCATAAGTAGTTTTTATCTGAGCTTCATTTTGCCTACTGCGCATGCGTGTTATGATGCCTAGGCATACATGACAAAAGGTAGCGCCTACTTTCGGCCCATTTGTACAGATCGATACCAGTTCCGCGCTGAAAGTATGTATGCCTTGTGCTTATGCACGTGCGACACGTAAGACCTGTTTTCGGACATCGTATAGGCATAGAAAATCAATATCTAATTTTGTTCTAGAATAATGTGGTATAAACAATTTGCGAAAAAGAAAAACACTGTTTGATCTCTAGGTGACCATATCCAGTAGCGGCCTGCCTGGTCTAGCCACGTCATTACTAGGTCACAACATCGGCAGCGGTTTTCGATTCATCTCGTTCTACATGGATATTTGTTGACATCAACATGGTCAAGAAGTGTGTTGAGCAAGATTTTCTTGGTACAAAGCCGACATTTAACTTCACCCTTCTAAGGTTTCTTGCCGCAACGCCACCGGTTCGTCCAAACCACTCGCCTCGATTGCATTTGAAATCAACTTCGCATTATCATAAATGTGTATTATGTAGTCAACATGTCTTACAAGTGACTTTATTAATTCTGTTGAATGTGAAATCTAATTTTCGCGTCGCGGTAAGACATTCCGTGCAGTTCACCAGTGTTTGTGTAGAGCCTACAACAAGGCCATTGTCGTAGGGCATGGTCGTAGGGCATGGTCGTAGGGCATGGTCCTAGGGCATGGTCCCGCTGTGGCATTGTGACGCGATCATGTAAAATTCAAATGGTAAATAAGAAGCTGATGTTTTAACGTGATACTTTATAGGACATCAACAGTGTATGTTATGCGAATCTTGTGAAAACATATTAAAATCAATAAAGCGAGTTTCCTAGTTAATGCCGGATTATCGCGCGCCCGAAGAATAGTCTCTACTGCACTAATCCAGTAAGCCACCCGCTGGGCTAGGCGGAGGCCTGGGCGCCCACAAATACATATTTTAAAAACCACACTTGATTACTGCTTCAGTCGCATGTCTGCTTAGTGTTCGGCGTCTACCAGACACATGTTATATTGCGTCAAAGCTGTCATAAAACGCCGTAGTCCCGGTTTTATGGTTTCTCTTAAAAATCGACTGCGCGATGTTATCATTTGACATTGTTTTCGAGTTAGGCCATCACATGCCAGAATTCGGGTGCATTGTTAATTAATCCGTTTCCTTGTACGTCATCAGCGGTTTTGCTGCTAGTTTATGCTGGTATTGTTGTACAAACATATTATATCCAACACATTTAGTCACTTAGTCAATCATCATCACTGCCAACAACCAAACTTAAGACTAAGGACATGGATCTTTTTTAACTAAAAAAGCTTTTCCTATCAGCTAGCTTTTAGCTAAAGTATAAACTTGCACGCAGCAAATCGAAAGGACCTGATTTAAACTGCCTAATTTGCGTGCAATCGTTGTAGATACTTTAGTGACGTAAAGCTTTATTACTACAATAAATTATCGATTGTTTATTCTTAGCAAACAAATAAATTCTTCACAGCCACAGACAGAGGCCTTTAAACAGCGTGCGTGCCGTTTATTTTACCGATGTGTGACCCATGGGTATTATAAACAGTTTGTGTTTGTCGTTTCTAGGCAGACGAACGTGTGACCCATGGGTATTATAAACAGTTTGTGTTTGTCGTTTCTAGGCAGACGATCCACTTGTAAGTCTACGCCAAGAGTACACCGCTGGGGCTGTCGCGCGCATCGATGAATACTTATAGCTGAGATCAAAGGGACTGTATACGGATTAAAATAGAACTATTTCAAACAGACGAGACTGTGTTCGGTTCTGTTACAAAATACGCATTGCAGGCCTCGCCTTTTGAAAAACCTTGGAGAGCTAAAAATCGCCCTTCTCAAAATGCCCAGGAAGCTATTGGAGAGCTAAAAAAAAATCGCCCTCCTAAAATTGCCCAGGAGAGCTATTGATATTATTGCCGAACCTTCACCCTGCAATACAACAGTCACATATAGTATATATAATATACCGTCACTCGGTCCATTTTGAGATTTTACTACGATGTTTTTATTAACATACTTATTTATACGTTCATCAAGTAGTTTCCTGATTACCCAAGTGTAAGTTGCATTTTGTGAGGATTTTGTAACTGGGAAGATCGTTCTACGTTATAGCATTTTGAAAGTTATTGGATTTGTATTTGGAAGTTGGATTTTAGTTGTTTTAGTAGTTCGATTAGTTTTTAGTTTAGTTTGATGTTGCTATAGTTTGTGTCTGTACATATTTATTAACTGTTTAACGCGTTATTGGAGCGGATTTCGTTGGAAAGACAGACTTCGTGGCGATTTTCATTTCGTGTTAACGATCTTCGAAAATGCAAAGATGGCGGCGCCCATGGACTGACCGAAGCCGAACGATATCGCTCGTTGTCTGAACGCATTGGCGTTGATGAATATGCAGGATATTGTATAGTAAATGTAGCAAACACAGCTACATTTCTCGCACAATACTTTATAAGGTAACTGCAACAGTTATTGTGTTATGCAGCATAAAGTGTGGTGTTCAAGCGAAAAATGAATCTCGATTATAAAAAAATTCCAACGCCAGGGTGCGCGGAAAATCGCCCTCCCAAAAGCAAAAGAAGGAGCGCGATGGAGCGCGAGCGCGAACGCGCTCCTCAAACGGCAAGGCCTGGCATTGCATGATGATTATTTGGTTACTGTGTCTCATGACCTACGTAATAGTAGCATCCAGTCTGATGGCGGGATGAAAACAGGGACACGTAAATGCTGCGTACAGAACTGCCATTTTCCACATAAGCAACGTTGCTACAAACATCAGACGCTATCTAACACCGGAAACGATGAAAAAAGTTCTAGACCGTCAACATGTAGGCGTTTGTAACCAGGAACCAACATTGACATTGCATTGCTCCATCGATTGCCCCAGAAACAAAACATGCAACTACTGCCGATAGTGCAGAACTGGATGGCCCGCCCTATCGGTGCCACTAATGCAATCTGTCACATCACACAGCCACACAGGGTACAGGGGAGCGCCCTGGACCCATTGTTGTTTATCCCTCTGGTGGAAAAGATAAGCAATAAAATTGGGGGTATGACAGACATACTCCAGAAACTATTGTACGCTCAGATGGCATGCAAACGTTACAGTAACGTTTGTATTTGGTTAGAACCGTTTGATTTTGGTTTCGGTTAAATGTCTAACGTTCCCGAAACGTTAGTTTTTGGTTGTATTGGTTTGGTTAGAAACTGAAACTAGATCTACGTTACAAAAACGAGCAAAATGACGTAAGAAAAACGTTCGCATTTAAACGTTAATCCAACGTTTCTGCTAAGGTTAGATTAACGTTAGATTAACGTTTGCATGTTGTCTGGGCGCAGACGACTTGGCAGTAGTAGCTGACGGAGAAGCAGATCCCAAGAACAGCTGATAGAGTGGAAATATATGTTCAACAGACACGGAGAAAAGACTGAAATACTGTGGGTGTGGCAGAGAAGGAAAGGGCTGGAAATATACCTGAATGGGGAGACACTTAAGCAAAGAGACAGTTTTCTATACCTGGATGGAGCGATATGTGGGGATCGCAATTTGGACACCAAACTTGGCAGGAGGATTTCAGCAGCGGCAAACGTGATAAAAGATAGACGTATATCTCGTAAATGTAAAGGAGAGGTGATCACCTCGTGTGTTACC
>OZ024864.1:32568931-32683931 GCA_964017155.1 Oasisia sp. SBJ-2009 | reverse complement strand
TTTCTTTTAAAGCAAGTAGATCATTAGGTTTCCTCCACAGAAATCTCAGTCTCGTCAATTCAAATAAAAACTCAGGCTTACGTCACTTTATCAGACCTATCTTGGAAAACAGCTGTACTGTCTGGGACCCCTACACCTTTACACAGATAAACCAACTAGAAATGATCCAACGCCGGGCAGCTCGATATGTCCTACATCGCCACCACAATACCTCAAGTGTAACCAATACACTCCAGACATTAGGATGGAAACCAAAGAAATTCGACCGAAGAAATGACGCTAAACTATGCATGATATACAATGGCTTGGCGGGAATACCAGCCAAAACTATTTTATTCCTGTAAACACAGTTACTAGAAATAAGAAAACAGCATTCCCTGTCTTACCTTTTCCCTCACTCCAAATGTAATTACCACTTGTATTCTTTTTTCCCAAGTACCATTCGACTTTGGAACTCCCTCCCTCAACATGTTGTAAATAAAAACAGCCATTAACGCATTAATGTTTACATGCACTAATTACTTTTCTAACATATCTTTTCTAACATTCTTAAAGATTTTATTTTTATTTTTTATTTTGCCTGTATCCTCAGCATGTTGAGGCTAGGCGGTATCTGGAAGAATAATAAGAAGAAGAGGTCAATCTTCAAGGCCGCTACCCGAGGCAATCGCGGTTTGGAGAGGATTCACTCGAGTAACTACGTCATTAGCAGTGTCAGCCAATATGGAACGTAGACCTCTACTGCATGAGAAATTAATTAAACATTACATGACACAATCATTCAAAGAGATACTCCAGTCACTGAGAAGTTCACGGTATTAACTTAAATATGTATACCATATTGGTTGTGCCTAGTAAGTGTGCACAATAATCGTTAATAAACAATTAGCTATAGTTTAATGGTATCAAAAACATGCTATCTTAAATTCAGGGCGCTGCCAACTTGAGACTTATCCGCCAGTGACGTAAGCCAAATCGTTTACGTCACTGGCGCATTGTTGAAAAAGGCAAGGATTGGCGGAATCTTCGCTAATAATTGTGATTGTGACATAAGCAATCCGCGACGTACTGGACACATTAAATACCATTGGACAGACATAGGATGTTCGAACGTGCATGCGCCAGTGACGTAAGTGGTTTACGTCACTGGCGCATTAGTCTCAAGATGAATCCAGCATGGAGTGTTTCTGATATAATTATACTATAATTAATTGTGTATTAACAATCTTTGTGCACAGATACTATGCACAACCAATATATTATGCAGATTGTGTAGAGCGCAATGGCTCAGGGGTATAGCTTCGGACTCTCGACTACGAGAACCCGGGTTCGAATCCTGTGCTGCGGTGTTAAAACCTTGGAAACATTTTTTTCACTCTACATTGCTCCAGTTCATTCAGCTGTATACATGAGTACCTGGCTATAGACAATGGTGAATATGTGTACGAGCAACCTTCGCGCATTAATTGTAGCATATGGCTGGATGCTTCCCAGAGAAGCGGAGATGGTGTCTGAGTGAACAGGTCTGTCAGAGGGAAGTAAAGTGTAAAAGCGCTTCGAACGGTCCTGAGGACTGGATACTGCGCTATATAAGAACTTGCCTTTACTTTTTTTTTACATATTAAGTAAATGCTGTGACTCTCTCACTGACTGGAGTATTCCTTTAAATATGCATTAAAGTCACCACATTCTATGCATTATAATTTAACACTAAGAAGATGAACATCACAATTTACACAATGAACAACTAATTACTTTATTTAATTTAGTTACGTAACGGGTTTATCTCCGTAATCACGATCTTCGCTGTTCAGTTGGATTACTCTCGTGGTACAGCGTGCGCAGTGTAAACCGGATACAACGTTAGGGTTACGCGAGTGATGCCAGGGGTCACAGCACAGTTAGACTTCCTGTTGTAACCCGTACGAATGTAGTACCTTAATAATTGTGTCATTTGAGATTTAGAAAAATTCTTTTTATGTGAAATGAGTACAGTAGGACAGGCATACTAGTAGGTTCAGTGCTATGATGTACCTGCAGTGCAATGACGCATGTTAGGCAGAGTGTAGTTGGCGTAGTGATTTTTAGCCATTTGTTCCTGCATCCTGCGCCTGCGGATGCAGAAAAGCGTGCTCAGTTTGGTCAATATTGAGGGGCAGTTCACTTGCATATATTTTAAGAGAGCCTGACATATATACTTTTTTGACGAAATTTTATCAGCATATCAGTGACATGACTGCAGTGATTGTGTTAAAATGAAAAAATCTCAGGTCCAGTTTCCTTATAATCTGACAAAACGTTAACATGGCCGCCAATGGGAAAATCAACAGCTGGGCCCTCCAGTAGGCCAATCGAAGTCGGCCCTAGGGGCTTTTGCTCACTTATGGACATGATAATCTGCGTGTATATCAGTTGGTAGGAGACTCCCAGCAATCCATTCATATAAAATCTGGATTCGCTCACTAACAGTTAAACCGTGATTTCCCTAAACGGAGACACGTTAAGTTTAACACTTTTAGAGCTAATCGTTGAATTCCCAGTTCTTCAGACACGCCGCTGTCTGTAGGGAGCATTCATTATTTATCAAGATCAAAAAGTGGTTAACCTCTTTATCGGATTTGTCTCTTAGTCTAGCTGTATGTGTCCGGCTGTGCGTGCTTAAGTGTTTGCATGCGCGTGCATGTGTGCGTTCGTACGTGCGTACGTGCGTACGTGCTTACGCGAGTGAGTGCCACCGCGCGTGCGAATGCAAACGTCGTAAATCAACCACAATAGACCTATCCCATTCACATTCCCACAGCCCTGGAGATGTGTGTTGTTATCTCCGACCGGGGGGGGGGGGGGAGGGGTAAATACATAGAGTGTGCCTCAAGCTGCGCCCGGGTTGTGACAATGGCATGGATATCTGTCGTCGTCCATTGTGTTTACTCGCTGTGCGAACAGTTGCGTGAGTTCAAAATATAGGCTTGGCACTGCGTGGCGACAGACAGGAAACATGAGTTAATCACAGGCACGAATGCATGTAGACAAATGAATGTATAATTTTAAATTACTAAGACATGTTTTGGCCGTGTAACAACGTGTAGCTTAGGCCAAATTGGGGACTCCGCTTTGCGTCGATAGGACCTAGGAGAGGCGTTCTTTTAATTATTATTTTTAACAACGTTTTTGTTTGTTCTACGAAGCCACTATTTATGACGCTTGTTAACTGATAACCGTAATCACTACAGTCACCACACAGTGATGTATGTGCTCCTATGTGTTCATAGTCAACACTTCTGCATAGTTTTATTGCTTCTATAAACCTAAGTTTGTGTAAACAAGCGCACACAAAGATGAATTCCAAACTGTGATTCATTTCTATGGCTGCGATTTTGACAGGTCGTAGCCGGAACACAACAAAACATTCACTCATAGTAGTCCACGTGCGGTAAATGTGACACATTCTAATGTGTTGGCGTATTTGCAGTCAACGTTTTTATACCGTCTGTTTGTTACCGAATTAGCCAATTCAAATCTGATCAAGGCACGTGCTAACACTACTAGCTTTCTGAGTATTATAGAAACGTTCATTGATTTTTACGAAAATCCAAGCACTGTTTGTACATACAAAAGTTCCTCATTTTACCGGCCACCCATTCTGCAAAGGTCCTTTGGCCATGCACGAAAGGTGGTCGCTATGCAGAGGGACACAAGGTCAACCTCTCACCTCTCACACACGATGCCGTATATAATATATGGCTTTCACGTATGGATTATTGACAAAAAGTCAACGTTGATCTATTTTTATCTCCATATTCACCGTAAATATAGAACGCAGTGATTCACTGCCATAGCACTCGACTCTTAACCAGGACAACTGGGGTTCGAACCCTGTGTCACCGGGTCGAACCTCGGAGGTCTTTCTCTGTACTTCGTTGGTCCAGTTCAATCAGCTGTCTGAATAAGTGTCCGACAACAGACACTAGCACAGGTAGGTGTTTATCTTCGTGCAGTAATTTCAGTGTGGCTGGATACTTCTCACAGAAGTCGAGATGGTGTTCGACTGAACAGGTATGCCAGTGAATAAAATGTAAAGCGCTTCGAGCGGTCTCGTGGACAGGATAGTGCGCTTACCTTTAACCGTGGTTCCGTCCCTGGCCGCGTCCCATCGATCGAGCAAGTGTATTATTGTGTCGCGTACGGCTCAGAGAATGAACGGTTTTCGCGACGAAAACGCACAGCGGACGTTGGTTGGTTGGGTGGCGGGCGTAACGGGAATTTGAGATGGCGAGTTCGCGGCGCAGCAGGCTTTGTCGGCTGGAAGCACGCGATATGAATTGAACGTTTTAATTAGATCCTTACACGAGTCTTCGGCAGCGACACGCACACGGCGCCCGCTGGTATCACCACGTCCGCGCGACCGCCAGCCAAGTAAAGTAATTACCTGCTTTCGATGTATGCATTATTGATGATAGTTTTGCTTGTTTCCATGGATATCCGATATTGATATAACAACAATATTAGTATTTGTTTATTGCATGGCTGACGACGTCGGTGTGCGTTTTACGTAATTATTTATAATCTTTATCTTAAGCATGAATGTAGGTTGTCCGGCTCTAGCAAAACGAATATACAGTGTGTGTGTGTGTGTGTGTGAGTGTGTGTGTGTGTGTGTGTGTGTGTGTGTGTGTGTGTGTGTGTGTGTGTGTGTGTGTGTGTGTGTGTGTGTGTGTGTGTGTGTGTGTGTGTGTGTGTTGTTTGTGTGAGTGTGTGTGTGTTTGTGTTTGTTTGTTTGTTTGTTTGTTTGTTTGTTTGTTTGTTTGTTTGTTCGTTTGTTTGTTTGTTTGTTTGTTTGTGTGCGTGTTGGTGAAATTTATGCCGTTAACAATTTGAACAAAATGTCTAATATAACATATATTAAGACAGTTTTATGTTCAATTTCACAATTCAAATTATTCAAAGTGTAAATTGTGATCTGTTCTTATTTGCAAATGATTCTACCTTGCTGGTTAGTGGAAAATGTCCAACATAAATTTAAAGCACACTTAAAGCACACTTAAACTTAACCTAACGTCATTATGTGGTTGCCTAGAAGAAATCCGACTGTGAGCCATACAGCCGACTGTGAGCCATACAGCCTACTGTGAGTCATGCAGCCTATTGTGAGTCATACAGCCTACTGTGAGTCATACAGTCTACTGTGAGTCATACAGCCTACTGTGAGCCATACAGCCCACTGTGAGTCATACAACCTACTGTGAGTCATACAGTCTACTGTGAGCCATACAGCCTACTGTGAGCCATACAGCCTACTGTGAGTCATACAGTCTACTGTGAGTCATACAACCTACTGTGAGTCATACAGCCTACTGTGAGTCATACAGTTTACTGTGAGTTATACAGCCTACTGTGAGCCATACAGCCTACTGTGAGTCATATAGTCTAGTGTGAGTCATACAGTCTACTGTGAGCCATACAGTCTACTGTGAGTCACACAGCCTACTGTGAGTCATACAGCCTACTGTGAGTCATACAGCCTACTGTGAGTTATACAGCCTACTGTGAGACATACAGTCTACTGTAAGCCATACAGCCTACTGTGAGTCATACAGTCTACTGTGAGCCTTACAGCCTACTGTGAGTCATACAGTCTACTGTGAGCCATACAGCCTACTGTGAGTCATACAGTCTACTGTGAGTCATACAGCCTACTATGAGTCATACAGCCTACTGTGAGTCATACAGCCTACTGTGAGTCATACAGCCTACTGTGCGTCATACAGCCTACTGTGAGTCATACAGCCTGCTGTGCGTCATACAGCCTACTGTGAGTCATACAGCCTACTGTGAGTCATACAGCATACTGTAAACCACACAGCCTACTGTGAGCCAAAAAGTCACAGAACATGTATTTGCTACATAACTTCGTATAGTGTAACGTACTATTGTAATCATGTGTACACATACCTCTCTCACACCTGCATAATGACCTGAGCACTGCCTTAACGAGGCCGCCGTGCCGCAGGTCACTGAATTATCCCCGCTAGTTTGCCTCCCTAGTGGGGCGATTAATTGCATTGCTTCAACCTGCGACCAGTATTAAAGCCGAGTGCATGTGTTCCCTTTCCGTGTATCTTTTTCTGGTAGAAGAGAGATAGATTGTCCTTTCGTACGACTACTGGATTCAAACTGTCGAAGTTGATATCGTCATTACCGCGCTATGACAGCATATCGTCGTTGACTCTTTATACGACGCGTTCACCTGACAGGACTTTGTGTGGCGTTACGTTCACGGCTGTGAACGTAACACCACACAACGTTGACCTAAATGACGGGTTCGCGTGACGCATAGCTCTCCGACTATGTACTGTGTATGCGAACTAAAAAATGGGGGCGGTGGGGCATTATGCAAGAACGACTCGAGTTACGATAACACCAACAGTGGGGTAGATAACTATCTGAAGCACAATGGTGTTCTATACAATACATATAAAAGAACCCATATTGATAGACTGGCTTTTGAGCGCGGCATGTAAGTCGAGAAAGCATACAACACATACCAGAATGAATGCGTCGTGGTTACAAAAGCAACACGACTCAAAAACAGCAGCGGCGCCACATCGTAATTATACACTGACCCAGGTTGTAATGACATCACCTATCGCGTCTGTCTACTGCCTAGACTGGCGGTGTAACGGGTCGTTGAGCAGTCACCCCGTGTCGCCTGCTCGCCGATGGCACTGTAGAGAGAGGAGTGAGTGGTGGTGTGGGCTGTTGTGTGTTGAGTCTCATCGTCTGCATGTATTACACTTTCCCGTAGATCCCAACGGTGTATATTGACGTTGACGCATCCACCTTCAGTTCGCCGGCGGCTCAGCTTCGACCAAGCCGTTTTCGGGAGTAAGGAACCAGCGCCGTGCACAGATGGTTCTGTGGAGAACCGACGTGTATGTAGGAACGCTGGTGGCGGCAGACGTTAACGATGTTACCTTACTAATAGTAAATTACCTTCTTACATGGTACTTTTTCATCATGAGGATTGTGTGAATCGCCTGCTCAGTCTGCGCAATCGAATGCCACATTGACCTATGTAGGAAACATTCAGCCACGCTGCAATACATGGGCGAAGAGTATTTGCTCACAAATGTCCACCACTGTCTATAGGTGGTCGTACAGCCGAGTGAATAGGGGCAGGCCACGTCGAGGGAAAGAACCTGCCCAACTTGCTCAATGTTCGAAACGGCACAAGTAGAATCGAACTCAGAGTCATTGGAAATGTCCACGGGTAATTTGATAGACCACGGGCATTATGATACACCACGGGTAATTTGAGAGACTATGGGTATTGTGATACATCCTGAGTAATTTGAGAGACCACGGGTAACCCGATAAACAGTTATTTAGACTTCAATGTTCACTGACAGGCAGTTATTTAGAGTTCCAAAGTTCACTGACAGACAGTTATTTAGAGTTCAAATGTTCACTGACAGACAGTTATTTAGAGTTCCAAAGTTCACTGCCAGACAGTTATTTAGAGTTCCAAAGTTCACTGACAGACAGTTATTTAGAGTTCCAAAGTTCACTGACAGACAGCTATTTAGAGTTCAAATGTTCACTGACAGACAGTTATTTAGAGTTCCAAAGTTCACTGCCAGACAGTTATTTAGAGTTCCAAAGTTCACCGACAGACAGTTATTTAGAGTTCCAAAGTTCACTAACAGACAGCTATTTAGAGTTTTCTTTACACAGGTGGTACGTAAACTAAAAATGTATGTGGGCTGTGTCACAATGTAGTAATGTAGTACAAGGAGCTGTGTCACATTGGGCTGTGTCATGGTGTAGTTCAAGGAGCTGTGTCACGGTGTAGTACAAGTAGCTGCATCACAGTGGGCTGTGTCATGATATAGTACAAGGAGCTGTGTCACAGTGGGCTGTGTCACGGTGTAGTACAAGGAGCTGTGTCACAGTGGGCTGTGTCATGATATAGTACAAGGAGCTGTGTCACAGTGGGTTGTGTCACGGTGTAGTAAAAGGAGCTGTGTGTCACAGTGGGCTGTGTCCCAATGTAGTACAAGGAGCTGTGTCACAGTGGGCTGTGTCACGATGTAGTGCAAGGAGCTGTGTCACAGTGGGCTGTGTCACGGTGTGGCACAAGGAGCTGTGTCACAGTGGGTTGTGTCACGGTGTAGTACAAGGAGCTGTGTCACAGTGGGCTGTGTCACGGTGTAGTACAAGGAGCTGTGTCACAGTGGGCTGTGTCACGGTGTGGTACAAGGAGCTGTGTCACAGTGGGCTGTGTCACGGTGTAGTACAAGGAGCTGTGTCACAGTGGGCTGTGTCACAGTGTAGTACAAAGAGTCGTGTCACAGTGGGCTGTGTCATGATGTAGTACAATGATCTGTGTCACGGTGGGCTGTGTCATGATTTACTACAATGAGCTGTGTCACGGTGACCTGTCCTTATAGGTAGATTTTGGTATTTTCCGTAGACATTTTTCGAATGTGCCCCCAACCCCAAATCGATGTCATCATGACCCGACCGTGCCAGTGGTGTTTATTGTTTGACAAACGTCAAAGGGTACACTTGGAGGTATATTGCCCCTCTCCTAAACTCGCCGTCCGCACCTGGTCATATTCCACAACCAAGGCCGCTCCTGGGTATGACTCAAGCACGCATGAATCTCCAAACTGTACGTGTATACCGTTCTCAGGTTACTACAGACTACACCAAAACTGTACGTGTATACCCCCTCTCAGGTTACTACAGTGTACACCAAAACTGTACGTGTATACCCCCTCTCAGGTTTCTACAGTGTACATCCAAACAGAAACGTTACCATCGACGTTATGTTCCTGTCAAATACAACAGTTTTTATGTGTGTTCATTACAACGGCTACGTACGTACATACCTTCCCAAATGATTACTTGTATATGAATCCGTTGACGCGAGTATGTCTTGCTGCCTGTAGCGAGTGCCGATTGATAAAATATGTTCTTGAGTCGGTAGCTATATAACTGACGAAATGAATGATCTTGAAACCAAGTCCAATGTTAATGGTCGATCTTGTGAGAATGCTCTCCAGTGATTTTTGGTCTGTCACTCGGCCACTGTGACACAATGACGTATTTCCTACAGAAATAGACCCACATGACGCAGTCATCCATAACACCGACTCACGACACGTCAAACCATATCACCCAGTGCTTCCAGCCCGTGTCCCAGTTACCCGCACTCGTAGCGCTATCATCGCTATGCAGCCGTAGGGTCCCGCGATAGGGCGGATGCCACAGCAGTAGTTACCGAGTTTGTCTGTTCGTCGTTCGCCACACTAGGACCGACTGGTTAGCATATACGAAGCGTAGCCGTGGAGCGTCAACTCAACACGATTCCAGTTCAGTACGCGCACTGAATGCACGGGCAAGACGATAGCTCGTAGATCGGCACCAGGGTTGGGAAAAACTCATGATTTTTTCGAATCAATCGGATTTTTTCGGTTAAATCGGATTTTTTCGATTAAATCGATTTGTTCGATTTTTTCAACATTCCCGACAATCATAAGAAATAATATGTAATTCGGAAAATAAATAAATATGTTGAGTATCATAATATACCCAATAGGCTGAACATTCCATTCTTAGCATTTCTAAAGAATTAAGGCAAAGTTGTTATGTACAAATTTAAACTTTATTTAAAAATACATACAGTAAATGAACTGGCAGTAGCATGCAACAAAACAAACAATCAGTTTGCGGTGCATGTAATAATTAATTATTGGTAGCCTGATTATTGTCCTCTTCATATCAGTTGTCAGAGTCCGAAGCAATGTTCACATTTAAAACTCTGTATATGAACACACAGGTTTGGCTGCTTTTGCTACTCCAAGCCTGTTACGCAGTTTACTGTGCACAAGACCAAATGTTGAAAAGGCTCGTTCCACATCGGAGCTTGATGCAACTGAGCACAGCATGCATTTAATTAACTGAATGAATTTGTCATCAAAGCGTCCTTCCATTGCCATCCACCATTCCACTGAACTCACTTCAAGCAAGTAACTGTCCTCAAACATGTACGCTTTGAATGGGGCACTTCGAGCTCGAAACTTGACAACTGTAGGGATGCAGTCTGGATAATACTCGCGGCAGTAAAGCATAGCACTGTCAACATGTTCTAAATCCAAAGTGTTCCCGTTCACCTTTGGATCCCGAATGTAGGCCAGGTAGTGTGCATCAGTAAGACTAGTGGATTTGCTTGCATTAAATTTCTTACGATCTGCTGTAGATAGTAGTGGAGTGAGTTTTGTCTCGAGTTCTGACCAGATGTCTACTGCCTGACTCAGTGTGCATTTGGATTGTTGCAGCTTGTCCAAAGCAACAGCTATCGGGAGCATTCTTTCCAGATAATCTTCAGCACTACGCTTTAGTGCAAAGTCTTTCACCTTCACTGCGATCTGTTTGTCGATACCTTCCCTGTGATTTTCACAGACGAGAAGAAGCATTGCCCAATTGTCCAAGTAACTTTGCAGTGTGTCGACAAGGCTATTCCACCATACTTCTTGTGGCACAACAAGTTTACGTCCCCCGGCTGCTTTATACCATACAGCTGGAAGATACGTGTTTCTGGAAGTACTTCACTATCTTCACCACATGTTCTTTCACGCCACTCATTTCAATGTCCTTTGACAGCAGATTCATTTGATGAGCACCACATCCATATGTTATCACTGAAGAGAACTCATCATCGTACCACAGCATGTTTCGCATGTTTGCCATATTTGCAGCATTGTCAGTAACAAAGCTTCCCACTTTACAGCCATATTTGAGTTCTGTCGACTGGATAGCAGTTTTTGTGATTCCAGCCCAGTATTCTGCTCTGTGGCTGTTACCAGATGTGTCGATTGTGTCGGTGATGTATACTTCCCCTTCAGCAGTGGTGATAGTCGCACACACTATTGGCTCATTGTGGATATTACTCCAGCCATCGAGAGCCATGCTGACGGTCGAATTGTGCAACTTTGCCCGGCAGTCATCTTGTAGCGAGTCGTGTACGACTCAATCAGCCTCGGTCTCTTTCTCATCGGTGACTGCACTGGGTTGGACGACGGCACAGGTCGTGGCATTTCAGCTGTCACGTCTTCAGGTGTGGTTACTTCTACATCTTGTTCTCGTTGCAGTCTGCATATATCCACGTGGCACTTCATCCTGGCAACAATTCCTTGGATGTCCTTGGAGCATCTTTTACACTTTGCTCGGCAACCCGTTTTACCAATTTGTACAACTTTCTCAAAATAATTCCACACAGAATCTAGTTGACGTGGCATGGTGACGCAACACACCCAGTCAACCACAATGTGCAATCGCAATGACCATCAGAATGTTCTGCCTACTAACTTACTAAGCCAGATACCAGACTGCCCTGTGTTGTGCATTGCTGCCCTTATTTCCTGGCTTCTCACTAGGATTGGCAGTTCCGCCCCTCAAGAAATATGTGGCTTCCCTGTGACACAACATATCAATTAATTAAATCAAAGCATGCAATTAGCTGCAGTCAGTTGGTCCCTGGCAGGTGACAGTACAGATAAAGCCCTCTCTTCTCAATCAGTCAAAGTCATGCCCCAGTGATCACATAGATCTATCACTTGCCTCTGTCACTTGCCTAACACAACATACTAAAGTCCAAGCATTATACACTAAGCAAATATTTAATTGAGCACAGCTGTAAAACCATGTGGGCCTAGTAATAACAACAGGTCAGCCGTCTTACTGTTGAGTATTGTTGAGGATTATTATTATAAATTTGCACAAATAAAGTGAGTAATCAGGTAAGTATAAATTTAAGACAATCTGAAAAAATCGAAAAAATCGAAAAAATCAATATCTTGATTTTTTCATGTTGATTAAATCAATGATTTAATCGATGATTTAATAAATTTGATTAAATCAACGCCAACCCTGATAGGCACCGCGCATGTTTATATATATATATATATATATATATATATATATATATATATATATATATATATATATATATATATATATATATATATATATTTAAATACACAGTTACAATGATGGCTGCAATGTCAAGGCCTTTTTTCGAACAAAGTTCGTTTTACACTGATTGAGAAATTGTAAGCTTGTTTCCTAATTGGCTATGCCTGTAAAACGGTACACGACAACCATTTTGCATTTCTGATAATTATGCCTAATGCTATATTTAATGTGCTACTGACATCCGAATTAAGCACACGACAGCTAATAAAATCGCATATCATACTTGACCACTCCCCCGAAATAGCTGATTTATGTGGGTCAGATAACCAATCTGCACAGAAGGCCTAAATGTCAATTGCATAATGCTACTTTCAAGTAGAGTGAATAATTACCACCTGTACTCTTGCATTTGTCAGACATTGTCGATCTCATCAAGCGACGCTTTTAAAGCACGTCTCAAGACGCACTATTTTAAATTAGCTGTTAATGTATAATTTACGGACACGTGATAAACATGTGACGGAGTCCCAACACATATTTAAATCGTCCCTAACTTTCAACATTCATCACCTGCGTTTAATATCTAGTTATTAGGGTGTTTACTGTTAGACTACTACATGATTTTAATAATTATTTATTTAATAACAAGTTATTATAGCTATTAATTTCTAAAATAAATTGCTTTAAAAAAAATATTTAGTTTCTAATTTTGCTAAGCCGTGCAGTAATTTCATTTATTAAAAAAAAAATCTTCTTTCATAGTCACAATTATATAACTAATTTTATTTTATTTGTGTATACATAACTAATATTGTTTTATAGATGACTATGTAGTGTGTACACGGTATTAAATGGAGACCAATGTATAAATAAAGTTCATTATTCTAATAGTATTATTAGTAACGTGCGGCAGTAGCAGACCATTGGACACAGTTGACAGACATCCTACACGCTGCAGTGTCGTACAGCAACGCCTGATAGTATTTCGAGGCTTTAACAGCTGAATTTAAGTTCAACTAATGAAATTGCCCACAGAAAATGTGGTCGGCTTTGTGTTGTGTTATATCTACTGTTGGGTGATTTCAACTAGATACTGCTCGTGTTACACGCAATGTTTGGGATGTCAAGGCATTCACGCGTCACTGATCTCTTGGGTGTCAGTGCATTCACGCTTCATTGACCTCTTGTACGTGTCAATGCACTCACGCTTCACTGACCTCTTGTACGTATAAATGCATTCACGCTTCACTGACCTCTTGTACGTGTCAATGCATTCACGCTTCACTGACCTCTTGTACGAATCAATGCATTCACACTTCACTGACTTCTTGTATGTGTCAATGCATTCACGCTTCACTGACCTCTTGTACGTGTCGATGCATTCACGCTTCACTGATCTCTTGTACGTGTCAATGCATTCACGCTTCACTGATCTCTTGTATGTGTCAATGCATTCACATTTCACATATCTCTTGTACGTGTCGATGCATTCACGCGTCACTGACGTCTTGAACATGTCAAGGTATTCACGTATCACTGACCTCTTGTACTGGTCATGACATTCACCTTTCACTGACGCCTTGTATGTTTCAATGTATTCACGCTTCATTGATCCTTTGTACGTAACAAGGTATTCACGCTTCACTGACCTCTTGTGCGGGTCGTTGCATGGCTATCACTAGTTGCTGTCTGGTCCAGTCACACAATCATTCACTTTAGACAGCTGATCACAAAAGAGGGAATAGGGGGCAGCTGCCCCCTGGAATTTCAGTGGGGGGGGGCAGACATGTATATGGCCCCTCCAGTAAATTAGAACTTCGGATTAAACGGTGGCTTAAATGTGTCAACACCAAGTATACACACATACATGGTTGGCTTGAATTCATATTATATTACATCCTGCTATCTATATATTTACATGCCCACCCCACCAGCCCAAAAAATAACAAACATTTAATTAAAGGAACATGCAACCATAGTGTTGAAAATGCGTTAAAATCCCCCCAATTCCCACACACCATTCATGATAGAATATTGTAACACATGTATGTTTTGTTTAATTTTGTAAGAATGTTATACATCATAAAATTAATCTTGAAACGTGCATTTTCACTGACAATGGGCGCTGCCATTGTTGCCCATTTCACGGGGAACTCACGAAGATTAACGCGAGAGAATGCGTGAGTGTGACGTAGGCGGTCCACCACCTCAGCGATATAGCGTAATATGTAAACACTAACATAGCGACATGAATCGAGTTGTTTTATGAGTCTTGGGATAATGAAATGCTTGAATATCAAGCATACGGATGTCAAAAGAAGGCAGGAGAAGAGTCCGTGAAAGGAAAGAGATTTGTCCAAATGCCAATAAATTATCTACGAAGCCCGCCGTCGAAGGGCGAGTTGGCGATCAAATGGCTCCACAATATAGGTACCAGTCATACAGTGGAAACATTCAATTTCAACCGGAAAATTGTTTACCAGGACCATGTCACCGTTGATATGGAACACAGGTTGCCGGGATTGGGTGAAAGACGACTGTTGAACGAAGCTACTGTCCCCACTGAATTTGTGCACAGAACGAAAAGTTCGGGGCCGAAGCGAAGGGTCGGTGTTGCACGCGAAGAAGGGTCTCGCAAAAGGGACGAACTTAATGTATGGAAATACTATATATGGGGTACTAGAATATCATTCAATGTATTTCCTTTATTATAATAAAAATCAATGATTAGTAAAATATTCATTGCGCGACGGTCGACTGGAATAATTAGTTGGATAAACGATTTTTTTACATATGAAAGTGGGCGATAATAAAAGTTATTAAGCTCCGTCGAACCAACCAAGTCCAAAATGGATTGCGCGATTTCCTTTGTTGCAGTCTCTACTTGAGCATCATTATTCTTTATCCTATTCTTTATGAATGTTTATATTATAAGGGACGGCGTTTTTTTTTATAGCTAACGCTCTGTAACTAATTAAATGGATGAATATATCTCAGACTCAGTGGGTACGTGAAGAATTTGTTTTGTTTTGCCCACCCGAGGCGCTAGCGGTGGTGGATCTGTGACGTCACACGACCACATGCGAAATGTCCAAAATGTCAGCCTCCATGGAGGTTCACTAATTATCCTTAAAAGGCAACAAATCATTTCAGAAAAAAATAACAAAATATGGGATATGATTCAATGAACATTGTTTAATGGTTTAAGCAATTTTTACTTTTTGGGTTGCATGTTCCTTTAATATGAAATACCACATGTTATGCTAAGTTATATATATATATATATATATATATATATATATATATATATATATATATATATATATATATATATATATATATATATATATATATATGTATATTGTATATTACGTATATATATATATATATATATATATATATATATATATATCTCTGTTGGCGTTCTTTCAATATGCCGATATGTCAGCTGTCATCGCTGTCAGTTCAAATCACGGGTAATATTACAGGTTTCCGTGTATTTAGATCATGTTTACAAAACTGGCATCAACCAATAGTAACCGCGTAGATGAACCAACTGTTATCTTACTGTTCCACACGAACCTCATTTTGTTGAAACAATTATGCCAAACAAGTAAGTATTATAGCTAACGATGGTTTCGGAACTTTCGCTGAGCTCGCAAACCTTTGTCACGTTTTCAGAGTAATTGTATCGAATATAACCCACGGGAGATAATCTACACTAATAAACACACATAGGCAACAGATACTGAATTCATCTTCGGGACGAAACGTTGTATAATCCACAACATCACTAGAATATTTACTGTAGATATTTACACAAACAGCAGCAGTCTAACCAATCATAAATCAGTTGCCATTGTACGCAGCAGGCAAACCGAGATGTTATTTACATACATCCGGGTTGATCAAAGGTGTCTAAAAAATGACAAGCTATTATATACAAGCATGACATTCTCGTAGGAGGAATATATTACCCAATAAGAATGTAAAAATAACGTTTGGGCAATTTAAAACACAGCTACGCTACGCAGTCCGCATACTAAGGCAGACTGGCATTTGGTCTTTCAAAAGGTTGAGATGCAAATTAACATGTTGTGGGTCGTGGGTGTGACAAGCTTGCGCGAAATCACTTGCATCTCGGGGAACAAGGATTTGTCATCACCCGGTTTCATTGGTTTCCCCAGTGAGAACACGCCGATGTTTCTATACAAATATAGCTTTATTATTTTAGAAATTGTTATAAAATTACGCGAATGAACAGATTCATAGACAAACGTAACGGACAATGTTATACTGGTTGAAGGCGCAATATATATATAGAGAGAGAGTGAGAGAGAAGAGAGAGAATAGAGAGAGAGAGAAGAGAGAGAGAGAGAAGAGAGCGAAAGAGAGAGAAGAGAGAGTGAGAGAGTAGAGAGAGCGAGAGAGAGTGAGAGAGAAAGAGAGACGACAGAGAAGAGAGAGATAGTGAGAGAGAGGGAGAGAGAGAGAGAGAGAGAGAGAAATAAGACACAGTGTGAGAGAGAGTGAGAGAGATAGGAGAGAGAGAGAGAAGAGAGAGTGAGAAGAGAGAGAGAGAAGAGAGAGAGTGAGAGAGAAAAGAGAGAGTGGGAGAGTGAGAGAGAGAAGAGAGAGTGAGAGAGAGAAGAGAGAGTGAGAGAGAGAGAAGAGAGAGAAGAAAGAGAGAAGAGGGAGAAGAGAGAGAGAGAGTTCTGACCCGTCCTCACGCGGTCTGTAGTGCAGAATGTCCGAATTGCTGAACGCCTGGAACAGCAGCAGAATCCAAACAAAATTACCTCACCTAATATGGACATGGTAGGGGAGACTGAGGTAAGTTGATCCTTGGGTTAAGTTGAGTCACGCCTTCCCAATGCTTCATGGGTAGTCTTAGCTGAAAGGTGTTACCACCTATTGATAACTAAAACATTATGTTTTATTGATGCTCTGTGAATAAAACATGGTTTTGGGGCGGTAAAATGGAAATTGTTGGAACAGGTATGTGAATTTGTGTTATGTTTACTATACAGATAGATTTACATTATTCTGCAGGTAATATGAAACAGTTGTTAAATTAGGCTTCCTTCGTAGTTAGTTAAATTTACCTACCATGCGTCAGTAGGGTTCATCAAATGAATGCGTTTTATAGTACTATGCGGGGCAAGTTGACCCAGTCAAATTGGGGTTAATTTATCCATGGATCACTTATCCCATGTAATTTATCATTTGTGACAACACATAATGTCGTTTCAAATATGCATTTTCGTGACTGGTAAAGTTTTTATACTGGTAAATCTCAATTCCGTTGTAGGTAGTAGACAAGTCGTTTCGACAATGAAATGTTTCCATACGACATCCATATTTTCTATCTCTAACACATTTTAAATTCATCTAAACATACAACTTTGTATTTTAATAATGCTTACAATGTAAATCTTACACATTTATAACAACGAAATCAGATTTTTAATTGGTATGTGAAAAGAGTATCGGGGTTCTGTCCGACATAGTTGCCAACTGGTGTCTAAATGTAACCTAAGCAAGTGTCATTTACTTATAGGACATGCATGCAGCGTATTTAGACTTCAAAATATGGACTACATGCATGTATTTAACAAGATTTAACAAGATTGCCACCTAGAGAATCAACTCAAGATGGCAGGTGGACAAGGAAGCCCTTTGGCTTATCGAGAGTCCAACCTATCTATCTAAATGTGCCCCGCCCTTCTTAGGTACATGTCAATTTTATTTTTGAACATATTAACACTACTAGCACTTACACAATCAGCCGATAATCTGTTCCATTCATTTACTGTTCTTTGTGAAAATGAAAATGTTCTAATATCTAATCTACATTAGATATTAGAAAATTTGGTAAGCTACATGTAGTAGTAGTAAGCTACAGGAGTGTACAACGTGTCGGTGGTGTTTAATATGTTTCTTATCTGACGTGACTAATTGGCGTTTGTCAAATACGTAGCCCTACCGAACTTGTAATTTCTATTCGCATTAAGCGATAATTTATTTTTAGTCAAGGCTACACTTACATAACCGTGCCGGTGTAACGGAAGACCTACATATCACTGAAGGTCGATATAAATTGATTATGCTAAATATTTGGTGAGGTAAATGCAATACCATTTTTCTCAGCAAAAGTGGATTAACTTACCCCAGTGGATGGATCAACTTACCCCACCAATGGGATAAGTTGAGCATTTTCACCATCTTTTTACTGCTCACCATGTTGCCTGTGCCGATTCTGCATGGAATATATCATTTGTATATATACACGCCATGTCGTTGTAGGCATTACAAGATATGCCGCCTTAACGAATAAAAATGGCTCAACTTACCCAGGTTTCCCCATCTCAAATAATTGTTCAGCCATGAAACTGAAAGCGCGGATTCGAAGTGTTTATACCATGTCGTTATGAAATATGAACTTCAGTTCACGTGTACGTTGTCATGGTCGCCGCACGGGCATGATTTTTTAGCGGCCAAGCTAGCCAGACGACAGTGAGTTGCAACCAAAACTGTGAACAGTCTTAGCAACGTTCACACGACCCGACTTGTTGTGGTCGGGCGTCGTCAACAAAGCGAAAGACAGATCAACTGAAAAACCTATTGTGAACAGCTTATCGTAATCGCAGCTTCCTGCTGGCGAACGACACACAGATAAATTCCAAACTGTTACCAGTTCTGTAACAACGATTTTTATTAATGACAACTACAACTTTTTGACAGATTGAGCTCCCCAACTCTCTGCAACATTCTAGCCCAGTACATGCAAATGTGACGCACATGTGGGACAACATACAGGGAAAGAACGAACTGTTTTTTATAATTATTATATATGTTACGCTTTCTAGTGAGTGCGTTATCGTATTCATGCTGCTGCTGCTGCTGCTGCTGCTGCTGCTGCTGCTGTCGTCACATAAGCAGCAGCTGCTAGAAAAGGTTATCAAATCAGCAACATTCGGTCACGCCACCTGCAAACGCTAGCGGAGACCAATAATTCAGTGCCTATATGTCGTGATAAAAAATAGCCGAGACCAACCACGATAGAAGCGTCAGACAACAGAGAGTTTCAGGTCCCGTACAGGTGGCTGGTCTCTCTGCTGATTCTCTCCACTTCTTCCTATCAGTACCAGTGTCTTCGCCGTCCAACCAACGTTTTATCTAGCAAGAAAACCAATCTAGCTTCGATATTCTATTTTTTATTTACGTTTTGTCTCGGAAGTCGATACCATTATTGAGACTAAGTTTTTTTTACTGTAGGTACATCCAATCTGTAATATGCTTCCATCAGGTTTTAGATCAGCTGAAAGTATTGCTATATTCCGGCGTCATTTAAAACGTATCTTTATAAATCTCACTTGTCCACCATTGTTTGCTGATGTCTTTAAATGCTAGAATAATCTTGAGATTGATTGTTGGTATGAACGGAAAGAAGAAGAACAATAATGCGTTTGTATATGTTAACATTGTAATGATTTAGAATGTTCTTACTATTTTATTGTAAGGTTAGTGTAGAGTAATAATGACATTCCATGATATTTGCATAATTCTTCGGACCAAACCTTTGTAGCAACCAACTTGCATATGAGCACGATAGACTAATTGCACAAAGTATACATTATATTATTACAGTATTGTATGCCTTCCGCCCTCCCCGTAACCAAACCACAGACAATAACAAATTAAGTTCTTATATAGTCCAGTAGCCAGTCCTCGGGACTAATCAAGATGCTTTATATCTTACTTCCAGACAGGCCTGTTCAATCGAACACAATCTCGACTTTTCTGAGAGAAGTGTCCCGTCACGCGGCGATTAATGCGCGAAAACTACTCGCACACAAATATCCCTAACAACGGTAAACGGTACTCATTCATACTGCTGAGTGAACTGGAGCAATGTAGAGAGTCACAACTTGCCCACGATTTGACACGGCAGCACAGGATTCGAACCCAGGTTCTCTTAGTAGCCTAACCATTGTGCCACTGCGCTATTACTAGTAAGTACTTCTAAGGGTCCCTTCTAAGTACTACTACTACTGCTACTGCTACTGCTACTGCTACTGCTACTGCTACTGCTACTGCTACTGCTACTGCTACTGCTACTGCTACTGCTACTGCTACTGCTACTGCTACTGCTACTACTACTACTACTACTACTAGTAGTACTACTACTTCTTAATATTCAAGTTTAACCTGGGTTAGTGACGCAATAAATAAATATATATATATATATATATATATATATATATATATATATATATATATATATATATATATATATATATATATATATATATATATATATATATATATTTGGTATTGGCTACAATTGGTTTACTGCTGACAGGGAAGAGGTTGAAACATGGATTCTATATCTATAATATCCTTGGTTGAAATCTCATTGTCGTTCAGTCGGTATTGAGTCGGCGCCAGCACAAGCTTTGTACGGTCGCGCGCAGCAGTAAAACAGCCGTTATAAAACTACAATGCCAATAAAAAATTAATTGTTATGAATTTGAAGCGATTATACATCTGCATGAAAGCATAAAGATGCACGAGTCGCTAACAGCTCGCCAGAAACCAACAACTCATAAAATAATGATGCTAGACATCCAGCATTCATGCTGGATGCTATTGCCACTCCTCTGTAAATTGCCCTACACACGCAACAAGTGACCTCGACGCTTTGAACGAGCTTTCATTAAAACCACTGCCTAGAGCCGAATCAACCTTTTTCTAATATCTATATGGTGGGAATTATGCACAGCAAAGGCTGTCGTTCAAAACATGTTGTGTGAATCTCTTACTTACTTGTGTGTTATAGCTTGCACCTTGAACGAGTGGTCAACTACCAGGTGTTCAGTCTGGTCGAAGTAATCGTCATTGGCAGCCCGTTGGACCAAATTTACGGTTCAAATACAAGAAAATCGACTAATGTCCACCTGCGTACCTCACACATACTAAATTGATTGTCCAAGCATTTCGCGTGCCGTGTGAGACACTGAAACTGGCATGACAGTAGTAACAACCTTTGTATTCACACGGATCAACATTTACAGGTCAGTAATGTGATAGTGGTCAGTGCGTATGCAAAGGAGAGAAATAGTGGTCAATGTGTTATTCACATAATAGTGCAAATTACTTAAGAACACACTTGGCACTAGATGTCCCCAAAGCCCAGGCAGTTACCATAAGTTTTTCTTGCTCAGAAAATGGATTAGTAGGATCATAGATCAATACCCTCTTTGTTCTTTCGTCAGGATCCATCCTGGTACCCAACTATGTTGGTCTCCAAATTGGCAGAGTTCAGTTGGGCTTCATTTGAATATTATAATAGTCATTAGCACTGTCTCTCCTGAAAGCAACAGATAGGCATTTTATTATGGACTGCCTGGCTTATTTTAAGTTAATGCATTCTGAGTCATTCAGACATCATTACAGACAGACAAAACCCACTCCTACGTAAGCAGCTAACACATATTTTATAGTACATGGTAAACCAATTATATAAGCCCACTTGCACATATAAAGAAGTGCAATCAATGCCCTCCTTGGTCTAATCAGAGACATCTACTTGGCCATAATCAAAGTCATACTTGTATTTTCCCAAAATATAAATGTCAGCTTTCAAACAGGTTGTATTTGACATAGCCTCTCGAGTGTTATGCTTGCAGTGCAATGCCTGTGAATGTGTTGCCGATTTATGGGAATCACAGGCGAGCTCACAAACATTGTATGTGACATATTTATTGTTAGATTGCTTCGTGCAGAACACTAAATTGTGCATGTCGTGGCGATCTTTCCCGATCCTATTTTATAATCATTGCCCACTAAACTACTTGTATCTACATTTGCAGTCACCTTTCAGTTGCAGCTTGGCGATTATGTCAACCATAAAGGAAATACTGTGATGGAAACTAAATAAAAATAAACACTATGGACGGTAGCGGGCGAGTAGCCAGACATGCAAAGAAAGAGCGCATCTGACTGGCAAGTGGCCAAACATGTAACGAGAGAGCGTTTCTAATTGGCTCACGTGTTCCAGTGGCGACATCGAGCGATCGTGATCGTTACTAGACCATCTAGTGAATCGTCTTGCTGCCATGTTGTCTTCGCAAAATATTGCTATAATTCTTTCGTCGACGTTTCGCTACTATTGTGCGTGGTGTTTATGACACTCTTTAAGAACATTCAGTGAAATTCAAGAACATTCCTGGGTACTCGGACAAAAAATTCAAATTCAAGAACATTTCGGCAATCTGTGGCGACCTGACCCCGAAATCTTCGGTTACGCCTACGGCTACGTGTGTGGGTGCGTGTGTGTGGGTGCGTGTTTAGGTTAGGGTTACTCGCCGGCAACTGGCTGAAATTCCACTTCAAAACAGCTCTCAAATTAGTCTAACTGCCCGAATGCCTAACCATGGCTGCTGTAAGGCATTTTTACGATACGTTCACGCGGAAACTTACAATAAGTTCGACCAATATCATCGAAGCGATACATAACAAACACAGCCTGACCAGGTCCGCGGGAAACCCGTATGAATGAGAACAAAAATTTCGTAGTAACGACGTAGTAAAACCGGCCTTATTTGATCATCTACTATAACGACATGCAGTTTTCCCAGTGAGATGAGTAAACAAATTATAACCTGTGCCCTGATTCACAGTTCTTAGCTAATCGAAACTCGGCTTACTTTTAAAGGACGACGTTCGCGAATGCGATCTACGGCACGCCAGGAATCGACACAAAAGTTTAACTTGTTATCCAGTTTTGACCAGTTTACCCCCCCCCCCCATATTAGAAAAACAAAAATTCGGATTTGGACGAATCACAGACGACAGAAACGGCCAAATCGGGTTATCGAACCGCGTAAGTTTTTTATGCGTGACACGTACGAACGCATGCACGCATCACGCACGCATCACGCACGCACGCACGCACGCACGCACGCACGCACGCACGCACGCACACACAAAGGAGGACCAACTCAATGGGGGCACGGTGTGAGTATGGTGTGTGTGTGTGTGTGTGTGTGTGTGTGTGTGTGTGTGTGTGTGTGTGTGTGTGTGTGTGTGTGTGTGTGTGTGTGTGTGTGTGTGTGTGTGTGTGTGTGTGTGTGTGTGTGTGTGTGTGAGAGAGTGTTTGTGTATACACACGTGCATGCATGTGCATAATATTATAGTGTGTATGTGTGAGACACACAGGAAGAGCGAGGGAATGCGTGCATGCATCATGCCTTTACAAGTCACGTAATTTCAGCAACAATCACGATGACGTCATTCGTTTGAACTTTAAAATCGTGGGTGAACGGCTAAAGCCACTGCGGCAGGGGTCCGCTTTATTTGGACAGCCTATATATACCATTGTGGGTAGTTTTTCGGACTAGTTGGAACTGGTGCGGAACTCACGATTACGAGCTCACCGAGACAAACTTAACTATAAAGACAACATAGGCGTTATTAATAGTTTTATTGAATGGAACGAAGCGTAGGCCTATGAAGTATAGCAATAGGCATAATGATTCATGATAATGTTCGTTGTTTTTTAGTTATGCATGTTAACGTTCCACATTTATATCGTCCATTACCATGTCAAGTGTTCTTTTGCGAAGTGACACTTGAATCTCGTCGTTTCGGACGTTTTGGTGACTTCGGTGACTTTCTCCGCAATTCGAACATAACGCAGTACATACACATAACAGAGAAGTAAATCGAACAGACAAGCAACGTTGGTCTCGTCCACAAACCACCATAAGCATCAGGTCACAAACAGGGGAATCCAATCAACAGTGCGATCTTTTTCAGCACGCCCAGTCGATTGGCCCTGGATCTCATCCGGGAATTGCAACGGTCCCCCGTAACAACCCCCTCGTCACAAAACTAAACAACACTGAACACAGAATCGGGCGTTGACACTAATACGTCGTAGTGGCCCACAGAGAAAGAGACAAGACACGGACAGGACATACGATGCGGAGATACTGATACCGGCTGCTGCTGCGGTAACATCGGATGCTCGGGCATTTGAAAGAAGCTGTCTCATTGCGCTGAATTCGGTCAGTTGCCCTTGTAGCGCTTTTATTTGGCGATGTCGCGTTTCGATGCGAGTTGAACGGCGATCGTGGCGACGCCGGCGGATGTGTGAATGCGTGAAGTTGCCGCCGTAAGATTTGGCTCGTTCGTCAGTGATCGTGACGACACGCGGCTTTTCGGATTTGCGGTGGCGGTAGCGAAGGTGGAGAACAGCAACGGGTTTTGGCGATGTCGCGTTTCGATGCGAATTGGACGGCAATCGTGGCCGCGCCGGCGGATGTGAATGCTTGATATTGTCGCCGACAGATTTGGCTCGTCTGTGATCATGACGGTGGAGAACAGCAACTCGATTCACGACTGCGCACATCTGAAAACGCAATAACAACATCTGAGTAACCATAACGCTTTTTAGCAAATGCATCATATACTTTTCGCAAGTGGCATAACTTAGTTTTAAATTCGGACTGTTTTATATAACAATGCCTACCTTTTTACCCGAGGGCGGTGGTGACCATGGCATGGCGGCAACGCTGGCAGCGACAACTTGGTGCAGGGAAAACGGCGATGAAATGGTGTTCAATCGCACAGAGTGTAGTTATGTCTTCAGACTTGCACGCGTTGCCGCTAACGTTCGACCGGCTCTATAGTTGTAGCGCAAATGTTCAGGCTCGACAAACAATACACCCGAAGTCCTTTTCGCGTTGGCTTCTGTGTTTGAGCTTCTGATCGTCTTGCTATAGCTCGATGAGTTGCGCTCAACTAATTTCCTTAATAGAAATAATCGTCTCTGATCTTCTGCCACGCTGCGATCTGGGCTGTAGACTATGTGACACTGTGTCGCCTGTTACAACCGATAATGTAATAATCGCCCGTTAATGTAATAACTACCCGATAATGTAATAAAATCAACCGATAATGTAATAAACTTGCTACCCGATAATGTAATAATTTTCGCCCGTTAATGTAATAAACTCCTCTTGCCTGATAATGTAATAACTTTCGCCCGTGAATGTAATAACGTACATATTTCACGTAGGACTTAGTCGTTTTCGTGGATTTCTTGTTGATTTCTTGCATTTAGTCCATTTTTCTGTCGCATATTTCGCAATACTGCCATGTTTACTAATGGGTAGTAGTAATCTTTTTAGATTAAATTCAATATGTTGATTCCAAACCTGAAATTAGATTCGTCGCAGCAGGTCAGATTGTTGGATTATACATTTTCGCACCACGTTATACATTCTCGCACCACTTACGAATGACGGTTTCCCTTTCCATGCTATAATGTTAGGGTATCTAATGCCGCAGGCTTGCCTGCTCAATGCTATTTTGAAAGCCAGATTAAGAAATGGTTGATTAAAGAATGTTTTATTATGTAATTTGTTGACACTTTCGTGTCTGTAAATTCTCGCATGATGTGTGTGTATATATATATATATATATATATATATATATATATATATATATATATATATATATATATATATATATATATATATATATATATATATATACATATATATATATATACACACATACACACATTACCAAAAGACATCGCCTCTCTACCTGTGGACCCACATCTATACTAAATTTGCATGTATCGCCTGATATTGTGCATGTGATATAATGGGTCCATGTAGATGGTTCGTAGAGTTATACATTTTTATATAAGACTACAATGAACAAGCTAACAGCCCCACAAATAACAATGGAAAGAAGTATGTCAAACATACCGGGATAGAAAGGAAACATATTGGTAACACACCTCTGGTCAGTCTCAATTAGTAATAGTAACCTGAGGAACAATTGAGAGGTAAACCGGCGAAACCATGGAATACCGAACCAGTCGGCAAAGGATTGCGCAAACAAATGTAAAATGTAACCGAGTATTGCAAAATATATTTGTTTGCATTGTGGATGGATTGCCGAGTTATTTAATGTAACTCTGTCTGCCTGTGCCATATCACTCACTTTGATTTCGTCACAGCCTTGGCACAGTTTGGTTAAATTAGGTTTCGCGCTATGTAAATGAGGGGATATCTATGTAGGATACTTTGTGCATAGCATAAATGAACCGATTCCGAACAGATTAATGGGATTGTAATTTTCAAACGGTGTTATTGCGGAAGACTGCTTTTTGTCCCCAAGCACGGCTGGGTAATTCGGCTATTGTATGTAAATATCTATATATCTATATATCTATCTATCTATCTATCTATCTATCTATCTATCTATCTATCTATCTATCTATATATATATATATATATATATGTTTATATATGTAAATAACATATATAGTATGTCATAATCTTTATATTATGAAGTACTATGTATTTGATATATTATTGACACTATCAATAATACCGTTACCTACGATATTACTGGAGGAGTAAATGTTACTGGCTGTTTTAGAAACCAAGTATTTTGTTTTGGCTAAGTTAACAGACACAGTGTTAAGTTTTAGTAATTCATTAACTATTCCTGGTTCTGTATTTAACGCATCGTCTACGTTTCGATATTGTTCATTACGTTGCAAATGAATCAAGAGTACCTAACCGTACAGAACATAATTTGTTCACTGGTCTTGGCAAAGTCAATAATGTATATAATAAACAACAGTGGGCCTAACATCGAGCCTTGAGGTACGCCGGTTGAACTATCATGTATTTCAGATTTTTCGTTCTCTACTTCAACATACCTTTTTTGTTAGTTAAATAATTTCTAATTAAACTTAATACTACTCCACTAACGCCATACTATGTTTTCTAGTAATATCCTATAACCCAAAGTAGCAAAGGCTTTTGAAAAGTCCAGCTAATATTTGTGGGAATTCCATGTCTATCCATGTGTTATTACTATCACATCAATGAATTGAAGGCCAGCGAATTCAGTGCTATTCGGGATGCTAGATTTTACATCCTAGACGCATGGAAACGTACACATAATAGCGTTTATTATGGTCTAGTTACCACTTTTTTAAGTGATGTATAATATGTATTCAAAAATGCACAGTAACGTATATGCAATTCTAGCCAATATTGTGTTTATGTACCGCATCATATTTAGATTATAAATTTATTTGGGAATAACCCATCTCTAAATATTGTTACTAATTGTATAGAGTTTGTGTATGCACAGCATCTAGATACTGTGCACACATATTTTGATATGGTATTTATAAATTCACCATATATATATATATATATTCGTTGTGTTCAACGAGACGTGTGCGTTTCAGTAACATATTGCCTTTAACCTGGTTGTTTATTTCCGAATCAGTTCGTTTGATATTTTTGTGTCGAAGCAAGCGATAGCATAGAGCGGTGAAAGATTTGATAGACATAATTTTTTAGTTCATGTTGCATCGTTCAGGGGATATACATCGTGTAATATTTGAGAGGGTTTCCTTTTAGCGTCATATTATTCAAATTAGACAACTGTCCTACGACCAATCAATTTGCTTGCTATGTTCACAATGCGTGCGAACTTTATTTGTATTGGTCATATTGCCGTGCCATGTAAATAAGTATTTAAACATCGAAATGTTTTTTATAAAAACTCAGTAGATAAGATCAATGAAATTGCTGACTGACGTATGTCAAAGCTATGATCTAATAAAGCAGGGCAGACAGGGGATAGTTGTCATACTTTTTCGAATTTTCCCTATTTTATTCTTTATAATAAATGTTACCTTGAGCATTATTGTTATTAAGATTAATTGCAATCTATAATTCATGTACGAATATTAATATTGATGTACCCTTGTTAAAAATAGTATATTTCTTTATTCAAAAAGGTTCTCTTTTGTGAGTCTACCCGCCACCCTGTTTGGTTGTCTCACACAATGTGGATGTGTTTGTCACAAAATGTTATAAGCTAAGCTAAATTTTTATTAAGTAACTAAACGCTATATAAAAAAAGTGTCACTTTAAGCGTAATAAATCAATTTTACTCACACGCTACGTCAACAAAATGTTTGTTGGAATCGTAGACCATTTCAGGACGACATATTTGGACATGAATAGGATAGGTACCCATTGTATGAATCTAACCAAAACGGTTTATAAAATACTGATCATAACGTAAGTATTCTATATTACAATTTAGTCATGCACAACTAAAATTATAATAACATATATATATATACTTTACTCTACATACACAAAACGAAAGACGTCGCAAGCGCTTCAATATTCAGTTGCGGAAACAAAAATTACAAATGGGGATTCATATTTACTAAACGATCATTGCAGTGTTCTCGCTTTCTAGGAGATGCACTACTTGCTTTGTGACAACCAATCCGTGTGATAACCAACCCCGGGTTCACTTATCCAGGTACTTGAAGCTAACGAGTATTCCGACTTAACTGACAAGTTAGAAATCAGTTTGCTAGCAATACTAAGAAAGTGATATTTCGTTCGTATAAATCGAGAAACAAACTAGAGAAATAACTCATCCTTGCGAAGCTCCGGAGTGATTCCGTCCGATAGCACGGGTCTTTTCACAGACAGGCGATAAGTCCTACATAGACAATCACATAGAAACTGCCTATTCCATAGAAGATTTACATCAACATTCAATATGAACGACAAATTTGCAAGACGCGTTGCGCCATTTTACTCACCTTCGAATGGAAATTGTTCTTCTCTTTGTTTCTTTCGTGTAACTTGCTCTCATTCCTACATCGCTGACGTGAAGATACCTTAGGTATGGAGTAGCTCGCCAATACTGGTATTGTCCACCAACATCTTTATATACTCATGTTTTCCCGCCTCCCAAAACCACGACCACGTGTTCCCGTTCCCGCGGTCTTTTTTGGTGTATTTCCATTATCACGTCGGCGTGCCGAAAGCGTTCGCACATTTTCTGCGTACTCTACGTCCACTCTTTATGGTAGACTACTCATATGCGGCATTGTTAAGATAGATCGGACGTTGGGGTAGACTACCATAAAGCGCGGACTTGTGGGTACAAGGGTATTACTCGGACGCCATAGTAGGCTACTCATCGCAAAATGGGAATTCTTCTCCTCACTGCTAGTTTCTCTTTTCATATACCAAGACATAAACTTTATATATATATATATATATATATATATATATATATATATATATATATATATATATATATATATATATATATATATATATATATATATATATATGCATAAATAAATACCCGGACAGACAAATACATTCGGGTAATTGAAATGACAAAGGTCATAGAAGTGATCTCTTGTGCAGTTTGGCCATTTGGCCTATTTCATATATTTTTCATATATTATATATATATATATATATATATTCTCGATCCAATTATATATGCACATATATTTGGCTTACTTCGTCTACTTTTCATCTATTATATATATATATATATATATATATATATATATATATATATATATATAATAGATGAAAAATAGACGAAATAGGCCAATTATGTGTGTGCATATATAATTTGATCGAGAATACATCATACGAGAATATGTGGACACGAAAGTGTCAACAAACTACGTAATAAAACCTTAATAAAACATTCTTTAATCAACCATTTCTTAACCTAGCTTTCAAACTAGCATCGAACCGGCGAACACCAAGCCTGCGGCATTAAATACCCTAACATTATAGTAAACCGTCATTCGTAAATGGTGCGAGAATGTCTAACGTGGTGCGAAAATGTATAACTCAAAATCCTTACCTGACAAATCTAACTTCAGGTTTGGAATCAACATATTGGATTTAATCTAAAAAGATTACTACTACCCATTAGTAAACATGGCAGTATTGCGAAATAGGCGACAGAAAAAAGGGACTAAGTGCAAGAAATCAACATGAAATCCACGAAAACGACTAAGTCCTACGTGAAATATGTACGTTATTACATTAACGGGCGAAAGTTATTACATTATCAGGCAAGAGGAGTTTATTACATTAACGGGCGAAAATTATTACATTATCGGGTAGCAAGTTTATTACATTATCGGTTGATTTTATTACATTAACGGGCGGTTATTACATTATCGGTTGATTTTATTACATTATCGGGTAGTTATTACATTAACGGGTGATTATTACATTATCGGTTGTAACATCGCCTTCATCCAGACTCTTTCTCAAATCTAAGGCTTTGATATTTGTTCACCGGGTCCGATCTTTCGCTACGATCCGATCATGTCTCGCCCCATCTCACCTAATTCTGTCGTCACTTTGTTGAGCCTGAAAGAGCTGGAACAAATTGTGGTCGTCGCCGAAGAAATTATCGTGTGCAATAATGTGGACGGAAACCTCCAAAACAATTTACGGTGATAAATGGACATGACCAATGCCAACAGGGTGTGTCGTGTTTTTTTACGCACGCGCAGTTATCAAAGATCAACCAATTGCATTGGTACGGAACAACTTCCGTCACTATGTGTGGTGCAACTGCTATGTTACTGCTGCCCTTGTGTCATAATTGTCGGTGTCTCGTCGGATCGAAAGACGAGGGGGGCTGTTGTTATTCTTTTGGCGACACACCAGGAGGACGAATACCTACCGGGGGAGGGACACACAAGAGTATATGGACAACGTGCAAACCCAACACATGCCAGTAGGACCATTGTCAGTGGCATGTGAAGGATGTGTGATAGACGACAAACATTAGAAGGAAGTCTGCGGGCAGTGGTCAAATTCATTATAGAAATTAGTGTTATGCCAAAGCCAACTTACTTCTTCATAAGTACGGTACCGATTATGACAATTCTCTACTTTTTTGGAACAATGAATAACTAATTCGCCAGGCTATATAGGAACAACACAAACAGTCACCGCCACTGTGCACACACGTCAGTGTCATACCTTTGCTCCGAGACATGCACAATCTTCCAGATTCAACAGGCGTCTAAAATAGGGTGGGGAGAGGAGGGGGGGGGGATATAAATAGATACGGAGAATGGCAGATAGATGGACGTAGTCATTGGGGCAAGGTGTATATTTTACTCTATTCACAAACACAAAGCACTGTTTTTTTCTCTGTAGTTCTCAGCGTCGGAATTTAAAGCTTTCCAGAGGAAGCAAATATATCAAAGGCCCCGCGTTTTATCGGCATGGAGAGGGAGTCGGCTTTCCCGCGATGACTACGTAAACGTATACACGTCACCGCGAGCGTACATACGTCATCAAACGCGAACGCGTTCTGACTTTCACGGGACAGTCCATTGATCACGACGGGGTAGTTGTTAAGTTAAAACAAAACTCACGTTGATAAAATCAACCACCAGTTCAAAAACTGTCAAACTCTAAGCTAGCCTTATTTCAAGAAATGCAAAATTGCATAGAAACGACCAGTTTCATCTTCAAAAACGTCGCTTTGTTTGTGTCATATAAAAAAAACCGACCCTAGAAAAGCCATTTAGGCTATGTCAACCGATTTTTGAACGAGTGTTCTCATTGGTCTGTATAACAGTCTTTCCTTCTAGAACGTTCTGCCAGATGTTGCAAATAATTCATTCTGATTAAACAGGGGTTCTATATTAACCAATCAAAACCTTCGACTGAATAACGTTATACATGGATTTGATCGTTAATTTTGATGTACATGATAATATGTTGTGTTACAGTGGTATCGTAGGTATAATCCCATATTTAATTCATTTTGTATTATTGTGTACATCTATTTTGTACATTTATATAATATGTGTATGTTTTATGTTATTGCCAGTGTTTTGATGATAACACATTCATGAAAAAAGATGCAATCAATGAGAATGTATTATTACAATATTGATGCACTTGATGCAGCATTTTCCGATATAATATTTACCAGGAATCGTATCTCAAAAAACTGGAGCCATGTTTTGTTACCCATCATTTTTATGTTTGTATGCAAACATGTGCTAATGGTAGCACAGTGCTACAGTGGCTAAGCTTCTCTGTCTCTGTCTCTCTTTCGACATTGCTCCATTTGACTCAGCTATATCAGTGAGTACCTGGCTATTGACAATAGTCTTTGCACATTAATTGCAGCGTGGCTGGATTCTTCCTAAAGAAACCGAAATAGTGCCCAGTTCAAGAGGCGTACCAGGGAATAATTTTATTATCAGATTATCTGAAAACTAATTTTCAAATGCATTCCAAATGTCTCTTACATTACCATTATGCAACCATGCACATATCAAAATCGTATAATAACATGAATTTTATAATCATATCCAGCATGTTTGAACTAGTTTATATAAAAAGAAACAATGTATTTTTTTTCATTTAACTGTACCATATAGTCTTATTATAAAATAGAAAATATGGTTCTAGTGAAGTTACGCTTGTTTTCAATAATTATTATTATACTATTCGTAAGGCCTAACATTTTAATTTATTTTTATGACTTATGTAAATACAAGTAACACTATTCGGTATTACATTAGTTATTACATTACATTAGTGTTAGTACAACACAATAATAAAAGTCTCCAATATTTGCCATCGCACGCGCAAACAATAACAAAGCTTGTAAATATGGAACAAAGATCGGTAACATCTTTGTGAATGTGGTCCGCCGTTTGTTAATCCTGCCGTAATTTCTACTTTTACAAACAACTGCAAATTTTTATTTATTTTGTGTTAATATAAGTTTAATTTTGAATATTATTTTTATAATACAGCATTATTTGATAAAAAGGTATCCTTATTTAATTTGTGTGTTATTCGTGTGGTGCTAAACAATGCTGCCACCTCACGGATACTGGTTAATCCTGCCGTAATTCTTATTTTATAAACAACAGAACATTTTAATTTTTACTTATTTTTGTATTAATATAACTTCAATGTTGAATACTTTTCATAGGATATTATTATCTTGTAAAAGTATAGTTATTTTAAATTCATATTTGGCCTGAGAGCCAATCAGCGTTTCTACCCTAATCTGGTGTATGGCCGCCCTGGCGGGTAACAAATGCAGAACGTTACTTTCCCCAGGCAGAGTTGAGAGGCTTTAAGTGCTGCCACCTCACGGAGCCTGCGTAACCGAGGCTAACAAGACGAAGGCGTGACAGACGGTGGCGTCTCGTCGGTCGCGGAGTTCGTGTTATCAAAGTAAACGCGACATTCGTTGTGACTGTGTGGTTAGTGACTTCCCTGAATATCTTGGTGTCGTCTGCGAAGATCATGGTTGCGCTTTCTATCTCTTCAGGCAGGTCGTTTATATAGATGACAAAAAGCACTGGACCCAACACACAGCCTTGCGGGATGCCACTTTTCACATCAGTCCATGATGACGATTTTCCATTGACATTAACCCGTTGTTTTCGGTATTACAGAACACTTTCTATCCATTTATGGACTTGCCCAGTGATGCCATATGCCTCCAGCTTCCTTAGTAGTATGTGGTGGGGGGCCGAGTCAAAAGCCTTTTTATAAAGTCCAGGTAGGCTGTGTCGACTGGACAAAATGTGAACATTGGAGGAAAAATACATTATAAAATGACAAACTCGTACTAACATATGGTACAACTCATTATACATTGACCCAGTCATTGTTTATTTAGTTTCACATATAAAATAGCTGGAACTCCTCAGGAGCAGACGGTTGGCCATAGTGCCTAAAATACAACATGCTAAGTATAGCATCATAATAAAACATAGTAAACTGTTGTGTTCCTTAATTGGCATGTCTTGTCTGCAGAATACATAAAATATAATAAATAACATCCTACAAGCATTCAGTGATACACTCAACACAGCTACTCAATGACTACTCAAAGCCCAGTCATTGGACCATCAACATTTACACCAGTGAAGCACTTCTCTGTAAGTTGGCTCCGAGGTAAACCAAATCAGTGGGCTCAGAGTGGAACACATCTACAAAGCTAACACCATCACTGTCGTGTGATCACAACTCTGCACCATGTGATTATTACGATATCTCGTGATCACTGGAACTCATCATCTTATGACCACCCGCCCAGGCGCAATATCTGCCGCTGTTTAGAGTTTCTTTGTCGACCAAGACAAGCCTGAGTCTGGCCTAAGAGGCAGTAAGCCTGCATCAGAAGTGATCTTCATGCAGCAGCTCTGTCCTTGTGTGATAAGCCAATGCACTGCCTTGTCACATGAGGGGACTACAGCCGATGTAGTCATGTTGTTTGTCACCAGGTGTCCTCACCGCATGGGTGAGTTTGACAACACACAGATCTCCACCTACGCAGCGAGTCAAGGCACAATTCACTAGTAGGTTTTCATGAAAATGTTCATCAAGTTGATGAACATTTCTAATAAATTTCGACTCACATCGACCTTTCGACCACCATTGGTAATGGCAACTGATGGTGGTCAAAACGTTGATGTGAGTTAAAATTTATTAGCTGTAAAATAAGAAATTTTATTTTAATATATTATTAGGCTTGTCACTGAATTTGACACACGTACCAGTCATTACGTTTACTGTAAAAAGTCTACTAAAAACATTATTAAACTGTCATTTTTGACAGTACTGTGCTCTTGTAGTGATATGTAAATGATATTTCCTAATAATTGCTTTTATCTGATCCATTTTTAATCTTTTTTTTTTACTGTAGTCTCTTGTACTATATTTACTAATCATTTTATGATTGATTTATTTCATCTCGAACACCACAAGAAAATGTCCCCATGAGGGACAAATTAAGGTATTTTGATTTGTTTGATTTTATTTGATCCTTTCAGCTGCTTTTTATGCACTATTCAAACACCACATTTAGTTCTTTTACAATAACACTCCGGTGGGCTAAACAGGAGGTTCTTTATACGTTTAAAGTTACACTGATGTTAAAAAGAGTATTAACACATTCAATGTTTGACACGGCAGCACATGATTGAGGCAGGAGTTCTCTAGACTCTGTCTCCTGTTCTACTCACTGTGCCACTGCGCACCTCAAGTGTGACAAAAGGATACAACTCGCAGGCCTCGCTCGGCCGGGTCCACCAACATGAGGCCACGAGGCACAAACACAGAATCATTCTGATCCTGGATGTACCGGTTGATCTTCTTCAGCATCTGTCAGCATCAAAGCCACCTCAGTCAGCATCACACTCAACTCAGTCAGCATCACAGCCACCTCAGTCATCATCACAGCCACCTCAGTCAACATCACAGCCACCTCAGTCAACATCACAGCCACCTCAGTCATCATCACACTCAACTCAGTCATCATCACAGCCACCTCAGTCATCATCACACTCAACTCTGTCAACATCACAGCCACCTCAGTCAGCATCACACTCAGCTCTGTCATCATCACAGCCACCTCAGTCAGCATCACACTCAACTCTGTCAACATCACAGCCACCTCAGTCAGCATCACACTCAACTCAGTCATCATCACAGCCACCTCAGTCATCATCATAGCCACCTCAGTCATCATCACAGCCACCTCAGTCAACATCACACTCAACTCAGTCATCATCACAGCCACCTCAGTCAGCATCACAGCCACCTCAGTCATCATCACAGCCACCTCAGTCATCATCACAGCCACCTCAGTCAACATCACACTCAACTCAGTCATCATCACAGCCACCTCAGTCAGCATCACAGCCACCTCAGTCATCATCACAGCCACCTCAGTCATCATCACAGCCACCTCAGTCATCATCACAGCCACCTCAGTCAACATCACACTCAACTCAGTCAGCATCACACTCAACACAGTCAACATCACACTCAACTCGGTCAACATCACACTCAACTCAGTCAACATCACACTCAACTCAGTCAACATCACACTCAACTCAGTCATCATCACACTCAACTCAGTCAACATCACACTCAACACAGTCAACATCACTCAACTCAGTCAACATCACACTCAACACAGTCAACATCACACTCAACACAGTCAACATCACACTCAACCCAGTCAACATCACTCAACTCAGTCAACATCACACTCAACACAGTCAACATCACTCAACTCAGTCAACATCACTCAACTCAGTCAACATCATACTCAACACAGTCAACATCACACTCAACACAGTCAACATCACACTCAGTCAACATCACTCAACTCAGTCAACATCACACTCAACACAGTCAACATCACACTCAACACAGTCAACATCACACTCAACTCAGTCAACATCACTCAACTCAGTCATCATCACACTCAACTCTGTCAACATCACACTCAACACAGTCAACATCACACTCAACACAGTCAACATCACACTCAACTCAGTCAACATCACACTCAACTCGGTCAACATCACACTCAACTCAGTCATCATCACACTCAACTCAGTCAACATCACACTCAACACAGTCAACATCACTCAACTCAGTCAACATCACACTCAACTCAGTCACAATCACTCAACTCAGTCATCATCACACTCAACTCAGTCAACATCACACTCAACTCAGTCAACATCACACTCAACTCAGTCATCATCACACTCAACTCAGTCATCATCACACTCAACTCAGTCATCATCATACTCAACTCAGTCAACATCACACTCAACTCAGTCATCATCACACTCAATGCAGTCAACATCACACTCAACTCAGTCATCATCACACTCAATTCAGTCATGAGCGAGGTAAATGGTTCTCACCTTCTCGTAGTGTGTGTCTATACACAGGTAGATGAGGTACGCGGTGAGACAGGCAAAACAGTTCTCACAGTACGTGCTGCTACACAACATCTCGGCCTCCGCGAACATTGTGTTCAGCTGGGTGATGGTCGAGTCAAAGGTCGAACGGTCAATCTGAACCAATCAGCAAAGTCAATGTTTAGGCTGGATTCAATAAATAAAAAAATTGGTATTTAAATGTTTTAGTTTGTAAATGTTGTGCTGTTGTATCATAATAGAAAGTGTTGTAACTGATCGCTAAATAAGTCAGTCAAACCTGATAGCATAATAAGTCTAAAATGTGTATTACCATGCAGCAGTAGAAATGTAAAACAATGCATCAAATTTCAATAACTAAAGCAGGCAAGCAGCAGCATGATGATAAATTCAGGGCAATCAAACAAGCTGAAGTCCTAAGCAGTCTGAAGTTTACATATTTGCTGTGAAAGGTAAGATCTTTACTGCATGGTGCAGTATCCAGTCGTTGTAACAGGTCTATGCACTATACATGTTGCTTACTCCCTGACATATCTGTTCAATCAAATAACATCAAATACTAGGGAAGCATTCAGACATCATGCAGCTAATGCATGAAAAAAAGTTGTAGACAAACATCCACCACTGAATATAGCCATGTTTCCTTGACTTAGTCTCGTGCTCTACAGCTCTAGCCGCTACTCGTCACACAGTGAGAACAGTGGGAGCACACTGACATATGACAGTGAGACATGTCCACATAGTCCTAAATGTCTTCACCACTGACACATGAATGTCGGAGTTGTCCACATAATCCTAGATGTCTTCACCAAGTGTGTAACTTAGCATAGCTTTATCTAGAGACCCGTCCACCCGTCATTTGGACGGGTAAAAACGAATATGGACGGGTAGAAATATGGAGGAGGGTTGTGGACGGGCAAAAAAAAAGGTCTTCCAAAACCATAGATATTGTTAGTTATGCCTTGAAAGTGAGTGTAAATGGTGTCAAATGTGTGTTTGTAGCCCATTTCAGGTCATCAGGCACAATTTGAAAGTTTATAAACTAGCTTAACAGTTAACATCAACGTGTCCACCAAAACATGTGACTGGCAATAATTTGATCCTGCATAAAGCCCTGTGTGTAAGTAGACGAGTGGCCTACCTTGCCCTCGAGCTCTGGGGGGTAGTCTTTGAGGAACTTCACTTTCGTCCCTTCTGAATAGTCACGCTGAATGAAGACCTTTGCACACTGGGAAGTTGTCATTCGATTGAGGTGGTCCATCTTCTTCTGAAGCAAACACAAGGATAAATCATATACAGCCTGTATTTCATAACCCACGCTAACACATTTGAAAGTGTTGTTGGTTCAATGTGCGGTTATGTGCCCAAGAAACAGGTGGCATGCATATATTGTATGCAGGGTGTAACAGAATGCCTCTGTGTGCCATACCCACATGTAGCTGTTAAAATAATGAGACCCCCATCATGTTCTCCAGCACCCAGATGAATTTTGAAAAACTAAATCTAGGAACCATCCCAGTGGGCCCACTATGGAAGTGCATCATTTTAGCTCAAATTCTGCAAAACTGACATACAGAGAGAGACTGAGAGACAACATTTTGCAATGTACAGTAAGACTCCAACTGTGGCCAGACTCCAGAGTAGGCAGGGCCTTGCTGAAGTTGTTTGAATACTGAACCCTCCCTCAGAACACAACTGGTGGAATCCACATGTTAGTGTTCTGTACACCAGACGATTGTGTTCAACTTTAACTACAGGTCTGGTTAAACACATTTACTGTTACATATACACAATTTACACATGTATGTAAGGGGTCATCCATAATTATCATCATTTTCACAAGCGTACAAACCGTACGCTGGGGGGAGGGGGTATGACTTGAACGTACGCTTTTCTTAATGTTGAAAAATAATGACAAAAAAACGATGTGCCCACTTATCGCTCGCTCGCTCATCCTCACACAAGGGAGAGGTAAAGACCGCCAAAACCAAAAGAAAATAGTGCTCGAATGATTTGCTTGTATGCTAGTGATTCATCAGAATGACGCATTATTGCGAAACAGGGCAACTGTGAAACACTGTCATCATTTTCACCATTTACATTTGTACACTTTCAAGGGGGAGGGTCAGAAAAAGTGTACGGTTTGTACCCTTGTGAAAATGATGATAATTATGGATGACCCCTAAGTGAGTAGCAGTGCATAAATTGCTGCATGGCTGAATGCTTCCCAGACTCACATAAAGGTTAGGTTACAATTTGAATAGATCGGTAGGGATGAAGTATTCAAAGTATGTTCAGTGCTCTGTAGAATTGGAATTATTGTAAGAATTTAACTTGTTTAACAACTAATTATTGTTTGGTTACATATCTAAAGATGTAGTTTATAGTTATTGTACTGTTCACTCAGTGTCTAAAGCAGAAAACAAGTGAAACAATGTATAGATTGATCAACTAGTTGAGTGTTATGGAAAGGTTGACACTGTTAATCTGAAATGCTGTTTGTTATGTTGCATTCTAATGTTCTTGTATTTACAAATGCTTGTATTTACAGTTGATAGCCCCATACATATCCCAGTTTTGAAGTAAAAAATAAACTGGAGCTGGTGACTCATGAATGCGTATAGGATCATGATCTAATATTCATGGGAAATACAAGCACTGGAATGTCACATAACTCATCAACAATCCTGTGAACAAAGGTCACTTAAAATTACATAAGATCTCTCCCACCCTGACTGAACAGACTGACATGATAACAATGTTAAACAGGTGAGGTTTTTCAACTGATGTAGGCCTACACTAACTCCGGCCACCCCAGCGAAATGAATAATTTACATCGCACAACAACAACAGCGTAGCACCTCAACAACAACGACCGATGGAGACACTCCCCCATACCGTGACATACAGCCATGACACACTCACTTCACGTGACCTAGTTAGGTGGGCAGATTACACGCAGCCACTCGTATAAAGGTGTTCCCACAGGTGTGGCAATTGTGACAACTTTGTCAGTATTTACCTGTCCAGGATGCAGTAGTGGACCTCCTACGTCTAGACCACTGCCTGGACTGAGCACTGGACCGGACATCTCGCTAGGACACTGTCTAATAGTCTGGTAGTGGACACATCTAGCCTTGCCGTTAGCGAAAGTAGGATACACACAGAGGGCTATATGTCACATCCGCATGTACATTGTACACAACAGTTAGGGGTGTCACACCAGCCTTGTGGTCCTATCAGTGGGGGTGTCACCAGTGGAAATTAAATAGGTCGGATTAATAACATTGGAAATGGTTACTGAATAAGAATAATTGTTTTATTTTGAAAGAAATCGGCAAATGTCACATCTAACCATATTTAAAACAGTAAATATTATGTCAGATACACATTTTAAGAAAAGGGGAATGTCTAAACCTTTGGGCTGAATGGGGAATACTACATAGATCTGCTTTCTAGAACAGGGACATATTTAACTTTAAGCTGCAGTATTCCTGTGTAAATACATATCCAATTCACTACACAGAGTAATTCACTTTGCTGAAGCCACATATAACAAAACTTAGGTAATCTTATACTTAACTGGCCTAAATTATTACGCCGTTTTAAAACCGTTTTTTGTGTGCTTTATATTGATGTGTATGTGTTCGCAATGTGATTCTACATCACTTCCGGTACAAAGAAGTCAGATTAAACTATTTAAATTTGTGTTTTAGAACAATTTAAACATGCCGAGTCGAAGTAAACAACGCTATGTCACCGCCGCAAATATGGCGCGAGCTGTAGGCGCCTTCCAGCACTGGAACCGCGGGGGCGATTTATTTAGACTCGGCATGTTTAAATTTTTCTAAAACATAAATTTAAATAGTTTAATCTGACTTCTTTGTACCGGAAGTAACGTAAAATCTCATTGCGAATACATACACATCGATATAAGGTAAAAAAAACGTTTTAAAAGGCCGTAATAATTTAAGCCAGTTAAGTATAAGATTACCAAACCTTATTTAAAATGATTGTACATAAACGTAACTTTGTTTATTTGGGTTTAGTTGGAAATAATTACAGTTTCTCCTGTACGGAGAAATTATGAATTATTTGCATGTCATTACTTCATGAATACTAATGAGGAGTTTTATTGAGGACTGGGTAGTTTTGCATTTTAAATTCTTTCATTGGTTATATATTGTTGTAATTTTAGTTCATTTTTTTATTTCTAATACGCATGTACACATGATTTGTTGATAATATATAATAATTATATATATATATATATATATATATATATACATATATATATATACATATATAATATATATATATATATACACACCAGATATAATAGGGCACCATTCTTGTTTTTGCGCAGAAATATTTATTACTGATTTTTTTTTTAAATGACATTCATTGGGTAGAAGCAAGTCATACCAAAGGCAGCTTGAGAGTAATGGCCAGCACAAGAGTATCAGCAAAAAAGGTAAGTTCTTACATAGCGCAGTATCCGGTCCTCAGGACTGCTTGAAGCGCTTTTACCCTTTATTTCCCTGGTAGACCTGTTCAATCAAACACAGTCTCAATTTCTCTGGGAAGCATCCAACCATGGGCATGCACGAAGGCTGCTCGTACACATATCTTCCACTGTCTATAGCCAAGTACTCATTTATACAGCCGAGTTAACTGGAGCAATATAGAGTGAAACAACTTGCCCAAGGTTTTTACACCGCAGCACAGATTCAAACGTGTTCTCTTAGTCGAGAGTCCGAAGCTCTACCCCTGAGCCATTGCACTCTACAAAGATGTCAAAGTATGACAAATCATTTTTTTAATTCCAGTGGCTCTGTTGCTCATGGTCACATATCCTGTAAATGGATGTCCTTATGTTCCCCTTAAAGAGCAGAAAAAGGCTCCACCATAAAAATAATAAATCTTAAAAAATTAAATGGTCAACTGGATTGATTTATTCTTGATCAAGCATACTATCAAACCAAACAAGTATGAAAAAAATTATATTGCTTTTAGAATGCACTTTGTAAGAACACTATTTTATATATCATTCTATCAGGTTCTTACAGGTCCTTTTCTGGTTATTTAGCCATTCCTGCCTCTTTTGCCAGCTCTTTCTTTTACCTTTTGTTCTGACTTTGTGCACGTGTCTGAGTTTGACACAATCCATGATAGAGGTGGTGCAGTACAGTCTGTTTTTATAGGAAGGATGGTTTCTATAATTTATAATATTTTCTTTGACGGACTGGACTGGTGAAGCGTCAAGACTCAAGTCGTCAACCACCGACGGTGGGAGACTATTTCATAAATCAGTGCTTCGGCATATATATGATTTTTTTCTAATATTAAATTGGCATCTTTCATAATTTTAGGTTGTGCCCTCTTGTTTTTAATAATTGTCCCTCATTGTAACAAAATTTGATGTAACAGCAGAATCATATTTTCATGTTACTTAGTATCTTGTAAAACTCAATCATATCTCCCCTAAGGCTACGGTATTAAGAGTAGGTAGTTTTAATCTTTATAGACATTCTTTATAATCTAGTTCTTTGTCTCTGGGAATAAGTTTAGTTGCTTGACACTGAAAATGTTTCAAGAGCTGTAATTTGTCATTGAATAAGGACACCATTATCACCACACCTGGTTTTCATATTCAATATGTGGTCAGTCAGAGACTTTAAAATGATAGAAAAATACTTTTCATCTAGACATGCAAAAGTGCGTTGAATTATCCCCATCACAGAATTGGCTTTAGTATTTTGGTTTATATAATGTGCATTGAAGCTGAGTGATGAGTCGAAAGTTCCATCAATGTCCTTGACTCTGTCTTACTCTTAGTAATGGTTGTATGATTGTGATTGATTGCTACCCATTGTGTTGCCATCATTTCTTGTGGATGTCTTGTCATTCAGTTGCAAAAAGTAAGATTGATAATTTCCTGAATAATGATTGTTTAGCTACTAGATCAATAATTTTCCAAATTAAAAACATAGTTGATTGTAAAAATCAGACTTTGCGTCTCAGGCAGGACGGACGATACTGTCCATGTAGTTCGCTGGCACCGGTTGGCGGTTGCAGATACGGCTGATTCAGCCCAGGTGAGCAGAAGTATGCCGAACTTCCACAACTGCACTAAACGGATGTTTTGGGCCAAATCATCCGACTCCTAGCCAGTTTCGGCCCAGCTACGAGTTGTATTTTTTTCAATGAAAAATAATTGTTGAATACGCATTATACAGTGTTAGAAAATCAAATAACAATAATTAAGAAATCTTGCAAAAAAATAACAAATAAAATTGTGATCAGTGATGCTAGTATAACTTAATCTCTGTCTCTGACTGTGTCTCTCTGATTTGTTTTTTTTATAAATTAGACGTCCTGACTTATCGATTACGCTGCTTTAACAAGAAGGCTGGCTAAACCTGTAGAAGCAGTCGTATGTCAACCAACTAACCTACTTAAGCCTAAAGTTTAGGCTTAGCTGCAAGCCGTCGCGCCAACTACTAGCCTAGGAGTAGGAGTCTAGGTGAGGTCTTGGTGGAAAACAACTGAAAATGTTCCAACAAGACCAATACTGAATACATTTTTATATTTCAAATGTTATTAGTCTAATGGCTGATACACTAACACAGGGCATAACAAATACATACATTGTATTTGTAGCGTTATAGCAAGCAAGTAATACAGGGATTCGAATAATAACATACATAGGATTCTTGTAATGTTTACCTGATGTAAATCAGTCATTCTTGGAATGGATGGAACCCTTTTCCATACATCCGGGGACTACAGCGGCGAATTTATTTGCCATTTATTTATCCCTGTCGTCAAATGGCGCCACCTGTTATACCGAACAGCTTCGTAACGCACCATTTATAGATAGGACGTTATAGATAACAGAGTTGGCGATGACATCGCTGGATGTTGTTTCCAGTAGTTGCCACAGAGTCGTATAAAGTTGGATGCATGTAAGGGCGGATCTAGCGGGAGGTGCAAAAAATCGCAACATGCAATTTCACTTAACTTCAGATTTCACATTCTTTGATGTATCGGTTACATAAATGAGCACATTCAAAAGCGGGTCCGATGGTCATTTCACGGTAACAGGCATATTTCGGCCAGAGTAAAAAAATATTTTCGACCATAATATTTATCGCATTTTTGGCGTTAGCTACGTCGCTTAATATAGTGTGTGTCTAATCCAATGAACAGCAGTGAACTTTTGCATCGCTTCCTATTTCTTTTTAATTTTATTAGCATGACGTCATGAATGAATGTCATCTACGTCACGAAAATATATCCAGATTGATGTCCATTTATTGCCCCTTTTCCAAACATATTTTCTTATAATTTATGGCCCACTTTATTTACGTATTTTTGCAAAAGTTGTATTCAGTGTTTATTCGGCTCTTGTGTCACAGCCAAATACCACTGAACCACTCGAAGCGTCTACCGTCTCATATATCTGACATGGGCGAAAATTAGGAGTAGTTAGTTATTTTTTTGAGACTTATATATACCTCATGTTGCGCTAGGTTTATTCATGAGGGAAAACGAGTCGATTTTCTGTATGAACCGGTGTGTATTCATTAGATCAGTCAGTTAAGTTTCGAGATATTAAATAAAATATACGCCGTGACGTAGATGACTTAATTGTCGTGACGTAGGTGACATGCCGTGACGTAGATGACATATCTACGTTGATGACTCGGAATAACAAAGTGATACTGCAACTATTCGTAGATTCCTGTGTGCAAAACGCATGCTTGTCAAATCCGCCGAAGTGGACGCTTTTGACTTCGGTAGATTGTCCACATTGTCTTCCTGGAGATTCTCCCTCAGGCCACGCAGAATGGCATAGTTCAGGCTAGTGTTGAATGTATTGGTTGTTAAGCATGGTTTCAGCTTCCAAATGTCGTGTAGAAGTTGTTTTTCTTTTAGTCATGCAAGATTCCTACATGCGCATCTTCATGCGTTTAACTGATTTGTCTTTTAAATCCGTCCAGACCGATTCATTTTGTTAAGTTACCAACTGGTCACAGCTTATGACGTTGTTGTTCGTTTCCGGTTTACGCAATAGTCTCATCTCTTCTCATACAATCCTTATTCGTGCTCATCTTGATTTGACAGATCATATTACATATTATACACAGGATCGTTGGGAGACGTTTTAACCTGAATAGTCTCAAAGCCCAGACAAAAGAGATGTCGACTGTCATTACAGACCTTCAGTATGCTGATGACTGTGACGTTCTTGCCCACACAGCAGAATAACTTCAAACTAGCTTATCAAAGTATATTCTTAACTTACCAATCAACATAAGAAAAACCAACATCATCTGCCAACCCGCTCCTGGCAACAACGAAGGACCTCATGACATTAAAACATATGGAACAACCTTAGGCATTGTTGAACATTTCCCTTACTTGGGGAGTCATCTATCCCAGAAGGCCACTATCGAAGCAGAAATGCAGCATCGTAATTCCCTGTATCATCACATCCTTCATGGTCTGCGTAACCGAGTCACCCACAACCTCATGTAAGAAACAAAGGTGATGGTCTATAAAGCCGTTTGTACTATCACTCTACAGGAGCGAGGGGTGGGTTACATATCGATGTCATCTGAAGACCATAAAGACATTTCACCAAAGTTGTCTAAGAAAGATTCTTTGTATCCTATGGGAAGATCGCCGCCTCAACGCGTTGTCTTCTTGGAGGCCAACGCAGCTATAGTAACGAGGCAATGATAATGCAGAACCAACTCAGATGGGGACTGGCCACTGTGTTAGAATGGCGGATAGCCGCCTTCCCCGATAAGTATTGTTTTCGCAGCTAACACATGATATGAGAACAGAACACGTGGTAACAGCCAGAGAAAACGATTCTAATGGATTGCTAAGCATTACACGAAGAAAAGGCAAATGCACTTGGGAAGAAAAACCTGAGGACTTTGAAACATATCATATTCTTCACGAGGCGGAGAAACAGCAGAAGAGAAATGACAAGGGAGATTTCCAAATATTATCACGCCTCCCTTCCACCTGGCACCTCCTGCCCACACTGCAACAAGATCTGCAGATCAATAATCGGGCTTTGGAGTCACCCCAGGATACACATGACAGACGTCTGAAAGACGCAATTCTCGTTTCGATGGACCGCTGATGATGATTAAATGTTCTCAGTAAAGTGTCTCTTCCATCATCTCCACGCTATTGTGTCACTGTACATACGTGTTGCGGTCGTCTTCAGTGTTTGCCTGTAGCCCATGCCAATGTCATTGTGCTCATGTTTCAAACGTTTCTTTTTCCTCAACTTATTTCATTTATGTGAAGGTATCTTGCTTGCTATGTGTGATGTAACTGTAGTTGTTACGCTAGTAGAATCTACGGTTAACATATATGCACTTGCTGTTCAACTGTCATGCTTTAAAATGGTGCTTAATTACTTCGTGTCCTTTTCCCGATTAGCAGGCGAATTCTAGTCGTCTTTAATCCAGCAGTCGATGCTTCTGGAATGTCTTTCCTGTAGTCAGTCTCTTGATGAACTGATTAGTATAGTACGTACTAGTAGCAGTTCATATGATATGTCGACCCCAGCTCCATTGTAAGGGCATTGTGAAACGGAAGCCTCGAAAGACATTTTCGTGTTTTGCGATGATGCATTCATGAATCTGTTGTTCTTTGTCTGATAAATGCCGTTGCCATATAGTTGCCATGTCAACCCCTTATAGTGCTTCTTATAGCGTTGAGGTGGTCTACTTCAGGCGGCTAGACTTTCTGTCAGTTTGCCAATCCGTTTGTACGCCTTTGCTCGGTCTTGCAGAGCATTCTTTCGACCACGTGGGGTTGAGACTATTCAATGAAGCTGCTTGGTGATCGAAGGAATTTTGATCGCTTGATGTCTACGCGAAGACATTTGGCTGCTTCTCCAACTGCACCTAATTTGATGTTGCACGCATGGTTGCTTGTTATCTGCAACTTATGTGTACATATGCCTACTGGTTTCTTCAGCATTTTCTTTCTTTCTAAAGAAATTCTTAATGGCCAGCCTGGTTCGCTAGTTTACATTCTTTCTGTTATGTCAATGTCTTAAAATGGAAAATATCATCAGATATTAACTTAATTTCTCAAAGATGATAATTATCCAATTTCAGCTAATCCTGTCACCGTTTTATCTTAATTACAACTACGTTTGTCATATACGTCACGCTCCATGTCATCTCTGTCACGACAAATATGTGACGTAGATGACTGTGACGTAGATGACGTGCCTTGCGAGTCATGGCCAATAGCCCAATACCATGTCTGTCGTGAGCTTAACGTATGCAATTTCTGATTGAGTTGATTGACACCACTTAACACGTGATTGTCAATCATTCGGTTTGTCTGACGTGTATAGCACGCGGTGCGGACCGTTCGAAGATGACATGGAATAAACCTATACTCATCTGACTCCTGCCCTGAAATGTCGAATATCTCGCGTAAATCGCAGCAAAAACGGTTTTGGTGTTGTTTTCAATATGCAGATATGGCGGTAACGTAATTGTGATTCCACGTGGATGTGGTAGTGCTTTCGACTCTGGACAGGCGTGGCATCAAAGTTGTCGTGACGTAGATGACATGGAACCAGGGGACATACATTTTTATGTTGGAAAACATCGACTACTCAAAAAATCTAATAAATCATACTGTTTTTTGTACAAATATGAAGAGAGACATCGCAATGAGAACCTTACGGAATATATTTATAACTTACGGTGTAATTATTACACCTTTATAATAACGTGCAAATTGAAGACCAGGTGATGGGGACAGCCACGTTTCGATGACGTAGACTGGGAGATATAATGAGAAAAAAACAGAATAACGACTAAGAATGCCATTATTATATTAGAAATGAAGAACAATACTGTACAAAGCGCCACATATAAGAAATAGAGTTTTACGAGATTTCTTTATCGAATATTTCTATATAAAAGAGCCGGGACACCAAATAGCCCGGTTACCGTGAAATGACCCGGGAACGATCTTTCTGCGTGTTTTTTATGGGAAATATTTGTATGCATACTGTATGCTGTATAATAAATATATTTATTCAGGATAGTCCAGCTAAATACAGCGCACATTAAAATATAAACTTACACATTTTGATCGATTTCAGGAATTAATTATTATTTTTTGATCACGTGACAAATGCATACGCGTAGTACAGGTGTAGTAGATAAACCATACGAAGTTTGGTCATCGTAGGTGAACATTTTGATGGTTTTTTGGAGGTGCGGGCCTAAACTGCAAAAGTACCAATAAATGTGCCTGCTTTGTGGTTTTGGAAGTACTGTTCGGCTGTCCGTGGCACATTTTGGTGTCAACCGGTAAATCTGCAGGAAGCGAAGAGCCTTCACATCCGCTTCAAACATGGCGGTTAATGCAAGTTGTGGTCTGTTACGTCGGCTTGCCGGTAATTTATTTTATTTTAAACTACTACGTAGACATACGTACTTTAATGTTGGCGACATAGAGAGTACTCAAGTTAGTTAGTTTGTGGATACACGCATGATACAAGGTGTCTGTCATGAACTGACAGTTGTAAGCAGTAAACACAGGTGTCGCCGTGCTGACCTTCACGGTGTTTGCGGCCTTGACAGCTGCCGATGAGAACGATTGTTCGAACGAGGATTATTTCGGATTTTCCATAACATTTCATTTGTCAAATGTATGCATTAATATTTTATCACGACATGTCACATGGCTTGGATATAGTTTAATTAATTTATTTTGTTTATGTGATATTTGACAACTCGTCACAGTAACGGTCACACACTCGTCACTCACACTCACAGTACGTTGTGATCTTTAGTCTATTATATTATGTCATGATTTATGCTGGCTAACCATGCCCAATCTTGTTTTCTAGTTTTTTTCCAGCACTCGGCAGGGTTCTATTAACTGGCTAGTCTTTATATATTGTGGTTTCAATGTTATGATGTTAAAAGGTGCTTAGAAATGTCCACTAATTTATTTCAAGCCCATACAAATCACCCCAAAATGTTTATTACCCAAGCACCATCGGTCTTTGTGGTCCCACGCCAGTGCCTGTGGCATCCATGACAACGGCTCTCCACTACTCCACTGCTGTATGATTTAGTTTCTTTAACTGTGATCTCAAGATCAATCTTAGAGAGCGCGGGTGGTGTAGTGGTTACCACACCTGCCTCTACCGCCGGTGGTACGGGTTCGATCCCCGGTACCGGCAGTTGTGATGTAAACATCTGGCTCTCAACATTGGGGACTGTGTATCCCTCGTGAATCGGAGAATCACGTTAATGTCGGTCCCGTCTCAATTTGGGACGTAAAAGAACCACTGAGGACGACAAGCACCCTGGCAGTGACCATCCTCAGTGCCAGCATAGAAAGGTCGGCTTGGCGTGATGTTCTGAAAAAGGCTGACTAGTTAAATGAGACCTCATAAGATCATACGTTGTAACCACAACATATACAGACTAGTCAGTTAAAAGAATGTTGCCGAGTGCTGGAAACAACTAGAAGAACTAGAAGAAGAAAGCCCTCACGTGTAACCAGGACTATGGTGCACCCCTAGCAGCAACATTATATAATCACAATAACACAAATATCTGCAGCAGCGCATTTGTGGCAGGGCTGGGGTCAATTCCTGCTCCAATACCTTGCAATTTCTTTTATTCAATAAAAAAAATTCAGTTCCGTCTATAATCATTCAATTCTGGTCCATTTCCTTGCAATTCCTTTTATTCAATAATGTTTTTCCCAATTCCATCTATAATAATTTAATTCTGATTCCAATTCCCACTTCAATTCCATAACAAAAGTTAACCGTAAAAATTATACGATTATTGTGCATACGTGGGTGATACAGTGTGTAATTCTGTGTATTATTTATATGATTCTATAACCATATTATACCTGGTACATAGAAATAAGTAAATAACAAGATTTCCTTCAGTGACATTTTATTGCAGGAAATCAACTTTAATCCAGTCTGTAGTCTCTACTGAGTCTTTTCTCATTCTGCCATCAACCTGGTTAGCAATTACCATCATTGCAGTTGTCACATTCTGGTTACAATCTACAAGCCTCTTCAGTTTTCTCTGAGCTTATAAGATAACATAAATTTGCATTGGTAATCTTTGGACCTTTATTTGTGACGCTTTGGACTGTTTGGAGGTATCCTGGTGTGTTGTGCTAGCCCTAGTATTACGGTAACTATTTGCTTAGCATATGATACTGGTAAAGTGTGATTGTTATTTGGGCAATTTCAATGGTTCCTTGAAGCAAGCAAGTATTTCACACAAGGCTGTAGGACAAGCCTGACTTCAAGTCATCAGTTTCATCCACTGATTACGTGGTTACTAAACACCATTGCCTGTGCAGCAATACTCCCATCCGTGTGAAAAATATCCTTTGCAGCATCACAAAATATCAAATGTTCCTTTTCATTCAATTCCATTTCAAAATCTTTCAATTCTAATTCAATAAATTTGGTTCAAAATCTTATAATTCCAATTCCTTTCCAATTCTGGAATTGGAATTGAATTGAGCAGTTCCAATTGTATTTGAATTGACCCCAGCCCTGTTTGTGGTCAATGAAGATATGTCCTAATTTTCTCAGAAAAATATGCTATTTTGGTATGCAGTATTCAGGCACTCAATGCAGGAAAGAGTGCAGCTTTTCCATGGTTGATGCGGGATTCTAGACAGGCTGCATGCTGAGACAATCACTGCATGAATATTGGTATTTTGGTAGCATTGCAGCCGTGGTATTGTATACATAATTTTCAACCGTGTATGTGCAAACCTCCATTAACTGTAGTATACATGTAGTGGTAGGATGAGAGCAGGCCTTTTGCAGGATCAAATTTTTGCCTGACAAACATTTTGTAGTAGACATGTGCAGAGACCCATTCACTTGGCATTTGGATGGGATAAAACCCATTTTGGGCAGGGAGAAATGTGCACAAATGTCCACCAAAAAATGTATGACTGGCAACATGTTTTCTACATAAAGTCCTGTGTGCATGTTAACGCACATACACACAAGCCAGTCCAGGTGTGTGTACTGAGCATGGCCTGAAATAAACTATAAACACACACAGCACCTATTTTTAAGCCAGGATTGACAATATTTATATAATGATTTCTAAAGATTATGCTCCTTATTCTTTGCCCATCCACCACCCGTCCAATGATATTACTAACCTTACAAAACAGGTTTTACTCATCCAAATGTTGGGTGAATGTGTCTGCATAAACCTCAGTTCAAATGGCAGGAGTTTGATTGGGTACACGTAACCAATCAATATGTATGAATCGTATTTGCAAAATTGTTGAAACTGTAACCTAGTTATAGACTTATATAGTATACACTGTAATAACAAGTTTACTTTTATTGGAATATTTATTATTCTTAAGGGGGTATTGTAGCCACTAATGCCGCCGCAATCTTGTAACGCCAGAAATTATACATTTACAAGTTTAACTCAACTTTAAGTCAACTGGAGGTGTTTTCATTGAACCAACTGTTTTTACTTGCAGCCAGTTCCCTGGTTGGTGTCAGACAATGCAGCTATTCAGCATCAAGAAAAAACATGCTAATCAATAAACACTCCAAAGTCATATGCCAAGGTTTTACAGGAAAACAGGTAAGTCCAAAACAAGTCACAGACACTTCTATGTACTTGCTTACTGACTGGTGCAGAACATGATTGACAAATGCTCTAAAACTATTTTTTATTGTAATAATGGTATCATCGCTTGCTTGGAACTATCCCAATAACTTTAGTGTATTTTGTTAATTGGCAGCACTATTAAATTTACACAACCAACCTATCATAATTAATCAAGGAAAAATGGAAAATATATAATAATATATCATATTTATCAAGCGCAATATCCACTATGCTCAAAGCACTATACAACAAAACACACTTCTCAATTTGTATCATGTATTTGTTAATCTGTTTCAATCCAAACACAAGGAAAGGTATCTTTTCCATCTGACCCAAGCTACTGGTAATAACAATTATCAAATTCAAAGTTGTTGGTGTAATCATTAGTAAAACACTATCTTAAGTCACACCTCATTATAACGTGGGTTCAATTACATCAGTTAGTCGTGGACTCCATTATGTCTGTCATCAACGGGAACCATGCACAGGCAAACTATCAGTATTTCCGTTGTCAGTCTGTAAACATTAATTGTCTCTTGTTTTGTGTAACAATAAAAAACGAATGTAAAATCTTTGCTGAAAATACAAAGGAAAGTGCTAATCAAAATATATTTTTTCGGTATGCTAATAGTAATGATATTTTAATCAAAATTTGTATGGGACCCAAATCTACTTAAAATAATATGCTACCCAATGCTATATATCACACTGCATTTAAATGGCCATCTGTTACAAGGAAATGAGGGAATAATATAATTTAGTAAACTAGTTTAATAAAACTAGGTTAAAATCGTTTGGTGCATGTGAGTGTATTGTCATGTGAAGATACGTGTACAACGACCTAACATTACTACGAATTCCAATATTTTATAGTATCACTTCTACAATGAAAACAAGTTGCAATAAAGCTGATCTTATAAATTAAAAATAAATAATATTGTAAATAATTTACTTAAACGTAACAGATCTGCAATAAATCGCCTGTGAAATGGTGTCTTGGTGTGTAGCTGGAAAATTTCATATCAGAGAGATTACTGAACTTGTCACAGAGAGTTCAGGACAATGTGGACCCATCAGCAGCTATGGCTGTCAACAACTGTGATTAGTGGTGAACTGTGTGATCATTGGTCAACTAGCAGTAGCAGTAGAACAGTAGAGACAAGAGGTGATGGAGTAGATGACAGCTGAGCCAGGCTAATGGCAGTGTCTCCACAGGTCAACAAAGTGCAGAGTCATCTCTCTAAAGGTGCCGAGTCACTATTGTTCATATTCTGCCGAGTCATTGTTGTGTTTTTTGTTCACATTGGATTGTTAGGTCTGATTCTTTAGAGTTTACACTTTAATTTATACTTATCATAACAATGTTCATCAATAAAAAAATCACTGACTTGTACTCCGTCACTGAGTCATGTACTTCATTACTGTGTCCTATGCTTTGTCACTGTGTTATAGCCTCTGTCACTGTGTTATATCCTCTGTCATTTGCCCAGTCACTGTGTCATGTTTGGTGTCATGTGTTATGTCATGTGTTTTGGCAATGTGTTATGTGCTGTGTTATGCCACTGTCATGTGCTCTGTCACAGTCGCTGTGCCGTGTGTTGTGTCACTGTGTTGGTTGTGTGCTGTGTCATGTGCTGTCACTGTTGTGTACTGTGTCATGTACTGTGTTTGTTGTGTGCTATGTCACTGTGTCATGTACTGTGTTTGTTGTGTGCTATGTCACTGTGTCATGTACTGTGTTTGTTGTGTGCTATGTCACTGTGTCATGTACTGTGTTTGTTGTGTGCTATGTCACTGTGTCATGTACTGTGTTTGTTGTGTGCTATGTCACTGTGTCATGTACTGTGTTTGTTGTGTGCTATGTCACTGTGTCATGTACTGTGTTTGTTGTGTGCTATGTCACTGTGTCATGTACTGTGTTTGTTGTGTGCTATGTCACTGTGTCATGTACTGTGTTTGTTGTGTGCTATGTCACTGTGTCATGTACTGTGTTTGTTGTGTGCTATGTCACTGTGTCATGTACTGTGTTTGTTGTGTGCCATGTCACGGTGTCATGTGCTGTGTCACTGTGTTGGTTGTGTGCTGTGTCATGTGCTGTCACTGTCGTGTGCTATGTCACTGTGTCATGTACTGTGTTTGTTGTGTGCTATGTCACGGTGTCATGTGCTGTGTCACTGTGTTGGTTGTGTGCTGTCTCATGTGCTGTCAGTGTCGTGTGCTGCGTCACTGTCCTGTGCTGTCAGTGTCGTGTGCCGTGTCACTGACATGGTGTCTCTGGTGTAGGGTTCGTACCACAGTGAGCAGGCGCTGGAGTATGGCACCAACATGGTGGGGGGCGTGTCACCAGGCAAGGGAGGCAAGATACACCTGGGCCTGCCCGTCTTCAACTCAGTCAAAGAGGTGAGTGGTCCTGAGACCCAGTGGCTGTCAAGGCCACCTTTCAGTCCTTCGTCCTCTATGTCCTCAAAGTGTCATCTTTTTTGGGCAACAATCGCACTATTTCCAATTGTTCAAGACTTCCTAAGAAAATGATATAAAATTCATGAAACCAATTTGCATGAAAATATAATAATACCAATTGCATTGTAATATATCTTAATAAACACAAATGTCCAATGTAATCAATTGTGTTATTGTAATAATTACATTGTGTGACTTATATCATTGCATCGAGGACATTTATTGTAGACTAAGCATTTGTACATGGGAACATAAGATATTTTACTATATGGAAACATAAGATACGCTACTACATTGGAACATAAGATTTGTTACTTAATACATTCAGGTTTTGTTTTCTGCACTGTTTGTTGAAAGACACACTGAAGTTGGGAGCACTGGGTATTTAGAAGGTCGAATACAATCAGGCGATTTGCAATGAAGGCAACCAGTTTTGGCAGCCACTACCTTGACTGTAAAACAGGAATGTAGATATTGACTAGACAAATATTACCATTTTTTGAGGAGAGGAGAAGGGTATTTGTGCCGCCCGGGTAGAAACTGTTTATGTTTGTGTAGGCGAAGGAAGGGACTGGTGCGGAGGTGACAGTCATCTACGTGCCACCGCCATTTGCCAAGGATGCCATCCTCGAGGCCATCGATGCTCAGATTGGCCTCATAGTGTGTATCACGGAGGGGATTCCCCTCCACGACATGGTGCGGGTCAAGTACAAGCTCGTGCGCCAGAGTCACTCACGTCTCATCGGCCCCAACTGTCCCGGCATCATCAAGGTACGATCCCAAGTGGTCTTGCTTTTTTGTTCTCACACTGCACATTTACAGTTAATGTTTGCACAACTTCTCATGTAGATTTGACCAGTGACGCTCATCTTTCATAGAAGTGGTTTCTCCAGTTTGCATTACGGGTGTCTGTCTTGTTGGTACTAATACGTAATTTATTTATTTATTTAAAAGTGCTACGCTATTTAATACCGTACTAATTTTATTTATTTATATACCTATACATATTTTTTACATTTATTTTAAAACAGTAGTATTTGTCTTATTGTATACGTATATCTTTTCATGTCTTTTAAATTGTACTATGTTGTGAAGCGCCACGAACGATTATGGATGTGGCGCTATACCAAATAAACATTATTATTATTAGTAACATCGAATGTGCATTCATTATTAAGTTTGGACTTTTGCGAAAAGCATTGATGATAGTCATAGATGTGAATTACATTACTACAGCATGAAGACACCCAGAGCAAACATTTATTTGTCACCATACAATCTGTAATATACTTTCCTCAATCTTTGTCATAAAGGAACCAGGACTTCAAACACGCCACCTATTCTCCATCTGCTTCATTAGTAACATTAAATGACAGTATTGTTGCTATGCAACTGGTCATGTGATGTCTAGATCAGTTGGGTGAGATGTTGTTGTTGATGTTGTTGCAGCCAGGAGAGTGTAAGATTGGGATTATGCCGGGACACATCCACAAGCCTGGCTCCATTGGTGAGTGAGTTGTCACGGGTCTCTCTCCTCTACTCACTTATTCAAATGAGACAGGCCGCTCCCGACATAACGTTAATTAATATAACATTATTATTAGAATATATAGTCTTATGGTGAATCAATACGTTGAATGTGTGCTGTCTGACAGATTTGTGTAACGGATATTTGCAGTTTGAAAGTTTCAATGGGAGGTCATAATTTGTAAACTAGGAATTTCTGATTAACATCGCATTGGCATATGAGAGCAGAAATAAGATAGAGAGGTGTGGCTTCACAGACAAGGCAAAACATTGCACAGAATGCAGCATGTTTCGAATCAGTCACTTGGGCAACTTCTGTGTTTCCGATCCTCTCTGACCTGTGTCATGTTTGTGCAGGGATCGTTTCGAGGTCAGGAACTTTGACCTATGAGGCTGTGCAACAGACGACTGACGTGGGGCTTGGCCAGTCGCTGTGTGTCGGCATTGGCGGTGACCCGTTCAACGGCAGTGACTTCATCGACTGTCTGAGTGTCTTCCTCAATGACCCACAGACGGAAGGTATGTGTTGTTGACATTGTGTGAATGTGAGGCCCAATAGCTCAGTCGACTCTAGACCATTCAAATCTCATGCTAGAGCACCTGAGCTTGAATACTATCCTCCTATGTTGAACCTTCAGCAAATTTGTGCCTCTACGCTGTGCTAGTTCACTCAACTGTACGAATGAGTACCTGGCTATAAACCATGGTGATTTTTTGCATTCAAATAGACTGAATATTAATTGAAGCCTGGCTGAATGCTGGTCATGGAGAAGTGTCTGGTGTTTGTTGCAGGTATTGTGATGATAGGAGAGATTGGTGTCTGATGTCTGTGTGTTTGTTGCAGGTATTGTGATGATAGGAGAGATAGGGGGTGAGGCTGAGGAGATGGCTGCCAAGTTCCTCATCGAGAACAACCACGTGAGTAACACTCGGCCCAGTGGTGTAACTGTTTCTGTGGCACTGAACCAATGCTATCGACACATAGACTAATTTATAAAAGTCTACTTGAATATTTTATTTCCAGGTGCATTGTCACTGGTATATATTCTTCATACACCATGCCATAATTTTACCTCCATTATTAACCTTAACGAACTGTAACTATGATTCACCAAAATCACAATATAGTCCAAAGCATTCAGGGCTCGTGTTCATTCTGTTCATTCATAATCAATATGGTGTCTCATAAAAATTATTAAAGAAGAAAATAACACAGGACAAACGTGGTTATAAAATTTAAATTTGTCCTTGTAATAAAAATGTAGTAGTTATATATTCACTCATGTTGTTGTGTTCCGTTGGTGCAGGGGCCAGGCGCAAAGCCAGTCGCAGCGTTTATTGCTGGTATGACAGCGCCCCCTGGGCGACGGATGGGGCACGCGGGAGCCATCATTGCGCAGGGCAAGGGAGGGGCGCAGGAGAAGATTCAGGCTCTGAGGGACGCGGGCGTCGAAGTGACGATGTCTCCGGCACAGATGGGGTCCACAATCTACAAGGTAAGACGACGTTCACATGAAACTTTGTTTCCCCAACTGGTCGGAATGAGGCTCACCTCGATTCCGAATCTTGATTTTGGTTTTCTTGTTTCTTTCTCCTCCATTTCTTTGTTTTCACGGACGCTGTCTACACCACCATCCCTTCTCCCCTCACGGTTCCTTCCCATTCCCCTCTCTCTGCCCTCCCAGTCCCTCCAAGTCAGGTGTTATGTAATCATTCCATTTCGGTCTTCAGTCCACTTTCTGCTCATTCTTTCTCTTCACTGCTCGATATGTTGTATTTTACAGAACAAAAATTGTTGATGCAAAATTTGTTAATTATGTTGATGATGGATACATCTCATCACCTCTAGTGGCAAAGTTTCAGCTTGGGTGCCAAAATTTCATCTCGGGTGTCAAAGTTTCCAAGGTTTATCCAAGACCTCAAATGGTGAAACATAATGTTTATGTATAATTTTTTTAAGAACCCATATAGGAGGCTTTAAGGAATGCAGGGGTTGTTTAGTACTCCGGGTAATCTTACTGTTTGGCACCTGACACATCAGAGGAATGTGTAAACATGAATATGGAATATGCACAACTTAATTATAATTACGTTAAAAGTAGAAATAACAGGCATGACTCATATGACTAGTCTTGATAATTTCTAACAAATTACTTGTAATTAACAATGCACTAATTTGTATATATTTTATTTATATATATATATATATATATATATATATATATATATACATATTTTAAGTTTTAATTATTTAAAATTATAATTATTAAGAATCAGATGTTATATCCAATAAAATGCTGCATTGGTCTACTTGATTCGTTTTTATTTAATTTTGTTCTTATTGTAACAGAACTAAATTGATTATAATCATCATGATAGTCATTCACAGACTGAGGTTCATTTTGCAGGCAATGGTGAAGGCTGGCAAAGCCTAGATGAGAGAGAAGACACCCGTAGACTGTGACTGCCAGGTACAGAGGCTGGCAGGATGGATGCAGGCACAACACAACATAGCAACAACCAGACAGCAACGTTTTCGCACACGGGCAACTTAGGAAATTGTGGCGGTGTTTGTCAATATAGAAAACGCTTTCGAAGTATAGTCGTGTCCGAACGGACGATGTGTGCATCACAGCACACTCAATATGGCCAGTGGACTGGTGTTATACTGGACACACCAATGTTGACGAATCATCGTACCTATTGCAAAGGGTCTGATTGGTTGACGTCTCAGTCTGTGTGGGTTTAATAGCAAGTCCAGCCACACCTAAAGACGTGATAGCATGTTAGCAGTCACAGTTTACCTTTGTCAGAAACTGCATATTATTCTGGTTATTAGGATTATTGACTTGAAACAACCATAATTTGACGACACAAATAATATAATAATAGAAAAATGTATTATGTGGTGACGTTTCGAGGCAATGCCTACAGACCTTCACAGGACAACAAACAATAGATTCAGGATGCTCGTCTATACAGTGAAGCCGTGCACGTTGCAGTGGTCAGGACACAGTCGATGTAGGAGTCTGGTGGACATTATATTCTCCACCAATGCATGTTTGTGGTGGTCTGGATTTAGTATTTATTGTTAGCGGCGGCTTGTAATTGAAACAAATCTCTGTTGTGACCGAGTTTATCTCGACCGACGCACACACACAGCACTGCTGAAATGTCATCTTTGTGACTGCGATTATACTTGCCTTTGTGGCTGCAAATATACTTGTGCAGTTAAGGATTTCAAATTTTGACTTTTCGATGTTTGTTTTGAGTGGTCTGCCGATGTGATGTGATGTCAATTGACGGGATCAAACAACAGCCCAGTCCCCAGTGACCTTCACCATGTCCTTGAGAATATCTGAATCGACACCATTTTTCTTAACTAGAAATAACAAACATTACGCAAGTTTATGATTCATTGTTGAGTTATACAGTGATATGTGGACTACAGACGGGACTTCCTAGTGCTGGTGTAAGGCAACACGTGTGACTCTCTGTAAACTGAAACAGTAATCCTATAACAAGTCGCTACAAATGGTTTTCTCAAATCGCCTGGACTACACACTGTATTTCATAGACATAGAACCTCCAATCATAGTTCCGGTTTACCTACCCGGGGTAATTATCGAGTCACCTAGAAATATGACACATCTGAGAAATCATTGTTTCCTTGAAAGATTACAATTGAAGACAATGTGTACTCCACCTTGGTTGCCTCCTGTCAGCTGCCTAATATAGAGTCCTTTCTTGTGGCGTAATTGTAAGTATTGACATTTTATAAGTATACATTTTCCGATATGCCATTTAATTTGCTTGAAAACACATTGACTCTGATTAGGTTACTCTTAACGTGAATAGTGGGGTGACCCTATTATTAAGTATATTACTGAGGTGACTTATAAGGTCCGACTAATCATATTATTGTTAAATTTGACAGGGTGTGTCAATAACTTCCAGACATTACATGACTTCCATACAATTCATGACTTCTGTACATCACATCTCACTCTTGCAGCACGTGCTGGCCATCTGATGGCAATTTTCTGGAGTTTTTTTTATAGTAGTTATGACCTTTTTCTAATTGCCTGATTAGTAGTTGGTGTGAAAAGGGCTTTTTCGAAGTTGAGGTAAAAATGTTTGTTTTTTTCATTTTTTTGCTAGTATTTTTGCCTGTGCAATTCACACTGGTGGTAGCTTTAATGGGAACAGAGCAAGTGGTGCAATTTATAAAAGATGTTTTGAAAATGTTCTAATATAATCAATTTATCAGTAATAGATGATGTGACTATGTGAAATGTACTTTTAACATAGTTAACCCTGTCTCTTTGGGATCTAACTTTGTAACGTATTATTAATATTTCCAGGCTAATGATTAGAAACAGTCGACGTACATCAACATCTTGACTGCTTTCATTCTGTGCAGTTCGGTCATACTTTTTTGTAGATAACGGGATAAAATTGTTGGACATGTATATTAACCTACTGCTGACTTGACACAGACAGGTAAACACTGGCGCCATCACAGGATACAGGAGTGTTATGTTGTATGATGAATGTTGTAGCCTTTGTTTGTTGTAAAATATTAAACTAAATTATATCTATGGCTGCTTTATTGTACTTGTGAGCACACGCGGGGGAGCGAGCCCATGAGTGGACCTATGCATGTGAGTGGACACATACACGAATTGACACATGCATGGGAGCGTTTATTTGTATACGACGGCTACTTGCAGATGTGTCCTGGCGTTGCATTCTGAAGACATTAATATTTCTGGCACCAGCAGAATAATTATATAATAATAACATATTGCATCCAAATCCTTGGAAACCAAACTCGGGAGGCACATCAGTACAAAAAGGTTAATCGACCTCGTAGTCAATAAACAAATCCAGTTGTCATCAGATTTGATTGCTATGGTGGATAGGTAAGGTTGTAAAGGCGGTTTTTAAATGATGGCCAAAGTGTGCAATATTTTTAACTGATCTAACACTAGAAAGAAGCATGTTCCAGAGTAAAAAAGTAAAGTTGAACTAGTTGATAGAAACTGGAAATACAATGGCTGCCTACAGGAAAGTGCCTGGTAAGTAATAATACTGAACTTATGCACTCACACATGCACTTACATCTGTACACACACATGCACTTACGTTTGCACTCACACATGCAGTTACATTTGGACTCACACATGCACTTACATTTGCACTCACACATGCACTCACATATGCACTCACACATGCACTCACATGTGCACTTACATATGCACTCACACGTGCACTTACATTTGCACTCACACATGCACTCACATGTGCGCTTACATTTGCACTCACACATACACTTGCACTCACACGTCCTTACATTTGCACACACATGCACTTACGTCTGCACTCACACATGCACTTGCACATGCACTCACACATGCACTTACTGTACACATGAATGCGTATTGAATGCACAAAGCAACAGACACTGAGATATGCACACAATACAGTAGGGTTTATTTTACTTGGTTTATTTGTTTGTATTTTTATGATCATAACAGCATCCTCACACAATTTTGCTAAAACACATGCAACACAAGTTGCAATTAACTTTAACAAATGTAGCTTAAAAACAGTCATTCTCGTCACAAGCAAAACTCAGCTGTGTCCTGATATAAAGTGAAATTATTTACAAAAGAAGGTTTTAACAATCAGGTGTTGTAGCCTATAAAAACATCTTATTCCAATCGTTTCACTGAACAATGATTCCAATCTATCAATAGATATATTTTCTATAAACGAACCTTGTTAACATAGTTTCTATAAAATGTAAATGTGTAAAATAATATTGTACATTCTTTGTACCATTGGACATTTACACTGCTCGATGGCAAGCCACAATGGCAAACTGAGAATAGAGCTGATTTCACAGAGCACGGCAAACTTCCAGAGCTTGATGCAGTTTTAAGTCATGTCAAAACCAACACTGCCGATTAATCAAAGAGAAATTTGCTGCGTGATATTAAAAAAAACATAACTTCTGTTTCGAATCTTAACACTTTGCTGTAGCGGCAGGTCACCAAACAGTTGGCAGTGTAACTGAGTCTTCGTAATTCAATAGAGAGTAATTTTTATTACGCTGTTTGGCATTTGTTGTTGAATAATGTAAACAGGTATTAAGAATGATACAGGATGATTAAGTTGCAACATATAAAAGTCAGACACATATAATATATATATGTGCGTGTGTTTGTGCATGCGTGTGTCAGGTTAGGTTGTAATAGTCTGGATTGCAAGATACAATTCACAAAACACAGTTAAAAGAAAGAAATAATAATATATAATTTACTATTTGATTAAATAATGGCTATCTTGTAAAATCTATAGTAAGGTATGAAACCCTGAAATCAGTGGTGTGGGTCAGTCGAACCGTTGCAACAATTCACACCGATACTACGACTGGGAATTGACAACTTCCGGATGGTCTCCAATTTCTTCTTTTGTTTTGCCCGCAATGCTATGTTGTGCCGTGGTGGCCTCGGGGGACTTGTAGACGCGTGCTCCGAATATGGTACTGCCAACTCTGACATTTGTGCTGCCCACGTGGATCTGTGGAGTGTCAGAGGTGAATAGGATGAAAACGGTCAGTTAATATACATTTCATTAGTCCAGGTAGTAACTGGCAAACCAAAAAGTGGTAGGAGCCCATTGTTGGGGAACAGGACACTCAGGTTTGAAGTTTGACCATTTCTACTTCATTCCTAGTGGGTGACCCGTACTAATGTGAAGAAGTTATGACTTCTGGTGGTACGAGGTTTTTTTCAGATGAGAAAATAACTTTATATTGGCACAAATGCATTTTGGGGTGTTTATCGCAATCTCCATGAATAACCCCAAAGTACTGAACCGGGAATCAAAGAGGAAAGTGAAGGAGGCCATTTACATCAGACAGAGAGCCCCGACCATGAACCAGGGATACCACCTGCCCGCCATCTACAACCAAATTATCCCGCCGAAACATGAGCCAACACACCTGGCACCAGTATGTGACCAAGACCTACAGCCGATGGATCGAAATGTTAAGTTTCACAAGTTATGCTAAAAAATTGATTTTATTTTTACAAAAAATAACAATCTTGGAGCCATGAACAATATATTCCAAATAGTCAGTGGTTATACTGGAGAATGTGGAGAATGGAGGAATGCACAATCAAAATCACTCGCCAGGGGAAAAAGCACTCTTTGGAAAAAACATCTTTTGGTATCTGTCTATTGCCACATGTTGATGTCCCCATAAGTTTATTCTTCTGCATTGACCTGGATTGACCACAGACCAATGAGGCAACCCAGACACTTTACTGCAGTTAGCTTCCTTTAGAGGTACACTGAACCATTTTTGAACAACTGATAACAGTTATGATAGCGAAATAATTTAAATAAATTTATAGCACTATAGCCAAAAGAAAATCAATATCAAACATTATCCGTCTAACTCCAAAGCAGTTGACTAGTTTATGTTGGTGTTGACATGTTTGCACTCCAAACTGTACAAGGTCAAATACCTGTGTACTACACTTGATATATTAGAGAAGAATCTCCACTTACTGCGTGTTCGAAGTCATGTGACATGCCCATGCTGAGTTCGCACTGGTTGGCCGCCAGGTGGAGCTGCTCACAAACTTCGGCTCTGCATTTTAACAAACACTGCAAACACACAACGTTAATCATATCTGACTGGAGGAAATGCTCAAGTAAAAACCGCTGTAGCCACAAGTCTGGTCAGCCATTGTTTTGTAGTGTAATAAGTGTTGCATAACAAGATTTAACAAGACGGACACACTATGAATTAACTCTAGGAGACAGGCAATGATGCCTTTTGGCTTAGTGTCGAAAGTTGGCGATAGTTCAACCCTTTTTATCTACATGTATCCCAGAAACCCCCTTGTGAAGTGTGTGCTGATTCTAGTTTTAAACATATCCATGCTGCTAACATCCACATAACCATCAAATAATCTGTTCCATTTGTTTGCTGTACTTTGTTTCTATCGTGGCCCTAATGTAACCTCATATCATTTAGTCCATCTGCCTTGTCCTGAGAACAAATATTTGTATTAATATTTTCACAACCATTCAATGTTTTAATCACTTCCATCTGATCTTTCAATCTTTGCACAGAACAACAATTACCAGGACGCCCCCAAATTTGAACTTTAAAATGGCAATATTTTTTCTGATTGAAGGCCATAATTATGTAGAATGTGTGACAGAGTCACTGACATGGTAGAGGCAAAGGACATAAAAAGAATCATCATGTTTACAAATGTTTATTTACAATCACTTTACAGTCATCCACTTTTGTAAATTTTGTATCAAGAGGGAAAACTGATGATTGCAAATTAACCCAATGTGAATGTTTAAAGAATGCATCATAAGTAAATCAAGGCTTAATTGCTCTGTGCCAGTAGCTCTCACCACTCCACAACTGTCAAGTGCGGGGACTGAATGACACGGTTGACATACCCCATAGTAAATACCCTCACAGTAAATACCATCAAAACCAGTCCTGGTAAGTTGACACTGAGAAGACACATGGCCCGTCCGTCACTTGTTCCCACCACAAAACAAAGCGCACTCTTTGGTAACAGCTAAAATGGGTCTGACATTAATATAATGTCTAAATCTGAAAACAACAGTTCACGTCCCTTTGGACCCGAATTACTGCTCGATCCTGACATCTACCTAGACCTGACCTGACATCTGCCTGGAACTGACCTGACATCTGCCTGGAACTGACCTGACATCTACCTGGAACTGACCTGACATATACCTGGAACTGACCTGACATCTACCTAGAACTGACCTGACATCTACCTAGAACTGACCTGACATCTACCTAGACCTGACCTGACATCTACCTGGAACTGACCTGACATCTACCTGGAACTGACCTGACATCTACCTGGAACTGACCGGACATCTACCTAGACCTGACCTGACATCTACCTAGACCTGACCTGACATCTGCCTGGAACTGACCTGACATCTGCCTGGAACTGACCTGACATCTACCTGGAACTGACCTGACATATACCTGGAACTGACCTGACATCTACCTAGAACTGACCTGACATCTACCTAGAACTGACCTGACATCTACCTAGACCTGACCTGACATCTACCTGGAACTGACCTGACATCTACCTGGAACTGACCTGACATCTACCTGGAACTGACCGGACATCTACCTAGACCTGACCTGACATCTGCCTGGAACTGACCTGACATCTGCCTGGAACTGACCTGACATCTGCCTGGAACTGACCTTACATCTACCTGGAACTGACCTGACATCTACCTGGAACTGACCTAACATCTACCTAGAACTGACCTGACGTCTACCTAGAACTGACCTGACATCTACCTAGACCTGACCTGACATCTACCTGGAACTGACCTGACATCTACCTGGAACTGACCTGACATCTACCTGGAACTGACCTGACATCTACCTGGAACTGACCTGACATCTACCTAGACCTGACCTGACATCTGCCTGGAACTGACCTGACGTCTACCTGGAACTGACCTGTTATCTACCTAGACCTGACCTGACATCTACCTGGAACTGACCTGACATCTACCTGGAACTGACCTGACATCTACCTGGAACTGACCTGACATCTACCTGGAACTGACCTGACATCTACCTGGAACTGACCTGACATCTACCTGGAACTGATCTGACATCCAACTGGAACTGACCTGACACCTACCTGGAACTGACCTGACATCTGCCTGGAACTTACCTGACATCTGCCTGGAACTGACCTGACATCTACCTGGAACTGACCTGACATCTACCTAGAACTGACCTGACGTCTACCTAGAACTGACCTGACATCTGCCTGGAACTGACCTGACATCTACCTAGAACTGACCTGACATCTGTCTGGAACTGACCTGACATCTACCTAGAACTGACCTGGAAGTCTGGGTTTGGTCCCTGGCTGAGATCGTGGTCAAACGCTCCGATCGTCATCAGTCCAACAAACTTGAGCCTTGGACAGTTGTCCAGTATGTGTCTGACCAGGGGTGCAGCATCGGCCGGTTGGCAGCCATGTTTGCCTACAGCCCGAAAGCATTTATATATGTCCCAATGCATAATTTACTAAGATAATTAAGTAACAACAGACAAAACTGTAAAACTGCCACGTATTACTTCCAGTAGCGATACTCAATACTTTTGTACTTGATAGATTCACAGTTCCACCACAAAAGGAACACCAGTAATAATTTGGGATTTAAAAATGTGCCAATTGGCCCTGAACTCCTTTGGACCATATGGTGAGTTGGTGATTATGAATGAAATATGTTTTGGTGAATCATAGTCACCGCCTGTTGTCTCTTCATTGCAATAGCTAATTGAGATTTTGTCTGGCTATTCATATGAAAATACCAGAAACACAGCCAAATTGTGACAAATTAGCAGACAATATAAATAATGTGTTTGGCTTTTCACTCTACAGTTGTGTAGAATGTATATCTTTAACCATTAGACACCATAGTCACATTATTTTAAAGATACTTTATCTGGTTATCCATATGAGATGACCTGAAATACAGCTAGAGTGGGAATGCAATGACATGACTGGTCAGTACTGCTTTTGAGTCAAGATGCAGTCATCCATTTCAATCACTCAGCCAGCCAAGTGATCAGAATGCAGTTGATATCAATAAAGTGTATATTTCATTACATAGCGTGTGTTGGTGTGTGTGTGTGTGTGTGTGTGTGTGTGTGTGTGTGTGTGTGTGTGTGTGTGTGTGTATGTGTGTGTGTGTGTGAGGGTGTGTTGGTGTGAAGGTGTGTTGATGTGTGCATATGAGGCTGTGAGAGTGTGTGGGTGTCTCTGGGTGTCAGACTGTGAGGGTGTAAAGCTGTGAGGGTGTGGGGGTGTAAAGCTGTGAGGGTGTAAAGCTGTGATGGTGTGAGGGAGTAAAGCTGTGATGGTGTGAGGGTGTCAGACTGTGAGTGTGTCAGACTGTGGTGGTGTGAGGGTGGGTGTGAGGGTGTGTAGGTGTGAGTGTACTGTGTGTGAGGGTGTCAGAGTGTGGTGGTGTCAGAGTGTGGTGGTGTGAGGGTGGCTGTGATGGTGTGTAGGTGTGAGTGTATGAGGGTGTCAGAGTGTGGTGGTGTGTAGGTGTGAGTGTACTGTGTGTGAGGGTGTCAGAGTGTGGTGGTGTGTAGGTGTGAGTGTACTGTGTATGAGGGTGTCAGAGTGTGGTGGTGTGAGAGGCCCCGCTGGTGCCACTCACTCTCCTCCTGGCTTGTGTTCACTTGCACCATCACATTCAGTGGGTCGGTCTTCTCCAGTTTCTGCCAGTGACTGTTGACTACAGACGCCAGCTTTATGCTGTCAATGGTCTCAATCAGGAACAGGTTCGTGACATCTGAAAACAAACTTTATAGTCACTTCACCGAAAAGTGACAGCACGTGGAAAATGAAAACGAAACACCAAATCACCATTTGAAGAATATCATGTTATTATGTTAGATGAAATAAAATGTTACGCTAGAAAACGTAGACTTGTCTCATGTTAAAAACTGAGGAAATGTGTAAAGATACGGCAGGTGTGGGATGGATACGGGAGGTGTGGGATGGGGGCTGCTGGTAGAAAACAACAGGGAGAAAGAATTGAATAAGCGCTACAACGGTACTGCACTGCCACTGTCTCTGTACGACAGGAAACAAGCAGGACTCCTTGGAAACTGAGGCACACTGACACCATATCACAGACAGTGTGGAATAGTTGATACATAGGTTATATATCCATAGGCATTACTTAGTGTTGCTGCATAGTACAGTGAAGGTCATGAGTGATTTGTCCGTAAACCAGAAACATTGGTGTTGTTGTGTCTGTTTCACAGTCAAGGCTGTTGTCCAATTGTACAACATTAACCAAACAGTCTACAGTCTACCACCAGTATTCAATGCACCACTTTTTTTATATACTCATGTGAATGAATCTGAAGATACATCATTCCCGCTGACCGATTACATTTACATACACTTAAACTTGGGCACTAACCAAAGTGCTGTTACCGAAAGAAAACGTTCTTAAACATTGTTTTATAAATACAAAATAGTGAGGAATGAATTATGAAATGACAACTAGATTCTTGCATTATGAAGAACATCAGGATGCGAGTATATACTTAAGACTTTGTTCACTTTGTTCTTCTGAAGGTGTCCAATGAAGTGCCAACGGATGTCAGGACATTCTGCCAGGATCTGAAGCAGTGACCACGTGTCACAGCCTTAAATTGCTTAATAAGAGATAATACATTTAAGAGTTCATCTAAACTAATAATTTACATCTACATGTACAATCATGGCTATCTTGCCAGTAGTTTATTAGAAAAACATTTCTGATCAAACAATTTAAGTTGCCTGGCATCTTTATGACATAGTTTGATGTCACGTAATTGAATGTTCCAAGTAGACCTGGCAATAGCCAAAACTAATAAAAAATATTAATCTAGTTTGCATCACTCGCTGAATGAGACACATATAGTTTGAACAGTCATTGTTTGCTTGCAGTCCAAGACCCATGTCATAACAAAGTTATAATAATGTCATGTTTCTTTTTTAAATATCTGAAACATTTTGCTCACCTGTGGGTCTTTGCTTTTCTCTTCCAATTCGTTAACCTGAAATATATATAGTAAAACTTACAATACAAAATAAACAACAACAATTGTGTTTTGTGTTTATTGTGAGCATTGTGTTGTGAAGCAACTGTCAACTGGTGTCAGCTGTTTATCGACTTATTAGTAACAATGTTGTTATTACAGTTAACTTGTTGCTCTCCACTGGCAGCATTTCATAATGTATTCATTATACCATTCAAACAACTACAGTTTAGAAGTGTCATTCAGTCAGATCTACTGAAGTGTCACTCAGTCAGACCTACTGAAGTGTCATTCAGTCAGACCTACTGAAGTGTCATTCAGTCAGATCTACTGAAGTGTCATTCAGTCAGACCTACTGAAGTGTCATTCAGTCAGATCTACTGAAGTGTCATTCAGTCAGACCTACTGAAGTGTCATTCAGTCAGATCTACTGAAGTGTCATTCAGTCAGACCTACTGAAGTGCCATTCAGTCAGACCTACTGAAGTGTCATTCAGTCAGACCTACTGAAGTGTCATTCAGTCAGATCTACTGAAGTGTCAATCAGTCAGACCTACTGAAGTGTCATTCAGTCAGATCTACTGAAGTGTCATTCAGTCAGACCTACTGAAATGTCATTCAGTCAGACCGACTGAAGTGTCATTCAGTCAGACCTACTGAAGTGTCATTCAGTCAGACCTACTGAAGTGTCATTCAGTTAGACCTACTGAAGTGTCATTCAGTCAGAACTACTGTAGTGTCACTCAGTCAGACCTACTGAAGTGTCACTCAGTCACTGCTGACAGTCAGACCTACTGAAGTGTCATTCAGTCAGAATTACTGAAATGGCATTCAGTCTGACCTACTGAAGTGTCATTCAGTCTGTCAGTTCTCACTGAACTGAAGTGTCATTCAGTCGGACCACAACATTAAACATTGTCAGTGGTATACAGCTGTAACACAGAATGTGATACACTGTTGATATAGCTACATTATGAAAATAAACAAAAACTCACGTAATTTTCGCCAAAGTGTCGCTGCCCATTCTTGTATACTTCTGCCACCAGGGCGGCTGGTTTAGTCTTGCTGACAGCCACCAATCGGGGCTGAAATCCGCAAAGTTCCTGTAGAACATACCAATGAATTAGACATGAGTTTACATTTCCAGTAACAGGCCACAGACTGGGGGAAGGAAATGTGCCATGTCTCTGTCACGTTTTGCCATCTCCTGGCATGCAGCATAAAGAATCTATGCATTTATTTCTCACTTGACAGAACACAACATATCATTACATATGACATATGACAGGAACGAATGACTTGAAACAACAGACAGCTACATGCCATCAGTTTGACTGTATGAGCGATTGCAAACAGACAACTACTAGGGTAGTCAGAAGGCATTTTGGACAAATATCACTGAGCACTGCAGGATATCTTCCTGAACTGATGGTCAAATAATTCAAATGGTCTGCTTTGTCACCAATGCACTGTGGCAGCAATAGCTGCCACCTGTGCATGAAGGGAGCAATTCTCAAATGAATCTTGACGTCAAATCATGCAGCCATGCCTGGTTCCGTGTCTGCCCCTTCCTCACCTCTACAGCCTGGGATCATCTTACAGGTTCTTGTAGCTGCTCTTTTGGCTTAACTAGGCATTCCTGCCTCGCGTGCGAGCTCTATCTTTTAACTTAAGTTTGTACTGTGCGCATGCATCTAACTTGATACAATTCATGACAGACATGGTGCAGTGTAACCGTTTTTTATAGGCTGGTTTTCCCATAATTTATTTATTTGTTCCTCAAAGGACTGGACCAATGGAGCATTAACCAACTGTGGCAGACTGTTCCAAACAATAGTGCTTTGGTGTATAAATAATTGTTTTCTAATGGTTAATCGCATGTTTCTTTAAACATTTGTAGGTGGTGCCCTCCCATTTGTGAATTGTGTTCCTGTTAGTGTCATCATTCTATTGTTATATGGACACTTTGTCTGCTCATTGTTAGAAAGGTTTATGTATTTTATGACAACATGTCTGACTTTGAGAATAAAATGAAACTAATTGATAACATGTGATGCCATTGCTACCTAACAGTGGAAGTACACACACAATTTTTTATTTAGTAAAGTTATAGCAGAGTCACTCAGCGTTGTATTAATAAGCCAGTTCGGAGTTCTGACTACATATATGCCAAATTACTGGGTTTACAGTGCAACTGACATAAACAATCATTGACAACATGGCCGTCTCCTGTTATTTCTGCTGTGAAAAAGCACGCTGTTGTCGTGTATGAATTAAGCTATTCGAATATTAGACCTAATCACGATATAACCAACTTGTACAGATATTGAATAGTGTGTAATGTATTTGTATTTTGAAAATTAAATAATATTTATGTGTCACATTAGTAGCCTCAATACTAGCAGGACTCAGACCACATTTGCATTTTCCATAGGCGACCATTATAACGTTTCCTTCATTTCCTACTAATCTCGTGGTGCTCTGTTATTGACAATTTCATAGCATATTTACCCTCTATAGATACAAGTTATGTCAAAAATTCGTGAACGTCAGGCTCCCACAAACTTCATTCAAACCTTACACCCCTCCATTTCTGCTTGAACCACCCACGGATTGCCCCTGATTACATCACCAAGCCAAATGACAACTGTATTAATACGCAGAAAGAAATGCACCGAATGACAGCTGTCATAATTTGACAGCTCTGATGCCACGCTGCACTAAAACATCATTTATAATCACTCCAAACTACACATGTGCTCACAGAAATTCAGACAACCTGCATAATGCTGCTTTTATAGGGTACTCTTTGGTCGGGGAATGGCGGACATGGACCTTATTGTGGTCTTACGCCAGCAGCCCTGGTCAAAAATCCAATCCGTGTTATTAACATCCCTTCAAGGCTTCACATACTGCCCTATCATAGTCCCAAGTTACATTGTCACAAACTTACTATATTAATTGCTCCGTTTTCTGTTTATCTACCTTCTTCTTTCTTACTTGTCTACGGACATGGAGGAATGCTGAAGCGACTGCCAGTGGAACCAATGCAACTTTGTTCTCAATTGTTGGCAGCCTTCTGTCCCAAAAATATTTATGGTTTATTTCGTTTGTCCATGTCAGAGCTGTAACAAGTACATTTATTTTGTACTTGAGTAAAAGTAAAAGTAACTCTAGAAAAAGCTACTCAAGTAAAAGTAAAAGTACTGCTAGAAAAATGTACTTGAAGTAAAAGTAAAAAATTGTACTTGAAGTAAACAAATAAAAAATACCTTTCTCCTGTAATAAAAAATGGCCGATACAGCCAACTGTTGTGAATTAAACAACATATTCACAATATAATTTAGTGTATATATCAAGCACTTATAATTTTTTAGTAATATTTTGTTCTCTGCATAATAAATACATGTTTTAAGTCAAACAGCATTGCATACAGGCTGTAAATAGCCTATATCATGTTTGATTACGAACAGGGCTACAACAACTATCGTATTCATAAGTAGAAGATATACACTTTATTATATATAGGGTTCTTAATTTTTTTATCATCTTAGACGTGTGAAGAATTGTTTCATTTGTGATACTTGATGAAGGAGGTCTAGGCCAGTGGTTACAGCATTCCTTTCATCATAATATATAATGAAGACTTCATATAAATATATATAAAAACGGATTCCACTCAGATACACACACGGCAGGTTTGCGGTGAGCGATAATGGGGAACCTTCGATAAACATCTAGCATGTGCCATTCACAAGGATCAGGTAAAGTCAACAAACTGTGTCAATAACAAGCAAGACACAAGACTATAGTAAGGCAGCTGTTTGTTCTTGTCTGGTCAAAGCAAGGATTTAAATAACTCTTGGCCATTGTTGTCCGAGGGGCCCTGTCACAGCCTGGGGCAGCCAGCTGTGGTCCTACTGACACCTAATTTGGGCTTAGCACCAGACCCCAGATTGCAATTATCTCACTGGCTTCATCAAGTAACAAAAGAAATCCGGCCAGACTGGAACATTTAACATATCTGTCTCTGCTTATCTGTTATTTTTATTTGTTGTTCCCTCGGGCATTAATAAATAAATCTATGTTGACAGCAAACAGTGTCGCACGTGTTTCTGACATAGATCTTTCGCGGAACATTTTAGGAGCTTCGCAAATTTAGGTACTTCGCTACATTTAGAAAAAGTACACACATTTGTACTTCGTTACAAGTAGAAATACTTCCCCAAAAATGTACTTCGTTACTCAAGAAAAGTAAACTTTTCTACTTAAGTAAAGTAACAAAGTAAATGTACTTCGTTACATTACGGCTCTGGTCCATATATGATACTGACTAAAGTCGGCTTTATTGTCAACGATCACGAAAAGCTCAAAATAATTACAGAAAGCAAGAAACAAGCCGATAAACTTGAAATTCTGTATACTATATCTTGAACAGGCATGGGTGAGATATGTTTACGTCGACTGACTTATGACATTACCCACAATGCTTTGTGGCAGCGAAACTGGCTTAATAGTATTATTGCAGGGGTAGAACTACCCACTAGTCGGTACATTAATAAAGATAAGGGCGGACTAGTAAACCTGCCTAATAACTAGTCCGGTTGTCTAGTAAAGGTCAATGTGTCATCCACCCCACCCTACAGTAGTCAATCAAGTCTTTGTCTTCACAGTGACCCTAACCCTAACCCATCCACAGGCTGGGGGGGGGGATGTAACTAAATCCCAAGTAATAAAACGTTGGTAAGTTGTTAAGTGAGTGACTGGCTACAGCAACTTCCTTTACTGATAAATGATGACACTAGCTATGAACTTGTCTGGGCAGTATTTGTAAGATTAACTGTTCTTTGATGTCTAATATGTTCTATTGTGATATTTATTTTCCATTAATACAGTCGATAGAGCATTTTTTTATAACACTAGGTAAATTTCCAGAATGATTATAGAAAATTCATAATGGTAGGGTGGTACTACCGGTCAATGAGTGCAATTGGCATTCTTTTTCAATTGCGCAGTATTTTTTAACAGATCATATCTTCACTTTCTAATTAATAACTTTTGTTATTTCTGTATTATTTCTTTGTTACCTTTATGAAAATTGCATTGTTATATAACTGGGAATGCAACATGTACTATTTTTTAGTTTTAATACAAATTGGAACAACTTAAATTTGGATTGTTTTATATTTTGGTTGAATAGTAAGCCTTTTGGCAGACTAGTAAACTTTTGACTTTACTAGTCCCGTTGTCTAGTAAAATAAATGCCAAAGTTCTACCCCTGTACGTTATTGTATTTAAAAAAAATTAATCCCACTTTCACAAAAATATCTCGTTTCATGCGTTTCGTCAAAAAGGGGATGTTCGTCTATATAGTTACTAGTTAGTGTGCGTCTTTAGGAACATAAACGGCTCCACACTCCAGCCCAGGGCCATGGGAACCCAGCAAACAACGAACCATTTCTGAACCAGTTGGCAGGTGTCATACTGGTTCATAATTGGTACCGCTCCACCAGTACGTGTTTTCACGTGTATTCACGTGAATACACGTGTTCCGCCTGTTGTCACGAGTTTTGAACGAGTTTGACACAAGTCGTACTGGGTCAGAACTGGTACGGATTCACTGGTACGTGTCATCACGTGAAAAAACTTGTGATTTCACAGGAAACATGTATTGACACACCAAATTTGTTAACAGAATCTGGTGAATTCACGTGAATTGAACCAGTTGAACTCGTGAATTCATTTACGGAACAGATGAAATCACGGGTCCTTGTTGGCTGGGAATGCCATGACTGTAATGACATGTCATAGACATGGCCTTGGCGTAAAACTTGGTTCTGGCTTTGTCATATGTGAATGAGTCACAATGTGTGTGTGTGTGTGTGTGTGTGTGTGTGTGTGTGTGTGTGTGTGTGTGGTGTGTGGTGGTGTGTGTGTGTGTGTGTGTGTGTGTGTGTGTGTGTGTGTGTGTGTGTGTGTGTGTGTGTGTGTGTGTGTGTGTGTGTGTGTGTGTGTGTGTGTGTGTGTGTGTGTGTGTGTGTGATACTGATAGCGTGATACTGATAGCCTACGGTACTGCATTGTCATACTCATAGCGGCCTATGGACGTTATGTCCCAAGTCACATATGTCCTAGACGATATGTCCTAAATTTATTATTAAGTTTTTATGTTATTTTTTAACTTTAGTCTTAACATAAATCTGTTGATATATTAACACTAATGCTGGCACTCTTTGTAGAACACTTGAAGTCCATTGCATATTTTAACTGTTACTTAGCATCTTGTTTTTGGGACATATCGTCCACAATATTTGGGACATAAGTGACTTGGGACATAAGCGACTTGGGACATAAGGTCTATAACTCCTCATAGCCATAGGCATAGCCATAGGGTCGACATGTGGATGTAAGGGTAACAGCGAAACATATTATCGCGGACAACATGCATCCAGCATTTGGCATGTATTGAAAGGCTCGTCTCACTCATCAAGCAACTTTACTTACAGACGGGCGGGACCGGCATGCTATAGTCATTCGCTCTAGCACCGACACCAACGCCTTCCCACTGTCCACCATTCTACGCAGCATTCCGCACCCGTATGAAGGTAAAGGTCGAATAAATAAACAAGTAAAAACACAATAAAAGGTAACACTTTTATTTTTCAATTACTCTGAAAGAAGTATATGCGCTTAAATATTACTTTTTCTATATTTTAATTTTTCTAAGACATTCGTATTTAATATCCTCGGTTTTATAACCAATTATATTAGAGATAATATTAGGTGAATGTTATCAGGATAATCCACTAGAGGCCAAGAGTTGCTATGTCAGTTCTGTAACGGCAGATGGCAGCACTTACAACCCCACACATCAGAGGTCATAGGTAAATATCAACAACAAGGCGTAATAATTATTATTTTAATATAGGATTGCGATGTTTCATAAATTCAGGATTGCAGTTATCGACATATGTTAGTTTATCATATATTAGCACATTTTTATATAATGAAAAAATACACTTAGATATCTTTTATTGGCCTTGCCAAACAGTCAGAGAGAAGCATCTGGCGCGGTGGTGGGGTGGCGCGATGCGCTTGCAGAAGTCGTGCGATTTGCGAGCACGAATTGGCGACGGGCCTAGGGTGTGTGTGTGTTGTGGCTCGGTCATGCTTGACCGTTTCTGCCCAACAATGACAGACGATCGACTTCGTTACAAGTCTGACAGCGTAGCACTCGTGTCTGCGAAGCACGTGATTGCGGTTGTACCGTCAGTGATGTTTTCGACACGGTATGCACGTCGCAAATAAGACTGGTCTGGAGTGTGGATGCAGTCAACCCCACGAAGTGAGCGCCTACCTTATAAAACCTGTTATACTATAGTCATCAACAACTGGTCACCAAGACACCAGAATGAATAACGCCGAGATTCAATTCGCTTCATGTTTTTGGAGTTGTGAATATGCGACAATATACTTTTGAATTAATGTTGTGCTGTATAGTCACTGACAAATAGAACTAGACAACAAACGAAGTCGAAGGTAGATTGGGCATCTAGTACTCAGTACTATCACTACTGTCCTGAACTGGCTAATTTTAGGCCATCACGTCGAATCCGTCCAGCAACGAAGCAGCATCACCAGCGGGGTTCACTTGTTGCTAGGCAAACCGACGACAAAGGTAGAGTTCCCGTTCACTCCTCAGGCTCAGCGGCGTTTGCCTGGAGTTGTCTGGTCAGTCCGTTCAGCAAGTCCGTTCATATTATTTTGAGAACTATTGCCGTTCACGACTGTCAGTGTGAGTGTCACTATGGCCACAACGTCAGCATCCGAATGCGTTCGCGATGAACCGAATAATGACTCTCCGACGGCTTCTGTCACACGTGAACTGCCTGTCAAACCACGTACGTTTCATGTTGTTGATAGTTAATGTTGTCTTTGACTTTGAAACTAATATAAAATTTTGCAATTTATGGACACCTACAAATGACATTTAATTTAGGGAGACGGGTTTAAACAAATACGCTAGACATAGCTTTGTTGGAACTTTAATTAAACGAAGTGTCTACGCGTATGTGAGCAGTATCTTTAGACCCATGGCCTAACTGTTCGTCAGGATTCGTGTGCATCTGATTTAAATTCTGCGCAAGCATGTTGCGCCTATCTCGTCCTATTGATACAGCGGAATTACACGTGGGAGCGATGTTTAGAACTGAGTGCAAAAACAGCTTCCGTTCTTACGTACATCAACATGCAAGCACAAGAAAACTGACATACTTTTAGATTTGTTTGCTAAAGATACAGCATGCATGCACAGAAAAACTCACGTAGGCCTACTTTTAGGTAAGAGTGCTAAAATACCGCAGTAAAGCTTATGTGTAAACATGCATGCACACAGACTTATATAACTGACTGCTAAAGATAAGGTTCACATATGGAAATCATGCGCTTATCAACTGTCGTACCTTTAGACAAATTATGTTAAAAACACAGTTCACATGGGTAATCCGGTCACTTAACCAGAAATAAAAGCTTGCGCAGAATGCCGTAATTTTAGACAGGTGGCCTAAATGTACAGCTCAAGTATGCGTAGCCACTGCCTTAGTTAAACAGTACGGGCCTAAAAAGTATAACATTACGGTTACCAAAATCCAAAACTGTAATTGATAAACTGTCAAATTTAACCACCCTATTAAGTAATGGTCATCTCTAGATACATCTGCCATTGGTCCTAGCTATACCAATTACTATATACTCCATATGGGGGGGGGGTCAGTTTTGGGGACCTGGACTATCATGACTAATTCACCAGTGACTGTGACTTTCTGTAGAATAATTTGTGACAGCTAGGTTATTTTGTGACTATGTGAGGTTGTGGTAGTGCAATGTTTGGTACATTTGCTAAATATTTTATGTTCAAGGCGTGGACCAGGTTTGATACATGTACTTAAATCAGAATGGGGTACTTCATAAGAAGCCAATATTGGCTATTGATATGCAGTTTGTGTAAAAACCTGGCTTTAACATGGACGACTGTGTATACCTTGTAACTTGGAGATTGCATTCTAAAGTCAGATATATTATTTAAAAGAACCACCGAGGAGAGTTGTAGTCAACCAGTGACCACCTTCAGTGCCAGTGTATAACAAGACAGGGTTGGCAAAAATTGTCTCATAAGGCTAACTGTTTGAATGACCACTCAATTAGGGCAATCACGTTCTGATGATTGTATTTAAAACTAGGTATGGATAGTCTACCGTCAGTTAATTCATTTATTAATTATAGATTGTTGCTGACCACTGAAAACATCTAGGAACTGAATTAATTATGACTGTCAATAAGTTTGTTTATCATAATTGACTAAATATTTATTTTAATTAAAGTAAATTTTAAATCACTGCTTATGTGGTAATGTTTGAAGATTTCTTTAAAAAATGTCAAGAAATATTAACATGTCCACTGTACAGTGGAACCTCAACTTGGGATTGGACAATGTGGATTGCCATTGACTTAAACTGGACTGTAAGCATTCATGGCTATTTTCTATATATCAACGTTAAACACAAATTGGGACTACCCTGAACAGACTGTCGTTGTGAGGTGGCTGTATTAGCAAGGTGGCTGTATTAGCATGGTGGCTCTATTAGCAAGGTGGCTCTATTAGCAAGGTGGCTGTATTAACAAGGTGATCATACATAACGATTCAACTGTTTGTACATTGATTATTTACTAAAGTTCTTGTTTAATGTTCCAAATATTCCCAGCAAACAAGGAACCATTTCTTAACCATTTGGCACATATACTGGTTCATAATTGGTACCGCTCCACCAGTACGTGTTTTCATGTGTATTCACGTGAATACATGTGTTCTGCCTGTTGTCACGAGTTTTGAACGAGTTTGACACAAGTTGTACTGGGTCAGAACTGATACGGTTTCACTGGCACGTGTCATCACGTGAAAAACTCGTGATTTCACGGTAAACACGTATCGACACACCAAATTTGTTCACAGAATCCGGTGAATTTATGTACGGAAACACGGGAATTGAGCCAGTTGAACTTGTGAATTCCCTTACAGAACCTGTGAAGTCACGGGTCATTGTTTGCTGGGTCAGTTAGAATGGGGTGATAACCACCCAAAATAGCACCCACTTTGCTGAGTTGTTTTGAAGTTTCTCCAGTGCTCTATAAACTATGTTGATGTGTAATGTTGTGGCCTGTTGTTGACGTGAGCAGGCAGGCAGTGCCAGTCTGTGTGATGTATGCTCGTGTCACACAATACAGACCCTCACTCCTGAACTAAAGCACAATGACAGCCAAAGCACATTTTCCAGCATTAGCCAAATATGTAAATGCGGCTACTTGACTTACAGTTGACCAGATGCTCTATTGACCTCTGAGGTAGGACTGGCAGTAAAAGCCTGAATATGCTGGCCAAGTTCTCTGTTTGGTCAAGCCACTCTTGGCCACTGTTGTCCTGGGAGTTCTCCAAGTGGTGGTCAATGTCTGTATAGTGGACATGGCATTACGAGATGTTCTTCTGAAACACTCTGGTGTGGATGTGTCCTGCCAATCCCACTGAGCTTGTGTCAACGGTCAGTGGTTGTGCTGAAAGACTGGACTGGGTGCAGCTGATAGTTTTGATTTGTTCAGTGAATAGTTGGTGATGCATCATGCATGCAGTAGCCTGGTCAGGAGGTCAACTTGATGTTGTTTTACTACAGATCAATGAGTAGGTTGTGTTCATATCTAGAGCTGTGCTAGGTCATTCAGTGCACTCATCAATCTAAGCTGATACTGTCTGCAATTGAATTAAGTCTCCATGGCTGTCCCTGTGACTGTGCTGTAGTGTTTACATGTCTCAGGCTCCCAGCCAATGTCATGGTAGAGGGTGTGTGCATAGGAGTGTATTGACATGATAAGGGGCTGTAGGAGTGTATTGATGTGATGAGGGGTGTAGGAGTGCTTTGACATGGTAAGGGGGGTGTAGGAGTGCTTTGACATGGTAAGGGGGGTGTAGGAGTGCTTTGACATGATAAGGAGGCTGTAGCCTGTAGGAGTGCATTGGCAGGACAAGGGACTGTAGCATGTAGGAGTGCATTGGCAGGATAAGGGGACTGTAGCCTGTAGGAGTGCATTAATATGATAAGGGGCTGTAGAAGTGCATTGACATGACAAGGGGGCTGTAGAAGTACATTGACATGACAAGGGGGCTGTAGAAGTGCATTGACATGACAAGGGGGCTGTAGAAGTGCATTGACATGACAAGGGGGCTGTAGAAGTACATTGACATGACAAGGTGGCTGTAGAAGTGCATTGACATGACAAGAGGGCTGCAGGAGTGCATTGACATGACAAGGGGGCTGTAGAAGTGCATTGACATGACAAGGGGGTTGTAGAAGTGCATTGACATGACAAGGGGGCTGCAGGAGTGCATTGACATGACAAGGTGGCTGTAGAAGTGCATTGACATGACAAGGGGGCTGTAGAAGTGCATTGACATGACAAGGGGCTGCAGGGGTGCATTGACATGACAAGGGGGCTGTAGAAGTGCATTGACATGACAAGGGGGCTGCAGGAGTGCATTGACATGACAAGGGGGCTGTAGAAATGCATTGACATGACAAGGGGGCTTTAGGAGTGTGTTGATGTCAATAAATATATTTGGTATTGTACAGGGCTTTATGCAGAATCAAATTTTTGCCAGTCAATTATTTTGGTAGACACAGGCATGTACTCATGTACACAACTACTCATGTACACAACTGTCACAAGCCAGTCAAGCCGTGTGATCTTGACTAAAAAACAAACACATGCATGACATCCATTTTCATAGCATAACTGATAGTGTACAAGGGCATAATGCATACTGTGAGTATTTAATTTATAGTTGCGTAAAAGTAATCACAATTTTATAAGAATATATTTACGTAATAAAAATTATTGTATATAGTACTATATATATATATATATATATATATATATAAATATATATATAAATATATACATACAACCGTAGAATCATTAAGATATTCTTTAAAACGCTGAAGCATGTTCAGAGTTTGAATACTTCCATATAAAACCCTTTGGAATAAAGCAGTATTGATCAGTTTCAGCGAATCATAATGTTTGCTGCAAATTTTTATAATATGACATGTAGTCATAAATCATAATAATAGCAGTGCAGATGTATTACATTATCTACAGTGTATAAAGGCATGTATCAAATTTAATTTAATGATTGTCTGAGGTGAGTAGAAATTCGAGGGGAAGAGTAACTTGTGGCCTGCACCAGTCCGTCGGGTGAGTGTCTGGTGTCCCCTCATATTGCAACAAGCAAGCACTTTGAGTTAAACATACATACTTAATTTATGGTGTTTAGTTGTTCATAAATTATGTCTAAATACCATTGCAAATCAACATGCAAATTTGCAGAAAAGGTTCCTTTTCGACAGTGCTCACCAGAAATGGAGTCTAGTGATTTTACCTGGTGTTGAGTAATGACGAAGTCGTTCAATTTATTAATTTTGACCTGTGTAAAAGTGAAAAAAAATTGATCGCTGATAAGTTTAAAGTTTAGCATAAACACATATCTGTGCACTGTATGTGTACAATAACTTTTTTTTTACATTATTTCTAATAACTGTCAGCAATTTATAATAATAATTTGTTCTTAATCATGCACTTTGATGCAAATATTAAATAACAAATATTTCTGTGAACTGATTTGTCATGTGTAAAGTGTATGTTTATGCAGTAAATATAATATTAATCACAGCCAAATTTGTAATAATTGTAATAAGTACAATAGTAATAATTAACTATCTAGTTCACCTACTAAAATGATAATATAATTATGTAGATCACTAAGATATTTAACAGATACAAATGGATACATTCTAGACACAACTTAGGTATGCATGACGATGTCTAAGCTGTTACCTGTTAGAACTCAGTGGTGTGACTGACATGTTTATGTCTCTCTCAGTCACAGCAGCACGGCTTCGTGCTTATGTAAACTGGCTCTTTAAAATTCTGCACTGATGTCAGCGTATTTTGCTTGGGCCGTGAACTTTAAACTAAACTCGGGTCAGAGTGTCGGGTGATGTCGGGGTGCAAGTGTGTGTGAGTTGAGTCAGTCACACAGCAGTCATGCTTCTAGACAGAGAAGAGAAGACTTTTGTCCTTCGTTTCACTGATGCAGTCAGGCCTCGGGCTTATGCCTGTACGTAAGTTTGGTTGTTTGTTTTAAGAAGCAGAAATTATTCTTAGCTTGTATTGAAAGAATAATTTAGATGAAATGTCACATGTCTTGTGTATGTGTGCAATGTGCATGCGTATTTGTATGGGTGTGTGTCTGTGTGTGTTTGATAGTAAATTGAATGGGAAACACAAGACCTTGTGCAGGACACAATTTTTGCCAATCACATATTTTTTTGGTGAACACTTAGATGTTAACTCACACATACAAGCCAGTTGAGATGTGCTTTATGACCTGAAATAAAATACACACACATTCATGATATTGATCAAACCCCAAAGAAACAATAAAAACATGTGTTTCTGTAACTGCACATTGAACATACATGTAAAGAATCACACCATGGTCATGAATTGTTCAGTTTTTACAATTCTAACACAGATGCAGTAGCATATTAGATGCAGGGTGAGTGTTAAAAACACAAGCCCGGGAAATTCCCCTCTAATTTAAGAACTCGTGTCAGATCTTTTCCAATCAGGCAATCACTGTTGTTTTTCCAACCTATTTTAGGCTTAGTTAGTTTCATTGTGGACTTGAGTACGTGGGAAGCTTAGTTTGTATCACATTTAAGGAAGGGTTATGATAAATGTTACATGTCTGATGTCTGTCTCACAGGGTGAGGTCCAGCTTACAATAATGTTTACAGTTTTTACTCTACAAAACATTCTGAGTAGCTGGTCTATAAATAGTTGTGTCAGTTTTTCTGGTAATTCACCAAGTGTGGTTTTTATATAAGTCACAAACCGGCGCAGTATCAGTGGTGTGACACTTGTGACAGCTCACGATGACTTACTTGGTACTCAGTGTTTACGTTCACATCCTTGGGCCTGGTCAACATTTCATTAACATTCTTAAGCCAGAGTTTGCTCTTTAATTTTTTTTTTTCACTCCTTAAAAGTAAGATTGTGTACTAAACTTGTTGTCATCAGGAAACTGTCAGTTAGTAGGCAGCTAGGCCTTTATAGAGGATGACATGTTTGCCAGTCCAAGTGTTTTGTGGTAGTCGTGTGTGTTAACTGCATTCATACAAGCCAGCCGAGATGTGTTTAATCCATGTTTAAGTATAATTGACAAAATATATTATGATTTCTTAATACTTGCTCCACATTTTTTTTACCCATCCAAACTCAACTCTCAAACAGTTTTTACCCGTCCAAAAGGCTGATCCTAGATAGAGCTAGTGTGTCATGGAAATAGTGTCCTCTGTGATACAACGACTGCTTTTTGCTTCATTATTGGATAAAAGCTCTTAACAGTTGCTACAGGTGCAGTTTAATGGAGGAATTCTCATTACCTTGGCGACACAGTCCCCAATACCCAGGTTGATAGAGGTCTATTTTAAGAAGACACTTAACTCAAGTGTGATGTAGTGATGGGGTGTGTTGAGTTGACAGTCCAGACACTGGCAGACAGGTGATTGACATAGTCCTCACATGAGACAGTCCTGGCCTGTTAGTTGACAAGCCACATGGAGAAAACAGTGGAATGCTCTAAGCCTTAGCAATGTTGTGGTTTGAAGAGCTCTGTGTGTCACCATTGGACAGTTTCTGGACACAACAACACAGTGGGTGACAAGTGCTTGTGTACTGTGTGGATCCTCTCAAAGATTGACACATTAAACTAAAAGGTGGAAAGGTGTCACTCATTTATCTTCCTGGGACAATACAATTTTGCACTGTCATTGCAGTATTTAGATCTTATAAGAAGGACTAGTCTGTACCTCGGGTTTTATATAATCTAATCATTATTATTATTTTATAGATGTTGAATTGGTTTTTAGGACTATGTTGAAGATATACTACGCCACTCACCAAGTTGTGTGTAGTTATTAAATAGTAAGGCTGTAGCAACTAACAATATTGGCCGGTTGAAATATATGACGACAGGAGCATTTTCAAATGGTAAACAATACATCCAGTTTCAAAAATATTAACAAAAACATCTATTTAATAAAGAATGAAAGAATATTGTAATGAGTCAAATGGAGGTGAAAGAGGTAAGTGATTTTTTTAACTTACTTTTTTATTTTATTTATATATTTTTATTAATTATGTACCCATTTTTACTGTAGCCAATTTTTACATTTTCATGTGATCTGTTTGTATTTATTATTTATTGTATGTGCTGTTTATATTATTTAGAGGGCCAATATAGAAATGAGATGTGTGCTGTGTTTGCAGCGATGCCGTGGTTTGGCATGGACATCGGGGGCTCGCTCACAAAGCTCATCTACTTTGAGCCGAAGGATATCACAGATGAGGAGAAGGAGCAGGAGGTGGAGACACTGAGGGTCATCCGCAAGTACCTCACCTCCAACACGGCGTACGGCAAGACGGGGGTCCGCGACGAACAGCTCGAGATGTGCGACATGCCACTAGGTGGACGCATTGGGACGATCCACTTCATTCGCTTTCCCAGCAGTGAAATGACGGCGTTCATTGAGCTCGCGAAGGCGAAGAATTTCTCAAGTCTTGCGAAGAGTATATGTGCGACGGGCGGAGGGGCGTACAAGTTCGAGGACGAGTTCAAAAAGGTGGGTTGTCTCAAGATAGATAGGGAGAGATAAAGGGATGGGGAGCAGAGATAAAGGGATGGGGAGCAGAGATAGAGGGATGGGGAGCAGAGATAGAGGGATGGGGAGCAGAGATAAAGGGATGGGGAGCAGAGATAGAAGGATGGGGAGCAGAGATAGAGGGATGAGGAGCATAGATAGAGGGATGAGGAGCATAGATAGAGGGATGGGGAGCAGAGATAAAGGGATGGGGAGCAGAGATAGAGGGATGGGGAGCAGATATAAAGGGATGGGGAGCAGAGATGGAGGGATGGGGAGCAAAGATAAAGGGATGGGGAGCAGATATAAAGGGATGGGGAGCAGAGATAGAAGGATGGGGAGCAGAGATAGAGGGATGAGGAGCATAGATAGAGGGATGAGGAGCAGAGATAGAGGGATGGGGAGCAGAGATAGAGGGATGGGGAGCAGAGATAGAGGGATGGGGAGCATATATAAAGGGATGAGGAGCAGAGATAAAGGGATGGGGAGCAGAGATAGAGGGATGGGGAGCAGAGATAGAGGGATGGGGAGCAGAGATAGAGGGATGGGGAGCAGAGATAGAGGGATGGGGAGCAGAGATAAAGGGATGGGGAGCAGAGATAGAGGGATGGGGAGCAGAGATAGAGGGATGGGGAGCAGAGATAGAGGGATGGGGAGCAGAGATAAAGGGATGGGGAGCAGAGATAGAGGGATGGGGAGCAGAGATAGAGGGATGGGAGCAGAGACAAAGGGATGGGGAGCAGAGACAGAGGGATGGGGAGTAGAGATAGAGGGATGGGGAGCAGAGATAGAGGGATGGGAGCAGAGATAGAGGGATGGGAGCAGAGACAAAGGGATGGGGAGCAGAGACAGAGGGATGGGGAGTAGAGATAGAGGGATGGGGAGCAGAGATACAGGGATGGGGAGCAGAGATAGAGGGATGGGAGCAGAGACAGAGGGATGGGGAGTAGAGATAAAGGGATGGGGAGCAGAGATAGAGGGATGGGAGCAGAGACAGAGGGATGGGAGCAGAGATAAAGGGATGGGGAGCAGAGATAGAGGGATGGGAGCAGAGACAGAGGGATGGGAGCAGAGATAAAGGGATGGGGAGCAGAGATAAAGGGATGGGGAGCAGAGATAAAGGGATGGGGAGCAGAGATAAAGGGATGGGGAGCAGAGATAGAGGGATGGGAGCAGAGATAGAGGGATGGGGAGCAGAGATAAAGGGATGGGGAGCAGAGATAGAGGGATGGGGAGCAGAGATAAAGGGATGGGGAGCAGAGATAGAGGGATGGGAGCAGAGACAGAGGGATGGGGAGCAGAGATAAAGGGATGGGGAGCAGAGATAGAGAGATGGGGAGCAGAGATAAAGGGATGGGGAGCAGAGATAGAGGGATGGGGAGCAGAGATAAAGGGATGGGGAGCAGAGATAAAGGGATGGGGAGAAGAGATAGAGGGATGGGAGCAGAGATAGAGGGATGGGGAGCAGAGATAGAGGGATGGGGAGCAGAGATAAAGGGATGGGGAGCAGAGATAAAGGGATGGGGAGCAGAGATAAAGGGATGGGAGCAGAGATAAAGGGATGGGGAGCAGAGATAGAGGGATGGGGAGCAGAGATAAAGGGATGGGGAGCAGAGATAGAGGGATGGGAGCAGAGATAGAGGGATGGGGAGCAGAGATAGAGGGATGGGGAGCAGAGATACAGGGATGGGGAGCAGAGATAGAGGGATGGGAGCAGAGATACAGGGATGGGGAGCAGAGATAGAGGGATGGGAGCAGAGACAAAGGGATGGGGAGCAGAGATAAAGGGATGGGGAGCAGAGATAGAGGGATGGGAGCAGAGATAGAGGGATGGGGAGCAGAGATAGAGGGATGGGGAGCAGAGATACAGGGATGGGGAGCAGAGATAAAGGGATGGGGAGCAGAGATAGAGGGATGGGGAGCAGAGATAGAGGGATGGGAGCAGAGACAGAGGGATGGGGAGCAGAGATAAAGGGATGGGGAGCAGAGATAGAGGGATGGGAGCAGAGATAGAGGGATGGGGAGCAGAGATAGAGGGATGGGGAGCAGAGATACAGGGATGGGGAGCAGAGATAGAGGGATGGGAGCAGAGATACAGGGATGGGGAGCAGAGATAGAGGGATGGGAGCAGAGATAGAGGGATGGGGAGCAGAGACAGAGGGATGGGGAGCAGAGATAAAGGGATGGGGAGCAGAGATACAGGGATGGGGAGCAGAGATAAAGGGATGGGGAGCAGAGACAGAGGGATGGGGAGCAGAGATAAAGGGATGGGGAGCAGAGATAGAGGGATGGGAGCAGAGATAGAGGGATGGGGAGCAGAGATAGAGGGATGGGGAGCAGAGATACAGGGATGGGGAGCAGAGATAGAGGGATGGGAGCAGAGATACAGGGATGGGGAGCAGAGATAGAGGGATGGGAGCAGAGATAGAGGGATGGGGAGCAGAGACAGAGGGATGGGGAGCAGAGATAAAGGGATGGGGAGCAGAGATACAGGGATGGGGAGCAGAGATAGAGGGATGGGAGCAGAGATAAAGGGATGGGGAGCAGAGATAGAGGGATGGGGAGCAGAGACAGAGGGATGGGAGCAGAGATAGAAGGATGGGAGCAGAGATAGAGGGATGGGGAGCAGAGATAAAGGGATGGGGAGCAGAGATACAGGGATGGGGAGCAGAGATAGAGGGATGGGGAGCAGAGATAAAGGGATGGGGAGCAGAGATACAGGGATGGGGAGCAGAGATACAGGGATGGGGAGCAGAGATAGAGGGATGGGGAGCATAGATAAAGGGATGGGGAGCAGAGATAAAGGGATGGGGAGCAGAGATAAAGGGATGGGGAGCAGAGATAAAGGGATGGGGAGCAGAGATAAAGGGATGGGGAGCAGAGATAGAGGGATGGGGAGCAGAGATAGAGGGATGGGAGCAGAGATAGAGGGATGGGGAGCAGAGATAGAAGGATGGGGAGCAGAGATAGAAGGATGGGGAGCAGATATAAAGGGATGGGGAGCAGAGATAGAAGGATGGGGAGCAGAGATAAAGGGATGGGGAGCAGAGATAAAGGGATGGGAGCAGAGATAGAAGGATGGGGAGCAGAGATAAAGGGATGGGGAGCAGAGATAGAGGGATGGGAGCAGAGATAGAGGGATGGGAGCAGAGATAGAAGGATGGGGAGCAGAGATAGAGGGATGGGAGCAGAGATAGAAGGATGGGGAGCAGAGATAAAGGGATGGGAGCAGAGATAAAGGGATGGGGAGCAGAGATAGAGGGATGGGAGCAGAGATAAAGGGATGGGAGCAGAGATAGAGGGATGAGGAGCAGATATAAAGGGATGGGAGCAGAGATAGAGGGATGAGGAGCAGAGATAGAAGGATGGGAGCAGAGATAGAGGGGTGGGAGCAGAGATAGAGGGATGGGAGCAGAGATAAAGGGATGGGAGCAGAGATAGAGGGATGGGAGCAGAGATAAAGGGATGGGAGCAGAGATAGAGGGATGGGAGCAGAGATAGAGGGATGGGAGCAGAGATAGAGGGATGGGAGCAGAGATAGAAGGATGGGAGCAGAGATAGAAGGATGGGAGCAGAGATAGAGGGATGGGAGCAGAGATAAAGGGATGGGAGCAGAGATAGAGGGATGGGAGCAGAGATAGAAGGATGGGAGCAGAGATAAAGGGATGGGAGCAGAGATAGAGGGATGGGAGCAGAGATAGAGGGATGGGGAGCAGAGAAAAAGAGATTGGAGAGATATAAAGAGAGGAGAGAGATAACATTCTCTGTAATGACAGACAATGTTACTTTAGATGGTAATTTGTCAATGTGTTTGTTATTCAGCAAGTACACCTGCGACTCCACAAGTTTGACGAGTTGGATTGTCTAATACAAGGTATGCAGTATATCGACCGACACAACCCGGGCTTTGAGTGTTACTACTGGAAACAACCGAATGAACCTGAGCAGTGCGAGAAAGTACCCTTTGACTTCCGTAACCCTTACCCCTGTCTCATCGTCAACATCGGCTCAGGGGTGAGCATCCTGGCCGTCTACTCCGCCACGAAGTACAGCCGCGTCAGTGGCACCAGGTGAGGTCATGGCTATATACTCTGCCACCAACCAAGTACAACAAACAACATGGCTATATACTCCGCCACCAAGTACAGCAAACAACATGGCTATATACTCCACCACCAACCAAGTACAACAAACAACATGGCTATATACTCTGCCACCAACCAAGTACAACAAACAACATGGCTATATACTCTGCCACCAACCAAGTACAGCAAACAACATGGCTATATACTCTGCCACCAACCAAGTACAGCAAACAACATGGCTATATACTCCGCCACCAACCAAGTACAACAAACAACATGGCTATATACTCCGCCACCAACCAAGTACAACAAACAACATGGCTATATACTCCGCCACCAACCAAGTACAACAAACAACATGGCTATATACTCTGCCACCAACCAAGTACAACAAACAACATGGCTATATACTCCGCCACCAAGTACAACAAATAACATGGATATATACTCTGACACCAACCAAGTACAGCAAACAACATGGCTATATACTCTGCCACCAAGTTCCACACCAGCACTAGTGCTTCCTCTGATACCTTTGCTGACAAATGACCTCACCAGCACTAATACTTCCTCTGATACTTTTGCTGACTAATGACCACACCAGCACTAATACGTCCTCTGATACATTTGCTGACTAATGACCACACCAGCACTAATACTTCCTCTGATACTTTTGCTGACTAATGACCACACCAGCACTAATACTTCCTCTGATACCTTTGCTGACTAATGACCACACCAGCAGTAATACTTCCTCTGATACTTTTGCTGACTGATGACCACACCACAGAGGTGTCAACTTGTACGGTTTTCCCGTAAGCCTTACGGATTTTTGCGATCTGCACGGGCTTACGGGCGTACGACACAATCCTTACGTATATTTATGATTTTGCTGAAACAAATATTTTTGCGATCTCCATGAAATATTTCAAAATAGCGCTGAATTTTACCGCGAAATATTTTATTTACAAAATGGCGGCGGACAGAGCAGCAAATCACCCCGTTTCCAATTAACCAAACGCAAACAAATTCTGCCTAATTTACCCAACTAGGAGTGGATAATTAGTTTTATTTTTGGCTGGCTATTGTCTTGCGTGTTTTTCTGTGTCACCGGACAATGGGAATGCCTGTTAACTAATTGCAATCGACTCGTTGAATCGAGTCTGAGGCTGAGCTCATCCTAGCTCAGACACCAGTGGCACGGACAACAAACTGAACAATACCCTGAATTGCAGTTATTTAAATCACTTCTTACTTAGATGATTGAGCATTGAAAGCAGTCTAATAAATACCTAGGTGCAATGCATACCCCTTGCCTGTCGTTGAAATTATTTATAAGCTTTATTGGAGCTCCCGCAAACAGCTGCGGTACCCTATTATCGCCCACCGCATACAATACAATCTTGTAAAATGAAGTGCAATCCATTCACATCTATACAAATAATGTCCATCCACGCATCTACACTACATGTGTATGTTTTTAAATGTATGTACTTTTTGGCTAAGCATTATTATTTGAGTATATTAGACATGTAAATTAAAAACATTCTTGTTACAATCAACAGACGAAAGCATGGTGATTTAAATATCTCCCATCATGCCTCTGTCATCATGGCTTAGTTTGGCTCATAAAAATAAATTAAATGTTCAAGTTTGACATGTAGAGATCATGTTAGTTGTGAAATAAAATATCATATAGATGCTGCTGCTTTTCATGCAAGGTATTCTTTGCAACGTATGATACATATCAGAAGTTGAAAAAATTAATATGCTAATATACCTAGAACACAAGTAAATTACTGAACAGTATTTATTGATCTATAACCATGTCTTCTTTCTAAAACAACAATTTTTGTTATATGAGATTAACATGGAAATGTTTGTATTTGGGGTATTAAGACTGGTAAATAAAACATTTTTGTTAATGTCTTCTTCCTTTTTTGTAACATTATTCACATTTACGGTTAAGAACTTCTCTGTCATAAATGGCACATTTAGCGTCTAGAGCCAAAAACAGTCACTCAAAAATTCTGTCCCTCCGATGAGGGGACACCTGCAATGTAGGGACACTTGCTTGGATACAGGAGTGTCCGCTGAAGAGAGGGACTACTGTATTTACAAACAGCTCGGGTACTGTTATTAATTTAAAATAATTCAGTGCAATTGATGAATTTATTTGTCACTAGGTATTTTATTGCAGTTGTCTTTATTGTTTTAATATTACAGTTAGCTTTTAGTTTTACCGCTGCTTACAACAGAGAGCACGAGAATAAATTATCTATGCCAAAACAAGTTGTGTTTTGTTTGTTATTCCATATCATATGGGGGTGTATTATAGCGGGATCCTATGACAAGATTGTGCTTTGTAATGGGTGTTGACAATTTGTAAGGATTTTTTGCAGATCGTAAGGATTTTTTGTCATGATCTTACAGATATGAGTTGTCCGAAGTTGACAGGTCTGCCACACCAGCACTAATACTTCCTCTGATACCTTTACTGACAATCCGCCAGTTGTGAGCAGAATTACAATTTTTGGTTCTAATAACAGAAAATCAGACACTGATGTTTTTTCTGACTGTGATTCTTGTCAAGTATCCCTGGGTTTGTTTAGAATGCAGAAGGAACTGTGTGTAACATTTATGGCACATTCGTTCTCAAACTGTGGGGGTCATTGGCAATGTCAGTGATTGTCCGATCACCTTCAGACTTGTGTAGTTTTATGAGGAATGAACAAATCACTGCACATGATTTACTAGATTTGTAAGCAGTCGTGAAGGTGTCAATAATAACCTTTGTCTCTTTGAAATTTACGAGGTAGATTAGTGCTCACACACCGTGCGTTACAGTTTAGGGGGCGGCACATTCCTGGGCCTGTGTTCACTGTTGACTGGCTGCGAGACGTTTGAGGAGGCGATCGAACTGGCCTCCCTCGGAGACAGTACCACCATTGACAAACTAGTGCGAGACATCTATGGCGGAGACTACGGCCGCTTCAACCTCTCCGGAGACACCGTGGCCAGCAGGTGGCGCTTTATGTTGTTAACTTCTTCGCTAGATGTTGGCCGCGTAATGTCGTAGCATCCCAGAATAGATTATTTCTGTCACGCCAAAAACCTGCACGGACGCGCTCGAAATGCAACATTGGCAAACCATAATCACTTTGATAAGAAATTAAAAAGAAGAATAAAATATGTCAGGTTGATGCCTTTGATATGTTTACCTTCTGTGGAGGGCCTTTCTCATACCTAAGAAACCTATGCAGTGCCCTCCAGATGGCGCCATCATAGTGTTGACAATCGATGCCCTTGTTTTGTTCGTTTCGATGTAATTATTACACAAAATGAAAGCATGGGTCCGTGAGCAAATTGCCATTGTGGTAATCTCTGTGTTGTAGTTTTGGTAACATGATCAGTCAGGAGCGCAGGAAGACCGCGAGTAAGTCGGACCTGGCGCGGGCCACGCTTGTCACCATCACCAACAACATCGGCTCCATCGCACGCATGTGTGCCATACAACAGGTGGGTCAAAGGTCAACATGTGGGCCAAAGGTCAACACGTCAATGAAAGCATGGCATGTGTGCCATAAAACAGATGGGTCAAAGGTCAACAGCCAGTTAACTGCTTGTCCTGGCTTGACCAAATTTGTAGTGTTCTAAGTCTATGTGTAACAAAGGTCAGTAAATATGCGTTGACAGTAACCAAGGTAACCAGGTCATTCATGGAATGTTTGGCAGGGGTTGGTTTTGCTGATTGCGTGCGTGGGTGCTAGTAACATGGACGCTTTTCAGAATATGTAGCATCAACACACCACAGAAGAGTGATATGCATGTAACGAAACAAGGGTGGACTCACACTAAACCAAACAGCTTCCTTGTCTGCGTGGGGTTAATTCTCTGGATGGTGATCTTGATAAATCTGGCTTGGGTTTCAGACAGATTTGTTATGTTGTAACAGTGAGGGTAAACAATATCAACAATTTAAACAGACAGTTTTTATTAAGTCAGCTTCAGATGTTGTCAGAACTGTGCACACATTATGTGTCTAAGAAAACAAACAAAAGTGTAGACGTTGATGAGCAGTACAGAGGAAGTGTTGACAGATGCCGTCTATTCACTGCCAATCACTCCTGTCTCTAGGGCATCCAGAATGTGGTGTTTGTGGGCAACTTCCTACGTGTCAACACGATCTCGATGAAGCTGCTGGCCCACGCGATGGACTTCTGGTCAAAGGGCACGATGAAGGCCCTCTTTCTTGAACACGAGGTCAGTACAGTGTCCCGAACCCAAACTGGACACCAGGGGCTAAGTTTCTATGAGTTTCAAGATTGACATTGCACCATAACGGTGTGATGAATACTGAAAACTCAACACCAAGATTGCATATATTTCATTCATTGAACATGCACTAGTGTGTCATGGAAATAGTATCCCCTGTCATATGAATTGAACTTAACAGTGCACTGCATACATCTAAATGACTGTCATACATGTGTCAAACATGTCTGTATGAAGTAATCGTATATGTTATGTACCCTTTGGTTGCCATTTTCTCAAAACTGTTTTGTCTGTATTTGGATAAATGATAATGAATGAATGAAGTTTATTTCCGAGTGAATTGCTGAAATGGACATTTCAAGTTCATTAAAACATAAGCTAACTGTGTACGTAAAAAGAAAAGAAAATGCAACACATTTCTGAAATCAGCCCGAATATAAGACAGTGTATAAGCGATTCAGTAGATGTCACATGATTACCAACCCGACTGATGGCTGGTGTGTTGTGTTTTAGGGTTACTTTGGGGCCATGGGGTGTCTGCTGGAGCTGATGCGGACAGGGACGGATGACGAGGGCGTCCTGTCAGACGAGGACAGTGAGCCTGAGGAGACGTCTGTAGAGGCAGTCAGCATCATCCCTCCTTAACACTGCTGGTTGTGTTAAGTAACCATGGAAACAGCTATCGCCTGGAACCGTGATACTGAAAATCGACGTGTTTTAACCAAAATCAGTGTCTCGGAGCAGAAATGGATGTTCCTCAGGAATTTGGCCCAGTTAGGATGTAACCATGGAAGGCAAGGATGGTAGGATGTAACCATGGAAGGCAAGGTGAGCTGGACATGTGGGGATTAGGGCAAGATGGTGGTCGGAGCTGACACAATGAAGACAGTCACTAGTGTCCAACAGACTGGACACAGGACAGATGTGAGGTGTCAAGCTGTGGTCAAGCTCAAATGTAAATAGGACCAAGATGTTAATCCCTGGTTGACCATGAATGACCTTATCCAGGGTTAAAACCAAGACATTTCGAGCAAACTAGGACATTGTATTTAGGCGGTGCAGTTGCGTCTGTCACATTGTAGACCACACTAGTTCTAATTCAGTGGATCGACGGCTGCTTGTGACATTATTCACCACCAGAGGGTGCTGCAGTTAGAGCTTCCGATATAAACATTAAGCAACTGTCAATTTGACTTTTAGGAATATGCGTTGCTTCTGACATTCGGACACATTTTTGAACGGCATAATTTTATATAATAACGTGTAGTAACGTTTTTTGGAATCTGCATAAAACTTATTGTAACAATATCAACTTGTACGGATGAACTAACCTGACCAATTGAAGTAATCATCTTTTTAAGTCATGCGGTGTGGAGTCATTTAAATGAATGGAATAATATAGTCTTTTAGGTTGAGGGCAGCGGTATTGTACATGATACAAGTTGTATTTGATGTATTATATATGTAAATAGACAATGGACCAAAGCTAATTCCTGAAGTGGGACCGTCATACAGGACCACCCTTCCTCTGGTCCATTGGAACGTTTTTAGGGGATTTGCCATATAATGCGAAGACCGTCATATGAATGTTTTCCTACTGCTGTTTGTCTGGATGACTCAAGGGGTACAGTACTGAATATGCAATTAGATGCCTCTGTGAACGTCCAGTGTTACGAGTTTCAATATCGCACAAAGCAGTGGTGTAGTTTACGTGTATTCAATATGTAGACTGTGTATATGACCAGTGCATTCACACAGATTCTTCTGAGTTGTCATTCGCTGATTTGTTTTATATTCCCGTTCGTCAGTTCTCGCATTCATCTACATGAATCGGTCCATTTAAAATGACGCACAGGAACACAACATGATTCACTTCACAGTTGGGCTTTCTGTGGCTGGTACGAAGTAGTTTGTACGCATTCGTCCTGTCACCACGAGGCACACACATGCTGCCTCCCAGTGGCCATATCGCCTCAGTTCACCCTCTTGGTCAGTTGACAAGTGCCGGTCCAGCCTCCACTCTGGACCAAACGTCTCCAACTTGTCATTTGTCCCAGACAGTCTTGGTGCATTTTTCCAAGTAAAACCCTGTGTCATGTGTCGGGGTACTCTAAGTCGTCTTGCAGTTCATCCACGATTGTAAGGATATCATGACGGCGAAATGTAAACTTGTCATGTAACTCCACGTTGTACATATCCAGTGGATTTTTCCTATCCAAGAATACCCGATTTCGGCTCAAATTCCTCCCATGTTGACTTCTCCAAACTACCACGGCCGCCATTTTTCACCACCGCCTAAGAGTTACACCTCCTAGCTAGAGGGCCTAGGCGGTCGGAGTGCGGGCAACAGCCTAAAATCGAGCCTATGCGGTGCTCATGCATACCGGATTAGCGAACTTGCGACCTCGCAACCGAGTTATATCCAGTTTCACGAGTTAGTCCCTGGCCATGCATACGGCGCCTGTTGGTGAGCACCCAGGTTCTTGCTCTGGTTATAGTCAGACTGCTTCAGTCTGAGGGTAGGGAACCCTGGCACTGTAGTGCAAACGGCCATTTGTGTACGACAGCACATAAGCATATGAATGTTTCTGGTGTCATAATAGCACATTCTCTGTTATATTCCATCTGATGCTGTGTCAGAGTAAATGGGGACCACTGAACCTCTGTTTGGTAAACTAGTGTCATAGTTCTGTCACAGTCGAATGATTCCATTACTGTCATTACCAAGTGGTCATACTGCTGTCAGTGTCGAGTTTGTCATTGTCAGTTTGTGTCAGTGTCATATGCCGTCAGTGTTGTCAAGTACTGTGTCGATGTCATATGATGCCTGTGTCAAATGTTGGCACCAGTGTCGACTACAGTTTGTCATATGCTGTCTGCGTCAAGTGTTTGTCAGTTGCTGTCGTTGTCGGAACTACAGTCGTGTCAGTTGTCATGACATGACACTGCTGATCTTTCACATTACCAACAAATGTCTCTCTCTTTTAAATGAAGTTTGTTATTGCTTTGTATTTTTATTACTATACCATACTTAAGACAATGTTGACAGTACACATCCAACCAGGCTGTATCCAAAGAGGGTTTGCTGTTTGAATTTTAAAGTAAAAACATATTCCTATCAGAAAAAGTAGGTTGGTTTAATAACACTAAGGAAAACAATTCTACAAGTTCCTGCAAAGCAAAGCTGATTGTAGGCGTAAGAACAGGTGCCACGTGTACGGTGTGTCCTCTTGAAAGGGAGTTTAAGGTAACTACTACTTGATAAATACAATTTAAGCAGAGTGAGAACTGGTGATGTCAGTCAAAGGTGCGAGACACATTCGCAGCAGTGGTTATGTTTATTGTTATGTGGGTGTTTGTTACTGGTTAAACGTGGTTTCCACTGGAAACAGGGAGCGGTGCTTGTGGACAGATAGATGCCCGTGTTTATTTTGTTTATTTGTCTATCTTTAGCGCAGTTTTAGTTTGAAAGCTGGTAGAACTACAATGAAATCTGACTTGTAGATTAAACCGCCCACAAGTTACATTTTGGTTTACCAATGAATACCTTTGCTGCACATTCCTGTTGAAGCTGTGAGTGTCTGTACACATCGCCCGAGACAGATGTTGAGCTTACGTTTACATGTGCTTGTGATGTACAACAAGAACTTGGTACAAGACAACCATGAGGTTTTATTATTACAGGAAACAATGTGTATTGATGATCTTTAGACGCACACCATCTGCCCATGTTTTAGACTTATGTGAAGCTGAGGCAAACCTGTTGTATATTATTCCAGGGTTGTAACAGATTGATACATTTCACTGTGTAGTAATAACACGTAATTATTTATCATTACTTGTTGATGATACATTCACTGAGGGTTCTCTTGCAAGATGTGTGCACGAGACGGCCCAGTCCACAGCTCTACTGAACGTCGACTTTACATTCTTTCTGTGTGTACATTTTACACAAGAAATAGTAATGATATTCATAAATAAAAAGAATAGAAAAAAGAAAATGGTTTTTGTCAGTTTTGAATTGAAGTGATATTCCCCAGACTAGTTGAATGGCCATTACTGCAGCACAATTCTTGTGTTTTACAGCTGGATGTGTGTGGTGTAAAATGTCTACACCATTATAAAATGAAACCTGTATTTTAGTGAGACTTGTACCTGTTACTAAGTGGTGTACAGGTGATTCTTGTTTATTTTAGTTGAGCATAGATCATTTTTGTCATGTTCTCTGGTTTAGTTTTGCATAATGCTGTTTCATGTTATGTTACTGGAAAAAATACGTATAATTTGTTACATTAATGATTCTACAGACACTAACTAAACAGTGACGTCATCTGACGGCAGCAGTTAATTACATGTGGACATTCCAGATGTGGTACATGCATGTAGAATTGTAGACCTAATATGCCAGACTCTTCTTGATGACTCCAAGAAGGAGTCACATAAGCAGACCTGCTGCAGATAACAGGAAACATCATAAGTTACAAGGTAAACTGACCATAGGAAAAGTGATTTTTACTATCCATACAACCTCTTCATTAATATGACACTAATGTTATTAATTGAGAGCTTTCTCTTATTATATAGCTAAGCCTCCCTCTCTTCCTCCCTCCCACCCTCCCTCCCTCCGTCTGTACGTCCAACCACAATTTTCTCCAAAACAACAACTAAGTTATCAAGTGCATAAGAATTTATTGTTCATCATTTAAAACATCGACAACACGAGACATTGAGTTCCACAACTGCAGTGAAACGACAGTTGTCCTGATATCACAGAGTGCTTCAGATTGTGTAACAATAGTTCTACAAGGTCAGGTCCAACAAGTTCTCACATCACAAAACACACTGAGCAACAGTTACTTTGGGGTCTGGGTGCAAATATCTATTACACTATTTCCACCACACAGCAGTGAAAGTGTCCCGCTGGTGTGTCACAGTGTCCCACTGGTGTGTCACAGTGTCCCACCGGTGTGTCACAGTGTCCCACCGGTGTGTCACAGTGTCCCACCGGTGTGTCACATTGTCCCACCGGTGTGTCAGTGTCCCACCGGTGTGTCACAGTGTCCCACCGGTGTGTCACATTGTCCCACCGGTGTGTCAGTGTCCCACCGGTGTGTCACAGTGTCCCACTGGTGTGTCACATTGTCCCACTGGTGTGTCACAGTGTCCCACTGGTGTGTCACAGTGTTGACACTTTCCAGGTACTTAGATCACCGTTAAGGGCCAACACTGAAAACAAGATGTGCTAACACAACCTGTTTACACATCTAGCAAACGAGATGTGCTAACACAACCTGTTTACACATCTAGCAAACGAGATGTGCTAACACAACCTGTTTACACATCTAGCAAACAAGATGTGCTAACACAACCTGTTTACACATCTAGCAAACAAGATGTGCTAACACAACCTGTTTACACATCTAGCAAACAAGATGTGCTAACACAACCTGTTTACACATCTAGCAAACGAGATGTGCCAACACAAACTGGCACTTACAGCCATTTTTTATCATATAATCCAAACGTCCCAAACCTTGTTTGAGTGGTTTGAAAAAATTCTAAATGCATAACGGTTTTTAACTTTTCAAATTATTGAGATCTTCCTTAGTATTTTCTATATAGAACTCAACATTGAAAATATAATTGTCAGCAAATTGACAATGAAGACAACATAAACATGTATATAAACATACTGAGGCTATCCGCCTCCCAGCAAAATAAATACAATATAACATGCAATCTTTGCCCTAGTATCAGGGAATAACAAGGTGTCAAGCATGTTTGCTTAACTTCGTTGTCAAGTGATGACAACCGTCTTATGTAAACTATATTTTTAATGTAGCATATATTTTACGAGTGATTCCTAGACATGATTAACTAGTTTCACACGTTGTGAACGAATATGAGAAATATGTGTCAATGTAGTCAGGTTAAAACTTCCTGAAATCACAGTGCAAAGAAAGTTAACAAATTCATGGGTAACCCCTTGAAATGTTTCTTGTGGATCTCTTAAGTAACAAAAAGGCTAATCCAAGCCCTGGATTCAGACAAAGAATTAGACCATGGTCACAATATATGTTTAAATCATCTAACTTAAATTTGATCAAACTTGATATTTATTAATTTCTCATTTTTTACAATCGTTATAATTTTATCCAACTGCAATCAGTATAATAGTAATATAAATGTTAACTGAACAAGCTGGCCTGATCTGCTATCTATTGTTTACAACAAATGGCACCTTTTTCTAACAAGGTTATTCCCATCTTGTTTTTTTTAGATCCCAGATGTAGATAAATAAACTGTGCAGTAACAAAACCTGCCCAATATGTCAGCAGCCACATCTAAATGTTTAGACTGAAAGGTGAAAACTACTTATTGTCTAAGTATGTTTCTTAAGGTGTAAACATGTATCTTATCAATAACCATGAAACCGGATCTTCTGTCCATTCAAACAATCTATATGTAGTTGTTTTGTAAAAAATAAACTTACTTAGGGGCATAATATTTGAAACATACGTTTTCAACCAATCAATTTACGTAGTGATTACACAGATTACAAAAACGTTATTCCTTTCATCTGCAAAAATTAAACAAACCAGATGGATCAATTGATAGAAAGAGTTACTAACTTTTGCCTTGTAAAATATTTGTAAATAAAACAAAAAAGAAACAGAATATAAAAAGCAGACATCGACATTATCCTATTCTGATGAGATTCAGATTTTTACAACAAACAGCCACAAATCACAAAATCTGCAGTTGCTAAAATTAAGGCCTAAAATGGCACCATATAATAAAATAAAATACATTTATGTACACATTGTGGTAGTTGCCTGTAAACCATGGTACTTTGTATGTGTAAATAAATAAATTAATTGGCTTCATCCAACAATACTGAAATGTCACGTGTTTGTGTATAGCTGACATATGTTTTATTAATACAGTAGTGATTTACTTGTAAATCCTATTCAGTTGGTTACATTACATAGATATGCGTGGCTCCCATTGTATTTTAATATCATTAGTTATTTTCAGTGTCTACATAAATAAAAATTAGACAACGAAAAACATTTTGTGAGACACCACAGATGTCACGTTGCATTGGAATGTCTCTGCCTGTGGTCTGTGGTCTGTGGTCTGTGGTCTGTGGTCTGTGGTCTGTGGTCTGTGGTCTGTGGTCTGTCATCACTGTATCATACATGTAAGGTCTCAATTGATGGGAACTGTGTGACAGGATGACAAGATGACACATAGTTGTCACTGGCCAACTGTTGTCATACAACTCTTCCTTCGTGTTGAATTGTCTCACTCCAGACCGAATCCTTCTGCGTTTTGGATGGCAATGAGCAGCTTCTGTTTGAGTACTTTCTTGTGTTTGTACGCGGGCAGGATGAGCTGATTGAAGCATGTGTGGGCCATCGGGAGCCTGAAAATGACCAGTGCAACTTTTAAAGGGATTTTTCCATTGTTTTTATTACAAAGTGAGGCTGTCATTTAAATACTGAGGCAGACCCCCGATAGGTAAACCTTTGAGGTGGGCAAATCTTCAAAAACAGCATCCACCATCTCAAATCAACGTTTCATTTTATTCCACAGAATAAATGGCCAATTTTTGTTTTTATAATCATCAAAAGAGTTATTAAACATGATTATGTTGCGGCACATAAGCATTCACGATGTCTTTGTTTTGACTGGTAGATTTTAGTGTATTTTTGGAGAGGGGAAAAGTACAATACATGAATTATAATTAAAACAATCATGAGGTACATTAGTAAAGAAATAAATAAGTAGATAATGAAATTAATACAAATAAGTCATGACAAATTTGAATAAGTGTTAAAAATAATTATTAAAAATAGGGTACAATATAAATATCATGTGTACAATTTGGATGTCCAGTATTTGTATATAGAACTTACAAAATGTATATCTGTATGGAAGTAGTTAATAAAAAGAGGGTTTTGAGACTGATGAAGATGCCTGTCACCATCTGATGGCAAAGGCCTGAGTGTGATACCAGTACGTATAGTATAGAATGTATACAACAAAAGCAGGACAGCCATGGTAATTAGTTTACCAAATAGCTTGCAATGATACACTTTGTCAAAGGCTTTGTAGACATCCAACATTGTGATATACATAGAAGAGCCATTCGCAATATGTTGTCAAATGAGTTCTTTTACACTAAACACGAGCATCTCAATAGAGTTCTACTTTTTAAATCTAAATTGATTTGCACATGTAGTGAGATATGTGGTAGCCCTGGACAGTATTAATGACTCAAATAGTTTGCTAACAACTGTGGCAAGTGCAATGGGTGAATAACTGTTGTTATCTTACAAATCTCTAGATTTATTTTTATAATGGGAGCTATAATAGTAACCATCTATCAGGTGAAAACCATGCGTTAACAGACTACTGTATAACAGTCTGAGTGATATAAAAACTTGGAGTTTTTCATTAGCTTAGCACACTTAAAATGTTCATCTTTGTACTCTGATTTTAGTATTGTACTGTTGCATTAATTTTGCATGACCATTATCCAAGGGGGGTAGACCTAATACACAACGGCTCTTAAATGTTTCTTAATAATTATTATTATTTTTATCTACAAAGCACAGTAAATCTGGAATATAGTTTTGCTTAAAGGTGCATAAAATACAAGATTGGTAAAATATACAAAATGTATATAATAAATGATGCATAAACTGTAAACATATTAGATCAGATATGTAAAATGTTATGTAAAATAATAATAAATAAACAAATAGATAATAAATAAAACTAAAGCTTGTCTGTTTTAAATTAATAGATAAATAAGTTAATAATAAAACAGCCTGATAAGTCAATAGTTAACAGTCAAGTAGGATACTAAATTAATATTTAAAAACTAGAATTATGACTAAGGTAGATTCAACACATCACATTCTGTAAGTAGTGGACATCTGAAGGAGTGACTCGTAGTGACCAGTCATACTTCTGTCGGTCAGTAGTGTCCACTCACATGGCTACGTCCCCCACCCTGGTGATCTTGAACTGCATCTCCTTCATCCCCCCGATAGGGATGCGATCACTCCCGGTGGTGAATCGCAGCAGTCGCTTCTGCATATTCTTGTTCAGACCCATCACCACATCCCAGAAGTTCCTGGAAGTAAACACTACCGTAACATCACCACATCCCAGAAGTTCCTGGAAGTAAACACTACCGTAACATCACCACATCCCAGAAGTTCCTGGAAGTAAATGCTAGTATAACATCACCACATCCCAGAAGTTCCTGGAAGTAAATGCTACTGTAACATCACCACATCCCAGAAGTTCCTGGAAGTAAATGCTAGTATAACATCACCACATCCCAGAAGTTCCTGGAAGTAAACGCTACTGTAACATCACCACATCCCAGAAGTTCCTGGAAGTAAACGCTAGTATAACATCACCACATCCCAGAAGTTCCTGGAAGTAAACACTACCGTAACATCACCACATCCCAGAAGTTCCTGGAAGTAAATGCTACCGTAACATCACCACATCCCAGAAGTTCCTGGAAGTAAACGCTACCGTAACATCACCACATCCCAGAAGTTCCTGGAAGTAAACACTACTGTAACATCACCACATCCCAGAAGTTCCTGGAAGTAAACACTACCGTAACATCACCACATCCCAGAAGTTCCTGGAAGTTCACGCTACTATAACATCACCACATCTCAGAAGTTCCTGGAAGTAAATGCTACTGTAACATCACCACATCCCAGAAGTTCCTGGAAGTTCACGCTACTATAACATCACCACATCCCAGAAGTTCCTGGAAGTAAATGCTACTGTAACATCACCACATCCCAGAAGTTCCTGGAAGTAAATGCTACTGTAACATCACCACATCCCAGAAGTTCCTGGAAGTAAATGCTAGTATAACATCACCACATCCCAGAAGTTCCTGGAAGTAAACACTACCGTAACATCACCACATCCCAGAAGTTCCTGGAAGTAAACGCTACCGTAACATCACCACATCCCAGAAGTTCCTGGAAGTAAACGCTACCGTAACATCACCACATCCCAGAAGTTCCTGGAAGTAAACGCTACCGTAACATCACCACATCCCAGAAGTTCCTGGAAGTAAACGCTACCGTAACATCACCACATCCCAGAAGTTCCTGGAAGTAAACGCTACCGTAACATCACCACATCCCAGAAGTTCCTGGAAGTAAACGCTACCGTAACATCACCACATCCCAGAAGTTCCTGGAAGTAAACGCTACCGTAACATCACCACATCCCAGAAGTTCCTGGAAGTAAACGCTACTGCAACATCACCACATCCCAGAAGTTCCTGGAAGTAAACGCTACCGTAACATCACCACATCCCAGAAGTTCCTGGAAGTAAACGCTACCGTAACATCACCACATCCCAGAAGTTCCTGGAAGTAAACGCTACCGTAACATCACCACATCCCAGAAGTTCCTGGAAGTAAACGCTACCGTAACATCACCACATCCCAGAAGTTCCTGGAAGTAAACGCTACTGCAACATCACCACATCCCAGAAGTTCCTGGAAGTAAACGCTACCGTAACATCACCACATCCCAGAAGTTCCTGGAAGTAAACGCTACTGTAACATCACCACATCCCAGAAGTTCCTGGAAGTAAACGCTACTGCAACATCACCACATCCCAGAAGTTCCTGGAAGTAAACGCTACCGTAACATCACCACATCCCAGAAGTTCCTGGAAGTAAACGCTACTGCAACATCACCACATCCCAGAAGTTCCTGGAAGTAAACGCTACCGTAACATCACCACATCCCAGAAGTTCCTGGAAGTAAACGCTACCGTAACATCACCACATCCCAGAAGTTCCTGGAAGTAAACGCTACCGTAACATCACCACATCCCAGAAGTTCCTGGAAGTAAACGCTACTGCAACATCACCACATCCCAGAAGTTCCTGGAAGTAAACGCTACCGTAACATCACCACATCCCAGAAGTTCCTGGAAGTAAACGCTACCGTAACATCACCACATCCCAGAAGTTCCTGGAAGTAAACGCTACCGTAACATCACCACATCCCAGAAGTTCCTGGAAGTAAACGCTACCGTAACATCACCACATCCCAGAAGCTCCTGGAAGTAAACGCTACTGTAACATCACCACATCCCAGAAGTTCCTGGAAGTAAACGCTACCGTAACATCACCACATCCCAGAAGTTCCTGGAAGTAAACACTATCGTAACATCACCACATCCCAGAAGTTACTGGAAGTAAACGCTACCGTAACATCACCACATCCCAGAAGTTCCTGGAAGTAAACGCTACTGTAACATCACCACATCCCAGAAGTTCCTGGAAGTAAACGCTACTGCAACATCACCACATCCCAGAAGTTCCTGGAAGTAAACGCTACCGTAACATCACCACATCCCAGAAGTTCCTGGAAGTAAATGCTAGTATAACATCACCACATCCCAGAAGTTCCTGGAAGTAAACACTACCGTAACATCACCACATCCCAGAAGTTCCTGGAAGTAAACGCTACCGTAACATCACCACATCCCAGAAGTTCCTGGAAGTAAACGCTACCGTAACATCACCACATCCCAGAAGTTCCTGGAAGTAAACGCTACCGTAACATCACCACATCCCAGAAGTTCCTGGAAGTAAACGCTACCGTAACATCACCACATCCCAGAAGTTCCTGGAAGTAAACGCTACCGTAACATCACCACATCCCAGAAGTTCCTGGAAGTAAACGCTACCGTAACATCACCACATCCCAGAAGTTCCTGGAAGTAAACGCTACCGTAACATCACCACATCTCAGAAGTTCCTGGAAGTAAACGCTACCGTAACATCACCACATCCCAGAAGTTCCTGGAAGTAAACGCTACCGTAACATCACCACATCCCAGAAGTTCCTGGAAGTAAATGCTACTGTAACATCACCACATCCCAGAAGTTCCTGGAAGTAAATGCTAGTATAACATCACCACATCCCAGAAGTTCCTGGAAGTAAATGCTACTGTAACATCACCACATCCCAGAAGTTCCTGGAAGTAAATGCTAGTATAACATCACCACATCCCAGAAGTTCCTGGAAGTAAACGCTACCGTAACATCACCACATCTCAGAAGTTCCTGGAAGTAAACGCTACCGTAACATCACCACATCCCAGAAGTTCCTGGAAGTAAACGCTACTGTAACATCACCACATCCCAGAAGTTCCTGGAAGTAAACGCTACTGTAACATCACCACATCCCAGAAGTTCCTGGAAGTAAACGCTACCGTAACATCACCACATCCCAGAAGTTCCTGGAAGTAAACGCTACCGTAACATCACCACATCCCAGAAGTTCCTGGAAGTAAACGCTACCGTAACATCACCACATCCCAGAAGTTCCTGGAAGTAAACGCTACTGTAACATCACCACATCCCAGAAGTTCCTGGAAGTAAACGCTACTGTAACATCACCACATCCCAGAAGTTCCTGGAAGTAAACGCTACCGTAACATCACCACATCCCAGAAGTTCCTGGAAGTAAACGCTACCGTAACATCACCACATCCCAGAAGTTCCTGGAAGTAAACGCTACCGTAACATCACCACATCCCAGAAGTTCCTGGAAGTAAACGCTACCGTAACATCACCACATCCCAGAAGTTCCTGGAAGTAAACGCTACCGTAACATCACCACATCCCAGAAGTTCCTGGAAGTAAACGCTACCGTAACATCACCACATCCCAGAAGTTCCTGGAAGTAAATGCTAATATAACATCACCACATCCCAGAAGTTCCTGGAAGTAAACGCTACTGCAACATCACCACATCCCAGAAGTTCCTGGAAGTAAATGCTACTGCAACATCACCACATCCCAGAAGTTCCTGGAAGTAAACACTACCGTAACATCACCACATCCCAGAAGTTCCTGGAAGTAAACGCTACCGTAACATCACCACATCCCAGAAGTTCCTGGAAGTAAACGCTACCGTAACATCACCACATCCCAGAAGTTCCTGGAAGTAAACGCTACCGTAAGAGTACGTACATTCTCACATGTCAGCCAGTCCTTGAGATGGCTCAATGCATTTCACACTCTACTGCTGACAGCCACAGTCAAGCAGGCAACATCTTCACTCCTACCCCGGTAGTTCTAGTTTTAGTTGTTTCCAGCACTCGGCAGGGTTCTATTAACTGACTAGTCTGTAGCTTTGTGGTTACAAGGTTGTGATCTCATGAGGTCTCATTGAACTACTGGGAGGAGTCAGTCTGCATTAGAACGTTTACAACAAGCCAGTCTTTCCATGCTGGCATTGAAGGTGGTCACTGCCAGGGCGGTCAATGCCAGAGCGGTCATTGCCATGATGCTGGTCATCCTTAGTGGCTATTTTAGGTCTCAAATTGAACCAGGAGTCATGAAGGATACACAGTCCCCTATGTTGACAGCCACGTTTTAACACCAAATACACCATGCCTGCCGTGACTGGATATTGAACCCTGGCCGCCGGGGTTCTAGGCAGGTGTGCTAACCACTACACTACCTGTGCCTCTCAAAAAAATCAGCCATGCTGTGATTACCACACAAAAAGGATTCATGACAAATATCCACCCATGTCTATCGTCAGGTACTCTTCCCATTACTTAGTGACCTGGAGCAATGGAGCTTGAACAAAACTGTCCAAGCTTCGGACAAGAAGCAAGTGGATTGTAAACTGTAGTAGTCTCTCAACAGAATCTGTTATTCTACCCACCAGGTTGTAATTGTTTTTTAAGACAAACTTACATTTGGTAACTATTCCTTGCCAAAATAACAAGGACATTTCATGTGCAACTCTATTATGTTTCAAGGATATAACTTGAGCATTTAGAACATTCACTGTGTGGTGCACAAAACTGTCAGCCCATGACTAATAATAACTATACGTAATATTGCATTTTGCCAAAATGGTTAACAACCAGGCTCTGGATAATATGATTATTGATTAGTATAACTGAAATGTACTTTATCGACTACGCTATCGTGCCCCACAGACGAGTACGCCCCCTGGTGGTGACCTACTTGATGGTGGGGTCGTCGACGGAGTAGCCGTCGTAGGAGGCGACCTTCTTGAGCTCAGACAGACTGAACTGTGGACTGCCACACACCAGGGCGTCCACCTCCTCCGGCCGCAGCATCTGACCACACAGTGACCACACAGTGACCACACAGTGAGAGACAGGGACAGTAAGAATGACAATGAGAGGAACAGAGAGAGAAAGTGGGAATAACAGAAGAGAATGTGAGAATCACTGAGAATGAGATTGATGTATGGTTGATGTAGGGACGGGGATCAGAGTCAATACGACAACAAACACAGTGAGAGCATAGTAGGACGACAAACACATGTAAACACAGTGCAGTCAGGCACACATACACATGTAGACACATTCACTCACACACACACACACACACACACACACACACACACACACACACACACACACACACACACACACACACACACACACACACACACACACACACACACACACACACACACACACACACACACACACACACACACACACACACACACACACACACACACACACACACACACACACACACACACACACACACACACACACACACACACACACATGCACACCAAACAGACACACCGACATATACACACACAAACACTCACACAAACACTCACACACACACACACACACACACACAGACACACACACACACACACACACACACACACACACACACACACGCACACCAAACAGACACACCGACATATACACACACAAACACACACACAAACACACACACAAACACACACACAAACACACACACAAACACACACACAAACACACACACACACAAACACACACACAAACACACACTCTCTCTCACACACACACACACACACACACACACACACACACACACACACACACACACACACACACACTCACACACTCTCACACACACACACACACACACACACACACACTCACACACACACACTCACTCACTCACTCACTCACTCGAAGGAGGGAGGGAGAGGTAGATACGTACAATGAGAGCGTTAGAGGCACACACGCTGTGGAAGCCGTGGTAGAAGGCCTTGAACTGGTTGTAGATCGCTTGGTTCAACAGGAAGTTTACGTATCGCTGAACGTACTCTGGCAAAACAAGGACACACATCACAGAATTACAACAACGTTGTGTCTCAGTACATCCATATTGTTATTTAACTCTAACAAATAAATCTCTAACCCACAATGTCTCACATTGGCTGTATTTTATGGAGAACTTTAAAGCAGAACCCAAACTTGATGGCTGTTCAAGACATTTTACACCAGATGATATCAACCATGGACAACCTACAATTTTACTCCTATCAACAAAGATTAGAGTTTGTCACAAATTGTGTTTTATCTGTTTATTATTTTACCGAAATTAAAAAAAAAAAAGGTTAATTTGTTCTGTATCCCTTTACATCTCTAAGACTGCTGTTGCTGTATACAGGAATGGCACAACTCGAAGGGATCAACATCCATCTAGTTGACACTCCGACGTCTGCAGCTTGAGACAGACACCGACACTCTCCTGGTGTATATGACAGATGACACACAGTGACAGTGACACCGTTCAATAAATGACATCTTTCTTAAAGCGATACCTTTCTTGTTCTCATTGTTGACTGGCGCCCCGTCTTTCTTATCTGCATTCTCCGGCAGCAGAGACGCTGTTTTTGTCTCTCCAAACTCCGAGTAGGAGATCTAAAATGACAACAGCTCAAGATAGACTCCCACCACTTACACACTTACAAGACATAGTCAGACCTCACTGTGTGAGCCCTCTGTAAACCAGCCACCTCACAGTTAAGGCCACCTGTGGGAGTCCCAAATTATTTTCACAGAAATAAAGTACGGGACATTAATTCCGCCAATATGATTACAAGTATTGTGTTTGCAGGCCTAGTGGTGACCATATTTGTATGTCCATGTTTGTATGTTTCTGGTGTATTTACCTAATGGTGACAATGTTTGTTTGTCTCCGGTGTATTTACCTAATGGTGACAATGTTTGTATGTCTCCGGTGTATTTACCTAATGGTGACAATGTTTGTTTGTCTCCGGTGTATTTACCTAATGGTGACAATGTTTGTATGTCTCCGGTGTATTTACCTAATGGTGACAATGTTTGTTTGTCTCCGGTGTATTTACCTAATGGTGACAATGTTTGTATGTCTCCTGTGTATTTACCTAATGGTGACAATGTTTGTATGTCTCCGGTGTATTTACCTAATGGTGACAATGTTTGTATGTCTCCGGTGTATCTACCTAATGGTGACAATGTTTGTATGTCTCCGGTGTATTTACCTAATGGTGACAATGTTTGTATGTCTCCGGTGTATTTACCTAACGGTGACAATGTTTGTATGTCTCCGGTGTATCTACCTAACGGTGACAATGTTTGTATGTCTCCGGTGTATCTACCTAATGGTGACAATGTTTGTATGTATCCGGTGTATTTACCTAATGGTGACAATGTTTGTATGTCTCCGGTGTATTTACCTAATGGTGACAATGTTTGTATGTCTCCGGTGTATTTACCTAACGGTGACAATGTTTGTATGTCTCCGGTGTATCTACCTAATGGTGACAATGTTTGTATGTCTCCGGTGTATCTACCTAATGGTGACAATGTTTGTATGTCTCCGGTGTATTTACCTAATGGTGACAATGTTTGTAGGTCTCCGGTGTATTTATCTAATGGTGACAATGTTTGTATGTCTCCGGTGTATTTACCTAATGGTGACAATGTTTGTATGTCTCCGGTGTATCTACCTAATGGTGACAATGTTTGTATGTCTCCGGTGTATCTATCTAATGGTGACAATGTTTGTATGTCTCCGGTGTATCTACCTAATGGTGACAATGTTTGTATGTCTCCTGTGTATTTACCTAATGGTGACAATGTTTGTATGTCTCCGGTGTATCTACCTAATGGTGACAATGTTTGTATGTCTCTGGTGTATCTACCTAACGGTGACAATGTTTGTATGTCTCCGGTGTATTTACCTAATGGTGACAATGTTTGTATGTCTCCGGTGTATTTACCTAATGGTGACAATGTTTGTATGTCTCCGGTGTATTTACCTAATGGTGACAATGTTTGTAGGTCTCCGGTGTATTTACCTAATGGTGACAATGTTTGTTTGTCTCCAATCAAGACACATTTTCTTCAGCTCCACAGAAACGTACCCCAATAACAAAAGTTGGCAAAACATAAAATCATATTTTAGTTATTTAATATCAAATGTAGACTTTAATACAATTTCTAACAAGATGGTAGTGATGGAGATGAATTATGACAGCAGGAAAGATTATGAAGTTATGCAATCAATTAGCAATACACGACTGTACAGTTATATATGCAGAGAAATGTATATTTGACAATGTACACCAGCATCAGTGTCACTGAGATGAGTACATGTTGTACCTGGAAGGTGAGTCCAAAGTCTTCCTCCACATTGCCCTCATACTCCAACAACTCCTTGAGACCCCGGGCAATGTCCTGTAGGGGAGACACAGATGTAGCACATGTAGCACATGTAGCACATGTAGCACATGTAGCACATGTACCACAAGTACCACATATACCACATGTACCACATGTACCACATGTACCACATGTACCACATGTACCACATGTACCACATGTACCACAAGTACCACATCTACCACATCTCACATGTAGAATGTACACAGCAACGCATGTATGCACACACAGACCCATCTCTGTCTATGTCTGTCTCACTCTATCTCCGTCTCATTCTGTGTCTCTCTCCCTGTGTCTCGTTCTCGCTCTGTCTCTCTATGTCTCACTGTGTGTGTGTGTCTCCCTCTCTGTCTCACTCTGTATCTCTCTCTCTGTCTGCCTGCCTCTTGCTCTGTCTCTCTCGTAAACCACACACACACACACACACACACACACACACACACACACACACACCCATGCACATATGCACAGATACAAACATACACATTCATTATTTTTACGCAACACTGATAACATTTAAAAAGTTTATGACGTTCAATCTCAAATCTTTTTTCTGACATCGCAAAAAGTTATTTTGTCAACCATTCAATTAGTATTTATTTTATCACAAAACATTTCCAAAACTGCAGTAAATATAATATTGTTGCCATTTGTCTTGCAAAATATTGTTATGATGTCTTGACAAAAGATGGTCACTTTGCAAAGTCAGAAATATTCTTCACAACAACTAGACAAATAATTTCCTAGATGACGGCCCATATTACTTTCTCAGTAATATCACTAAACTTCCACATATGAAGACATAATTTTTTCTGAACATTTATTTACATTAGTCTTTGATAACTACCCACATCGCAGAATAATCAAAATAAATCATTACACCGCATATAAGTATATACAATTCAATGTAATGAATCACTTTTTCTAGTAATACAAATATTTCTATGGAGCTACACACAGATGCACATATTTCTGCCTCTGACTTCCCCAATGTTAATTTTACAGAGAAGTGCCAAATAATTTTTTTTTACCATGGTTACCAATAAGCAAATGAGTTTAATTATACAATTTAGCATTCATTTCATACAAGTAACATGTCTTATAGATTGAGGAGTTGGTGATTTTTGGATAAGCAGTTGTTGCAGTGCCTGTGGCCTTAAAGCGACATGGTCCATTCGTGGCTTTTTATTTTTATTGCAAAATCATGTTAATCAGTATAAGTTATAACTATTGTAGTGTCCTGACCGCCAATACATGTTTTATTGAAACAGAACTAACTTCGTAATGTTAAACGTCGAATGTTATATAAGCTGTCACTCAAATCGCCGCGAGTGACACCCACCCTTTGACCTTTACCAACTGGGAGCTGTGCACCTGGCTGGGTGTGGTGTTAGTGGCGTCAACTTGTGTTCACGTGATACTGCATCGCGTGATCATGCAATTCCTTCTGGGCTTTTTGCCATGCTTACAACGGTTTTGAAAATGCCTCGTGGTCGATGTGTAAACAGGGTTAAGCACCCCTTACTGCATCTATTTTCAACCCCTAAATGGTACATGAAAACAACTTTTAACGGTCTGTACGCTATAATAGGTATAATTTATACAGAATAACATGATTTTGCAATAAAAATAAAAAGCCAGGAACAGACCATGTCGCTTTAATATTAGAAACAGCCCAATGGTGTGGCCTAGTGACCAATGAAGTGACCACTGACCGGTTGGACGAGACGGAGGTCATTGAGGGTGAGGTTGGCGACCCCCACCACAGCGGAGGGGTTGTCGTAGGGCACCACGGCGGGACTGAGGAGCTTGCGGAAACAGCACGGGGGGAAACGAATGTCGAGGATGATACTGTTGTAGACCGCCAGACCCATCAACTGGGGCAGGTGAAGGACTCTACCAGACTTGTGTCAGACACCACACTCACACACTTACACACAACACACTCACACACACTTATGTACAACACACTACACACAACACACTCACACACTACACACTACCCACTCACACACTTACACACAACACACTCACACACTTACACACACTACATGCTCACACACACTACACGCTCACACACTTACACACAACACACTCACACACAACACACTCACACACTTACACACACTACACGCTCACACACTTACACACAACACACTCACACACACTTATATACAACACACTACACACAACACACTTATACACACACACAACACACTCACATAACACACTAACACCTAACACACTTAGACACACAAAACACCTACACTCACACGCAACACACTTATACTTACTCATACACAACACTCTTACACTCAGACAAAACACACTCACACACAACACACTTACACTCACACAAGACACTTACTCACACACAACACACACCCACACACAACACACTTATACTCACACACAACACACTCACACACAACACACTTATATACAATACACTCACACACAACATACTCAATTACAACACACTCAATTATATGTCAAGGTTAGGACGGAATTTGATTTGTATTTAAAACTATAAATATTTAAGTCCGTTTCCATTATTTAATTTGATAGTTTGCAGCTATATAAACGAACATCGCGTGAATATTTTCCTTCATCTGCTCTAACAATTGGATCACAACAAAACGGATCCTGGGCAATCTTTTACTTTCTGACCTAACTATGAAGACAACAACATACAACCACCAAGCTGGTCCTTATATTCTATATGCATATATAGACATTACTGAAACAAATTACAATTCTCAAATCAAACTCACTGGCAACTCAGCATCATCATCAGTGGCTATGCATAGCTCTATGATTACTGTAACATAGGTATTGTGTCAAGGGGCTTTTTGTTAGTTGAGTTGGGTTAATGTTAGGGTAGGGTTTACGGTAAGTCTAGGGTTAAGAAAAAAACAGATTTTTTCAGGATAGTTTTTGTAGCAACGCCGTGATAAATGACTGATATTACAGTAATCATTGAGCATGAGTTTGTTTTGTTAATTTTATTCTTTATAAGAATATGATTTTATTTTCTAACCTACTGTGTGCAATATAATATGTACATCAGATATGTGATGAGACGTTTGGTGGCTGTAATGTAATAGATCATTTTCATGGTTAGGTCAGAAAGTAAAAGATCATTTGAAGATGTTTGTCCAATGTATGTGGCCATAATGCCACTTCGGCTCAGACTTATGTCTATGCTATAAACACATTAAATATTCTAATTGAATTCAAAGCCACTGAATATTCGTACTTGATTTGATGTTCGACTTGAGTGAAATTCCAAATTTGTCCTATCCCTACTACACGTATAAGTAGCCAGCTCATCTACCATTTCTGTAAGTAACACAACCAAATATAAATAACATAGGAATCTATATCAACATTTATGTAAACTATTCTAAATTAACTGATAAACAACGCAATTTGACGAATAAAGCAAATCCTGCAAAACCAGGTTGTGTCGATCAGGACTTTTTTATGATACTTTCAATTTGTTGTGTTTAGTAACTTTAAAAAAGGAGGGCTACATACTCTAGTAAAACATTCAAACTATTCATGACTTGGTAATGGTAGTGCAGCGTATTTATGTCAGTTTTGTACAGATTAATAAGACAAATATTTAGACATTGAATGAACCACGCAAAAGGATACAACACCGACGAGGTTGAACTCCTGATATGACTCACAGGGGGCGCTACTGAACCAGTAGGTGTGTGCCTTCTTGTCATACGTGAACATGCCTGAAACACAACATTTCTCATCGCTCAACTGGAACATACCCAAGCAAATTCACACCCATGCAAGCACATACTCAAGCAATCACACACCCAAAAAGTTCTTTACTGCAATTTACACTTAGTCGTTGCAAATATAAGTGCAACTTTACTTCCTTCAGATTCATGGCATTTCAAAAGATCAACAACGATTTAATTAATAGGATTCTAAATTTAATTTTAAAACATTTTAACATAGAGAATTACCTTAGATACAGGCAAGGCATTGTCTTTTCGAATGTCCGTCCGTCGCACACTGTAGACCTGTCTCACGGGAAGAATGAACCATTCCTTGGTGAGTCTGCCTATGTCCAGTCTTGTCTGCCAGTGCTTGTCTGTCTATGTGTGTCTGTGTGTCTGTCTGTCTGTTTGTGTGTCTGTGTGTTTGTGTGTCTGTCTGTCAGTCTGTGTGTCTGTGTGTCTGTGTGTCTGTGTGTCTGTGTGTCTGTGTGTCTGTGTGTCTGTGTGTCTGTGTCTGTCTGGATGTCTGCCTGTCTGCATCTGTCTATCTGCCTGTCTGTGTCTGTGTGTTTGTGTGTCTGTCTGTCAGTCTGTGTGTCTGTCTGTCTGTGTGTCTGTCTGGCAGTCTGTGTGTCTGTGTGTTCGTGTATCTGTCTGGCAGTCTGTGTGACCATGTGTTTGTCTGTCTGTATGTCTGTCTGTCAGTCTGTGTGTCTGTGTGTCTGTCTGTGTGTGTCTGTGCCTGTCTCTCTCTGTATGTCTGTCTATCTGTGTCTGTCTGTCAGCGTCTGCCTGCCTGTCTGCCTGTGCACCAGTCTGTCACTCACCGTAGTCCTGTTGGAAGACCTGTCTGACCAGCAGCAGGAACCACTCCTTGGTGAGTCCGCCCATGTCCAGCCCCGGCTCCCCCGCAAACGTCACCTTCAGCTTCTTCTTCAGGTCGTGTTGTTTACGTGCGATCTACAACATCACATTGTCTCCAAACAACGACACAAACAGTATCAACACTTTGGGAACATAGCCATACCTATATATTCACCTGCCTATCTGCTACAGACTGGAGACCCTAGAGGGAGACACCTACCTCATTGAGGGAGTCAGACACGAGGTGGGCTCGCCGCACCGTGATGTTGAGGAACAACATGCCGATGTCAGGCAGCTGTCGTCGCTGTACCTTCGCCACCAGACTGCGCTGCAAGCAACAAACATGGCCGACGCTCACAAACACACGTTGATCTCAACACAAATAATTTAACTCTCCATCTGGACAACCTTAACACAGGCCACGTTCACAAACATCACTCATGTTGGAGTATTAACAATTTCCGTACAACATGCCCATCTAGCAGCCACACCATTTGTGATACTTCTGTACGACAGGCCGCTATTCAGGCTTTTGGCAATCTTTGCCATTCAAACCGTTTTAACTCACAGTTATCCACTGTGTGGAGCCACTTGTATGTGGCCAAGCTGAATAATGACCTATTTAATCCTGAATCTACAGTGGCCACAATGGTGGAAGGCAGTATTTCTAGCAGTGATTTG
>OZ024864.1:32448931-32563931 GCA_964017155.1 Oasisia sp. SBJ-2009 | reverse complement strand
TGTATGGTACTAAACCTCAAATGATATCAATCAATATAAAATCAAGACATTGACTCCCTATCAATATAAAATAATCTGACGCCAGTCATCTTTTGCAAAAAAACTTCACTATCAGCTGTCCCAAGCTCAAATGATGGCTACCTAGTACATACCTGTATTCATTCAGGATTATACTTAATAATTAATGTGTCTCTACTGAGATTCCTGAGGTTACATGTGCTACAGAAGTGTACTGTCTTCATCACTCATGTGTCAAATATAAAACTGTTGTCTTCAAGAGAATTTTAATGATTAAGAGTACTGTGTCTTAGTATCTGCAATTAAGATGCTGTCACCCCGAATATGTTGGGAAACTGCAATTCAGCCACCTGGTGACCCATATGGAAACTGAGTGTAATTGGAACATTGTAAAACGATCAACGGTGACTAGGTTTCTATAAAATGTATTTACTAAAACAATGAATTCAGATCACTGTCTTTGTAAGCTGCTTTTTAATAAGCAAACAGGAGTTATTCATATAAGCGAACTAATCTCCTTTTAGCAATCCCAATATGGAGTGCACCGCAAATACATAACATGTTGGTGAACATTGTGCATTAATGACCTGGAAAAGAAGTTTGGTTGCCAGCTAAATGCACTAATTATTGATAGTGTTGGGTAAAATGCACAAAGCCTATGACGCCATATAGTGTGGCACCTATTAACATATTCATATATATATATATATATATATATATATATATATATATATACTGTGCCATCTGCTAACTAGATTACACTGGCATAAATTATTACAGGCTATGTGCATGTAAATATATTAATTAGTGTTATCTTGCCGACGTCGATAAGCAAAACCGAATTAATTGCAAAAGGACTGCCAGTTGACTAAACTGGACCTCATGGAAATAGGTTTAACCGATTTGATGTTTCAGTATTAATATGAACAAAATCAAATATAACATAACTTTGTGAATGTGTGAAGAGTTGCATTGTACAGGTGTGTTTTGTTTTGTGATGATACTTATGATGGGTGGAGTGAACTGAGCATTAAAACCAACTTAATTATAAAATGTAACTTAGCCGGTTTACGTGAAGCGATATTAACAAATAAAGAAGCAATGACCCACCAGCAGCAGTATGAAGTAGGCTCTCAGGTCATCCTTCGTGTGGGGTCTACAATGGTCAAGCGTCAATGAGACATTATTTGGCTGGACAATTACACAATGTTAAGGTACACTTTATATCGATCTACACTTATTACTCATTTAATTAGGGAAACTATTATGTATAAAACAAAATATTAATCGATATATTTTGTTATAATTATTGGAAGCATGATCATGATATCGTAACTGTACTATCAAATTGGACATTATATGTGTGTATAATGAACATTACATATTCATTTGTACAACAAATTCAATATATATATATATATATATATATATATATTAATATGATCCTGATTTTATTATTCTGTTTTGTAATGCTTTAAATAAATTTGTCATTATTTCATATTTTTTATTGTCTTGAAAATTTACATTATTTGTTATATTTTGATATAAAATGTCACTATAATAAACATGTCAGTTACATGAGTGCATTACAAAATACATATTATGTTACATTTTGATATAAAATGTTATTATCACAAAATACAAATTACATAAATACATAATTAAATACATTTTATATATATGAAAAATAGTTCCATTAATGTCGCGATTTGGCTTCAAAGGTCGTGACTTCCAACAAACAGGAAGTCAGAAATGGGAAGCTGTTTGTTCAGACTACGCTGCATGCAACATGCGATACATTTCTATGCAGTGGCTCTGGATGTCTCGGCATGTGCATAAGTGAGAGTGGTCATGCATGACTGGCCGGATGGAATCAATGGTGCATGACAACAGCCGGAGAGTGCGGAACTGAGCAGTACGGTGCATGAGACGCGGGGTAATCAATGGAGCACACACACACACACACGACACTCACCCATTCCAACTCATTAAATATTCACATACTCCCTATATACACTGTTGATGGAGTGCATTTTATTGACATAAAGCAGGAGAATGTGGGGGCTATGTCTGTGTCCTCATCTACAGGGGCCATTATTGGCATATATATATATATATATATACAGTGTATATACACCGGTATATATATATATATAGTCAACACACACACACACACACACACACACACACACACACACACACACACACACATTATAAAGGCAAGTTTTTACATAGCGCAGTATCCAGTCCTCAGAACCATTCAAAGCGCTTTACACTTTACTTGTTCACTAGGACATCATCTCGGCTTCTCTGGGAAGCATCGAACCATATGCTACAATTAATGGGCGAAGTCTGCTTGTACACATATCCATCACTGTCTATAGCCAGGTACTCATTTATTTTATACAGCTGAGTGAACTGGAGCAATGTAGAGTGAAAAAACTTGCCCAAAGTTTTAACACCGCAGAGTCCAAAGTTCTCCCCCGAGCCATTGCGCTCTATATATATATATATATATATATATATATATATATATATATATTTGTTCTTAATAACAAAGTAAATACATTGAATGCTGAGCAAATTACATTTAATATGCCCAACAGAATATTCAAAATTTGAAAATTGCATCCGTAGAACCTTCAAACTGCAAACGAAACATTTAAATTGTAATTAACTGTTACCGACTACATTTGACTACAAATGCCTTTGACCGTTTGACGTTGGGTAGTTTTCACATGCCTGACTTCAAAACAAGATGGAGTACAACTGATTCAGCAACTTCCTGTTAATAATTACCACCCAAGGACAATTCCAGGCAATGGATTGGACAGACTCACTGTATTGTAACTTATTACGACTACGACAGCGTCTCACAACTTTTCAAAGAGAATAACATCTCAGACGATGGCTGCACAAGTCACAAGTCATTATTTTTAAGGAAATGGTGATACAGGAAACAATGGCAGCTTGCGAATGCATTTATTACTGGTAAGTGGTAAGAAACAAAACCGATGATCAATAAAGGAAAGAAAAAGGGTGCTTGGTGCTCATAACATGCACAGTACTGCCAGCAATCCACAATATCGGATGCAAAGGCCATCGTCAACACAGGCCCCCATGTCATGGTAGTGCAACATTAGCCTGTCAAGGATAACATATTTCCCGGAGATTCTGTGGCTAGATAAGATGCTATTTAATACATAATTAACACATGTTATATGCCTGAACTGCAGAGTAACAGTATTATTTATTAACACAATTATATGCTGACCTTTACTGCCACACCTCATTTTCCATGGCAAAAACAAAATGTCTGCCGTATGATGGAGGTTAAAGTGACCTACGTTGATAGCAGCTATTGGCATATGGAAGACACATTTTGTGTGTCTGTCTACAAAACCTCTGTCTGACTGTCATATGTCCTGTTCAATTCAATTTTTAACACAACCCAATTAATGACATACTGCCATAACTGGCTTACATTTTACCAGTGAACATAAATGTGAACAAACTAAACAAAAGTACTGAAAAAACCCAATGAAACTACGGCTGTGCCCAAACACCACCACAAAGACACGCCACTCATGCTGGAGATGAAACATGTTCAGCTCATGACATGCAGGATGACTATACATGGACTGCTCACCGCTGTCTTGTTGTATCATTCCTGAGCAGCAAAACAGTTCCAGGGTACATGGTTAGTGACATGTGCATGGTTAGTGACATGTACATGGTTAGTGACATGTGCATGGTTAGTGACATGTGCATGGTTAGTGACATGTGCATGGTTGGTGACATGTACATGGTTGGTGACATGTACACGATGTGACGGGGCGGACAAATCACAAAAGCAAACAAACCTAGCTACGCATTTTTATGGATAAATGGATGAAAACTGTGCCCTAAGGACAATATATATATCTCTGTAGGTTTTTGCATGTAAATATAATTAAGAGTCCAAGCTGTGTTTGATAGATAAACAACATTTACATTAAATTAGCAAGACCATGTTTAAATGTCACTCATATTCACAGCCAAAGTACACATGCATATCGTATAGATCCACTTGCAGACAATGACTCTAGAATCTAGATCATTCTACTCATATGAAAACTGTTCTAAATTAAAGAACTGCCTTAGGTGTATGGTGTATTAATCATGAAACACATTTGTATATATTGCTCACCGTTTATCGTTGAGTAGACTGTTTATAAAGGCCTTGAGCATGCTTTTCTGTAAGTCCATGGGCTGTAGTACCAACAAACATTCACAGGTGTCACTACAGGCAGCAGTGAATCACATCGTCCTAAGATCCATCACATATTTTATGATATTTCTCATTATTACTGCTCCAAAATGTACTGAAATGAACAACGATTATAGCATACTGAAATGTTCAAGACATCGTAACAAGCACACAGGTGTGCAACAACCAGTTGTAAGTTTTAGTAAGACAATTAATATTACTGAACATTTCTCAGGATAGTTCTTTTTCCACCCTAAAGTGTAATTTTTTTTATCAAAAATAATTTTTACATGAAAAAATGAAAACTTCTGAGTGTTTGCAATTAATAGTTTTAAAATACTGTTAGTGTTGTTTATATATTGAAAAAAAACTTTAATGGTTCACAACGAGAGTAGTTTTAGTGGTATTATAAGAGAAATCAAACTTACAGACTCCAAGAGGGCCTCGTATACTTCATACACAAACTCAAAATCAATGCCAGGATCATCAATTGAATTATATTCCTTGTTTTTGTTGCTCTGAAAAACAAACAAATGACAGTTAATCAATGCGCTCACCAGTTACCAGGTAGATATAAATATATAATACAAATAAACAAAATACAAAAACAACAATGTTGCCAAATACTAGTAAAACGAACTGGCTTTACAACCTAAGATGGATAATATCTCAAATTCTACGTTTATTACTTAATGAATAAAATGTAATTGAGGGAATACTTGGGCTAAGCACACGAGATGTATGATGTTAGATAACTGCAAACGCGTGTACAAAACTATTTATAGCAGTATAATTCGTGTTTTGGCTATGCATGTCAACGGAATCGTTTCTATTAAACATGTATGAGTGAACATCATTGAACATTGTGAGATTGACAAGTCAGATGAAGTGCTCAGTGAAACATTCAACTCTACTGTTTACACAAGTAAATTATACACCATCAAACCTATTTTAAATGGCTCTGATGAAAAGGAGGCTTTCCTGACTTGCAAAAAACTTTCCAGCTGGATTGTCAACAAGATATGTGACAAGTTGTCTGAATGCTAGATATGTTTGTCCACCGTCAAAATGTTGCACCCACCCTGGACATACATGATATGCACTGGACCATGGGTGATGTACTAAACTTGTCTGTTTATAAATATATCAGTGGATCTATGCAGTAACTAATGTGCAAACATTCTTTCTAGGTGCACACTGTGAAAGCTTCATTGGTTGATTCAATACCAGCTCTCTAAACAGACAGTGTAGTGTGCCCAGCAGGGAAAGTAAGAGTTACTTACGTCATGTCAGAAAGATAAACAGAGTGTTTTAGGCACAACTCTAATTAGCTATTTAACATTCTAAAGTGGGTTGACCTACCTTAAAAGTGTCATTAACATCTGAGAAAGAGTTAAATGAGCTTCCGTAGAATTCTTGAATCGTCTGCCAACATCCGCTGTTCTTCGATGATTCCCAGTGCACTCTGTAACCAACAACTCAGAACTCAGTCCCAGTGTGCTCATTGACAGATAACTCAGTCCCAGTGTGCTCATTAACAGATAACTCAGTCCCAGTGTGCTCATTGACAGATAACTCAGTCCCAGTGTGCTCTATGACAGATAACTCAGTCCCAGTGTGCTCTATGACAGATAACTCAGTCCTGGTGTGCTCATTGACAGATAACTCGGTCTCAGTGTGCTCATTGACAGATAACTCAGTCACAGTGTGCTCATTGACAGATAACTCAGTCTCAGTGTGCTCTATGCCAGATAACTCAGTCCCAGTGTGCTCTATGACAGATAACTCAGTCTCAGTGTGCTCTATGACAGATAACTCAGTCCCAGTGTGATCATTGACAGATAACTCAGTCGCAGTGTGCTCTATGACAGATAACTCAGTCCCAGTGTGCTTACTGACACATAACTCAGTCCCAGTGTGCTCTATGACAGATAACTCAGTCCCAGTGTGATCATTGACAGATAACTCAGTCGCAGTGTGATCATTGACAGATAACTCAGTCACAGTGTGCTCATTGACAGATAACTCAGTCTCAGTGTGCTCATTGACAGATAACTCAGTCCCAGTGTGCTCATTGACAGATAACTCAGTCCCAGTGTGCTCATTGACAGATAACTCAGTCCCAGTGTGCTCTATGACAGATAACCCAGTCCCAGTGTGCTCTATGACAGATAACTCAGTCCCAGTGTGCTGATTGACAGATAACTCAGTCCCAGTGTGTTCTATGACAGATAACTCAGTCCCAGTGTGTTCTATGACAGATAACTCAGTCCCAGTGTGCTCTATGACAGATAACTCAGTACGAGTGTGCTCTACAGCAGATAATGTTTCTACCAGCACAAAAATGGGTTGACCTACAAACTTGATGCCATATGTGAAAACAAGTTTGCACATCAGACATGGGGTCAAATACATTGAAATGTATTTATATACAAATACTGAGGGATTCAAATATAAATACTTTTAAATACAAATATATTTTAATACAAATACATTGGAAAATATTTCAAATACTTTTTCAAATACTTATAATTTTCAGAATGTATTACTAAAGTAAGGTAAAAGAAAAGCAATTCATATACTGATATATCTAGTTGATAGGCATAATCAGTGTTTTGCCCATATGACGACAGGCAGACCAGTGCTAGGGAGTATTGTTAATGTTAATTATTGCTAACTACATCACAGTGACAACTGACTCAAAAACCTCTATCCACAGAGGTAATTAAAGGCCAAAATATGTTGTTTGTTATAGAAGCCAGGAGGTCCATAATAAAATGTCTATGTTGCCCTCTGAAGACACACTGAGCACTAAGGACTGCTGGGATCTTGTGAGGAAATGTGACAGCTCAACTTCAAAGTCAGCCAGGAAACCAGAATAGCCTGGTGCCAGACTAAAGAACAAAGAGGATATTGGCCTTAATGATCACTGTTTTGTGCTAATCCATCCTCTGGCTCTGAGCTCTGAACACCTGCTGTTAAGTGTCTTCATCAGTAATTAGCACTGTTGGGTGAAGTTGCAGTGAAGGTAATCAGTTTCACAGGCATTACATCTAATCTTGAAACATAAATGTTGATACTGACAATGTATTTGAAAATTATTTGAAAAAGACAAATACTTTAAATTCCTAAACATCAAATACAAATACTTTAAAGAGAGTATTTATACTTTCAAATACAAATGTATTTGACCCTATGTCTGAGTCTACGACAGCCGTCGACAGGCAATTTAATCTCAGTGCATTCGATGACAGACATCTCAGTCCCAGTGCATTAATGTATACAGTTGACATATAATGCAATCCATTGCACTCTATGACAGATAAATGTATCCCAGTGACGACTGATGAATATTGGTAAATTTCTTATTTGACACACATAACATACAGGATTAGAGCTTGATTTGGTTAATTATGTTTTCTTTGTGGCTTTGACCCAAAAATGCACAATGTACCTACACTGAATAATTAAATACAGTAATGCAGTGTTCAGAATCATTCGACAGATTCCAAGATTATGTACCCAAGTAACTGTAATTTAATACTTCGCAAAAATGACTTCATACACGACTACGTCAGACTATTAGAAATTATCAATATTTTATTGTTAATATGTAACCAAGCTGCAGGTTATTTGGTGTTCCACACAAACTTACAGATTGGTTAATCATTAATTAATGTACATTCAGTGCCAAACACCTGGCAATGCATGACATGTAACCATGTTTATACCAGCACAAAAATGGGCCAACCTACAAACTTGATGCCATATGTGAAGACAAGTTTGCACATGGGGTCAAATACATTGAAATGTATTTAATACAAATAGTCTTGATGGATTCAAATACAAATATTTTAAATACATATATACTTTGGAAAGTATTTCAAATAATTTTTCAAATACTTTTCATTTTCAGGGTGTATTACTATGTAGGTAAAAGAACAGGAACGCGTGTATTGAGACATCTAGTTAATTGGCATAATTAGTGTTTTGCTCATATGATGACAGGCAGACCTGTGCTTAGTTAGGGAGTATTGTTATTTCTAACTACATCACAGTAACAAAAACTGGCTCAAAAACCTCTATCCACAGAGGTAAAGCCCAAAATATCTTGTTTGTAATGTTGAGCCAGGAAGTCCATAATAAAATGCCTATATTGCCCTCAGAAGAGACACTGCTAATGACTGCTGGGATCTTGTGAGGAAGTGTGACAGCTCAACTTCAAAGTCAGCCAGTAAACCAGAATAGCCTGGCGCCAGCTTGGAACCTAACTAAAGAACAAAGGGGATATTGACCCATGGTCACTGTCAGGTGCTAATCCATCCTCTGGCGCTGATCAAGCAAATGTTGTGGTCACTGCCAGGGCCATGGGAACACATGCTGTTAAAGTGAAAAAAAAGGCAACAGTTTAGTGTTATGCACCTAAAAGAGTTTACACTAGCTAATCATTTGCATCTACAATCCAATTTTTCACCTTAGTGGTTACCTCAGAAAGTGGTCTTAAAGTGGGAAAATCTAGCTAAATCACCGACACCATGAACCGGCCCATCTTGGACCTTGCAACCAATCACAACCCAGCAGTTTAAAAAAGTAATACGTCAGAGAGTCGTCTGCTGGTTCAGCTGTCATAACAGAGAGCCAAGCGGTACGCTAAAAGTTGCCTTACGTCGGTTTACAACGAAATCGCGACATTAATATGCCACACTGTTCCTCAAACGCTTATAGTAATAGTACAGTGAAAGACAGTATCAGTAAGATGTCTTCTTGTTAACCTATGAATCGAGCAGAACTGAAACAGTGGTTCGGTGGATTCGTTTGGACAGTCACAGACACAGCGCGGATCCTAGACGACCCGATTTGATTGACCTAACCATCAAAACGACCACCAACAGCCGCCAAACTTATCCTCACATATCTTACATACATATGCATACACTATGTTATGTAATAAAATCTCTTGCATTCCTCTAACGAAGAAAATTCACACACAAAAACGCGCAGACCTCGAGTACAACTTGTTCGGCCGCCCAGCGGTACCGTAAAATCGCTTTTAAAAGCTTTACACAAAATACCGCTAGACGCCACGTTTCTGACTGCGAATATTTAATTGTTTTACTTCACACGCGCGAAATAATTTAATTACTTATAAATAATAATATAATAATAATAATTAATTATTATCATCACTATGATTTGCAGGAAGTTATAAGTTTTATTATTTTTATATTGATATTTTATTTTTATAATTGTTCATATATGTTTCTAGTATATTTATGTTTTTTTTCTTCTGGTGTGTATTTGTTGTTTAGCATTTTAATGTATGTAAAACGCCATGAACAAGTTTAAATTGGATGTGGCGCTATATTAAACAAACAAACAATTTTTTTTATTATAATATTTTATTTATGTAGCGCCACATCCATAATTGTTTGTGGCGCTTCACAAAATAATGCTATTAAAAATACAATAAAGAGAAAACTACCCACAGATAATATTATTTAAAAATAAATAATGAAAATACATGTTTCTATATCATTAACTAAGCTGACTTATCAGTCATAAATAAACATACAAATTACATAACAACAATTGTAATAAATGAATATAAAAGTATGGTTAATAGTAATAAATAATTAAAGTAGTAAAATAAGTACGACGTAATAATAATTTTCATTCAGCACATACACAACCATTATGCATAAGAACATATTACTGAAGCTATTTGTTCTACTCATGAATGACATTTCCACCATCAGATATGTAATAATTATTATTTTTGAACAAGACACGTTATTAATTATCGGAACAGTAAATCACTAAAATGTAAAAAGGAATATGAATATATGGGAAATATTATGGTGGTAGAAAAAGAAGGATTTAAAAACAGTAATATTAACATGTTATTGTTTTAGTTATTATTGTTAAAACATCGCTTATGTAATATAAGCTTGCATGCTCGCAGTACACGCGGGATGTTTATAGAAATATTGATAAAATAAACAATGTGACTTCATTGAAAAACACGTAATTTCCTTTTTCTTTTATAACTAATAGGCAATTTTGGATAATTATGCAGACACATGTATTTTTTATATTTATTTTTAAATATTACCTGTGGGTAGCATTCTTATTATTGCATATACTTTAATAACAGTATGTTGAATAGAAGAGAATTGTGGATTTGGCGCTATATAAAATAAACTAATAAAATTATATATTTGTATATTAAATTGTTATTTTTTATCAACTCTATTAGACGGTTAGACCCATATCACCAAAGCGTTGCCTTAGTTTGCCGTTTAACATTTTCTGCAGATCATAGTGATGCAGCTAATTATTATTATATTATTTATAATTAATTAAACTAATTCGCGCGTGCGAATGCAGTAAGGTTAATAAATATTCGCGCGCCATATAGCGGTATTTTGTGTAAAGCTAACTTATAATAGCGAGTTTATGGTAGTCGAAGTTGTCGAGTTGCCGTTCACCAAGATTTGCGTTTCTGTTGTGAATTTTCTTCGTTAGACGAATACAAGTGATTTTTTTGTAATGTAGTGTATGTATATGTATGTAAGAAATGTGGGGAGAAGTTTGGCGGCCATTGGCGGTCGTTTTCGTGGTTAGGTTAGAAAGTAACAGATAATAATATGCATGCACAGTTCACGCCGACCAAGAAGACTCTCTGACGTCATTTTGTTTCTAAAATGGCGTAGTCTGTAGACTTTCTATGTCTATGTGTTTTACATTTTTTTCCTGGTAAACCACTGACGTTAAAAATATGATTGTTGTTGGAAGTTGTTACTTTTTATTAACTCTGTTAATCCCATATGATCCAAACATTGACTTTGTTTTCCCTTTAAGTGTCTTCATTAGTAATCAGCACTGTTGGGTGAAGTTGCAGTAAAGGTAATTAGTTTGGCAGATACTACATGTGATCTTGAAACAGAAATGTTGATACTGACAAAGTATTTGAACGTTTTTGGAAAAGTCAAATACATTAGGAGAGTATTTAAATATAAATACTTTTCATTCATATACTTTGAAAAACTATTTAAATACTTTTAAATACAAATGTTGCACATCATTCAAAACTTGGTACAGTGTGTACTGTTTTTGATATTTACCTTTCATATGAATACATGTACTATTATGGTAGACTAGTGTAAAGAATATATAATAATATCCAATGTTATCAATTTAAATATTTTTACTTTAACAGTTAGACTGGGTTATAGCTTGCATGCTCTATAACACAAGTGAACCGCTTTATGAGGATAAAAACGTGAATGATACTACACTGTATATGGTTACTGAGCTGTACAATTTCTAGGGCTATCACATCCGGTGCTTCATCACATCCATAGCTATGTGAGCATATTATAAATAATTATTATGGTAAAAATCAATGAAGACACAAACTTCATGAAATCAACTGTGTTGTAATAGATTATGTGACATATCACGGCATGTTTTGCAAACTATTTCACCTATTTTGGTATTCATGTAGTATTTTGCCCCACAAAGATATTGAGCCAAAATGTAGGGATAAAATTCCAGAATAAAAAAAGTTATAAATAGTACCTAACACTGCCTATAGAGCAATGATGGGCCAATCCCTGAATACTGAGATTCTGCTTAGAACTTTGTAAAAGATGGCAAGTATGCAGTTTTGTGCACATGTATACACTTTTACACTGTGGACTTATAACTGGATCACCCAGTTCTTACATATCAATAATCATATAAATATAGCATTACTAGATTGATTAACCAGTATTAAGAACCAGTAAATCAAAAATGGTTGAATACAAATTAGTTTCCTTGCATTCCCATTTGAAAAGATACATATAAAATTATATTAAGGTATTTTAAACTGCCTGTTTTGGTTACAATTTGGGATGTACTGATGTTAAGTTAAAATTTACATTATTATTAACTTAGACACTTATGACATATTTATATGAATGACTCACATAAAATCAACCATTGATGAGAATTTGAGAAGAAATCACACAGCTGCCTAAATGAAGTGTACTTCCTGTCTTTTAAACGAATGACATGATACCAGTTCAACTGTTGTGACAATGTGTTACATTATCATTATAGTGAGGCTAGTCAGCTACCCGGTACTCATCTTAAAACCATGTGTCAATTGCCTATTGTCGCTGGACACCAGATAATGAGAGATTTCTTGGAATTGATTTGGGGTGATGTTAGGCGTATAGTTTCCAGAATCATGACTGCCCCAGCCAGAAAATGGCATGACGCAGGTTTACCACACTTCATCTACAGTGGGAAAGATGCCAGGAATCTAAAACTCAATATTCAGTTGTGGCAGGGGAGGTCGACCAGTCTTGTTACAACTGTGATTCAATCGACCAATATATACAGAGTGAGACTATATAGTCAGTTAATAGAACCCTCCCAAGAACTGGAAAAAAATTAATCCCTACCGGTGTCTTCCCTTTATAGCTACTTCTTCTTCATTTATAGCTACTTCCCCTTATAACTATAGCTACTTTCCATTATAGCTATATTTTATTCCTGTTATAACTGTGCTAATTAAGGTTGATAGTTGAACTAGTCAGAACTGTTTATATAGCTACTTTTCTATTTCTCCATTACACAATGTATCAAGATAAGGGAGCATTAACTATTTCATCTCCATTCAGTTGATATCCATAAGGGGTGGACGGCTTTGATGTGTGTCCCACTGAAGAATTTCTACACCTGATAACCTTTAACGGGTACTGTGTACATGGCTTGGTAATGATTCAACGGTCTCTATGGACATGTGGAATGTCTACACAGAAACGGACAAATGAACAAACAGCCATGTTGAGGGATGGAATTGCAAGTTTGCGAAAGTGGTGGGGAAACACAATAACGACATCTTCCAGTTCATGGTTGCTCAACATGATGCTGCCATCACACCACCACATAACAAGAATAATTTATGACTTTCATTACTTTTTGATAAATGCAATTCTGTACTCTGTACAATTAAGGTAGTTGTATTTAAAAAATAGTTTTTTGCATAATTTCAAAGAAACCCAATAACTTAAACCAGTGTTATTTCCCTGTTGCTGTAATGTTTAAAATAACTTAAATGACTTACTTGAATTGTTCCCGAGTCTTCAAGCGGAGTGGTGTGTCATCAAGACTACCAGTCTTAGAAATCCATATCGATTTCACATTTTTCTCACTCTTCTGACTGCCTGCTGAACTACCCAGTTTGCGTTCATTTTGTCGCCCACGACTTGTGCCAGGGTGGCTTTTTGTGTTTGATGGTGAATCTAGCAGCTTTATTGAGGAGTCCAGACCAGCAGAGTCACTCGATTGGACTCGATTGCGATTGTTCCCTGATGAAATCGGTGGCAGTTGTGTTTGTGGGCGTATGAAACAGCAAGAGGAGCCATTTTGTGCATCAAGTTTTGGTTGCTCACCAGGTATCGCCACTGATTGCACTGATGTTGTGGTTTGTTGAGCCAGTGGTTCCGTATGGGTTTCCGTATCACCCCGACTGTTTCGTCTGCTGTTGCTGCTACCCAGGTTTTGGAAAAAGTTTGCAAGGGACTGTAGACGCGTAGACCTCTCTTTTCCCTACAGTACAGATCAAAAGGAACACATATATTTATGATGGTGAGATCAAGTGAGCACTTTTTAAGGGGCACTGTATGGGATTGAACCTTCCACTCATAACGGCAACATTTTGCCGACCCGCGAGAGGCAGCACCGTTAGTACCTAAAAATATCTTGTTAACGTTGACGATGTTGCGCAGCTGAGTGGTGGACAAAACTGCGACAATTGACAAGACAAGCGTGCCGCGTGATAACTGTTGTTGCTATTTTTAGCTCATGGCTTTTTAAAAGTGATCCTGGACAGTGCAGTTGTGGAAACATCTGTAATAGATCGGAAAAGAGAGGCGCATGTCCGTGTTTGATTCAAACGTCAACAAGATATATTTAGGTACTGACGGTGCTGCCTCTCGCGGGTCTGCCAAATGTTGTTGTTACGAGTGGAAGGTTCAATCCCATACAGTGCCCCTTTAATGTTGGAGTGTACTGTCAACGCCATGATAAAACTAAGTTTACATAATCTAGCCTACGCCTAGCTTTTGGAAATTGATCGTAAAAATAAAATGAAAGTATTTTCTAAACAAATTAATATCCCTACTTTACTGAATACGCACGTTCTATGAATAAGACAGACAGAAATATAACTGGTAAAATTGTTAAGTCATTGCCTTGTTCTCGGTCTTGTTTTTATTATTGTTTGTTGTTGGTAAACATATAAATTATAATTTATGATGCTGCGGCTTATTATATATAATTGTTAACATATTCATGTTTCTCAACACGTTCATGAAACTTCGCCGTGCATGGTTATCCCAGTGAATATTTCCTTTATAGCATTAAACAATTACGCATTTACTCACACGTTTACTGAGGGTTGGCAGTTTGGAAGCCTCGTCAGGCGGCGGTACCGGCCTATTGCTGCCGCGCAGGCTGACATCCGTGGCAGCGTCGGCGTCGTAGAAATTGCCACAATGTGGGCAGATTGTCCTCCTAGAACCTGCCGCCTGCGTTGCTGTAACGCCGCAGGCAGGGCATGTTATTGTAGTCGCGCCGATGTCTGGTGATGTCGTCGCTGCCATCTATGCGACATTTGACCGCTGCCGGTATCCGGCCCCAACTCGAATCGTCCTACACCTAGTCCTACCCTCGTCCTGCACTTTCACTCACCCGCCATCCCGTTTTCCTGGAAATGTAGTTCGGTGAGACATTTACGCGCATCACTGCGCAGCGATAAGCGTCCTTAAGCGTATCTTATGCCCACACGACAATCGTTAACAAACAAAAATAACGTTACATTGTTTATCATAATTACTTTACGATGCGTCTAGATAACGGTGTGTATGACGTTGTCAAGGAACTATTGCTGTCAAGTGTAGGTATACTAAACATAGGAGGTATAAGGCCTAGCACTGACATCTGTTGACTGTTGACAGACCCAGACGACTTCTTAGTGGCGTCCTCTGACGGGTTATTACAACACAATGAGAAAACGGTGGTTAGCTAGTCTTTTTATATAATAATTTTCCAACTAGCTAATATTCATCCGTGCATCAACGAAGTAAAAGCAGCCATTACATCATTTCGGTATTATTAGCTATAACATTCGTATCCATGATAACCATAATATCAATATGTAAAAAAAACAGTTGCATTCCTTGATGATATCGAATGACTGCATGATATTACTCAATGTGTCCTTTGAAATTAATATATAACTCATGATAAGTTTTTGAATTGATCGAAGGCTACATGTCAATTAAGCGAATAAACTTAGGAAGAAGCAATGAGCAACCGACCTCCCCACAAAAATAGAACTGGTACACGTGTACGTGTGTTAAATGAAAATAGACAAAAAATTAATTTAATAACCAATTTTGGGGGGATTATGTGATATGCAAGTCTAGTTTAATTCCTTGGCGATTTTTGCTGAATGGCCTCGTAATGTGAAGATGAAGTTTATACATTACTGTTTTTTTACCACAAAAGTAATTATATAAAAGAAAATATTTGTGTAACAACGATCATTGACATTGCTGGCATTGCCAAATCGTTATGCCCCTACCGGAGCGCCTCTGAACTACAGTAAGCAAAATTTGCGGAAATAACCTTTGACCGTAAAGTGTATATGTATCAGGTCACGTGACCATGCGCCATATTGACACTGGGTGTTTATGACAGCGAAAGCTTGGAAATCAGCTTTCATCGTAACGAAATCAACATAAATGTTCATGTGTGCGTGAGGAATATTACCACCAGTTATTGGCTGTTCAAAATGTGGAAAGTTAGGGAAATTGCCGACCGAGTGTAAGTATATATTTGGTTAATGAGTGTGACCCCTCCCACCTATTATCAAAGTACTACCGGCTAATGTTTACAAGGTATTTTGGGTCATTTAGGTGACGTGTACTACTAGTCCAAAAAATAACTCGTTTGCTCTTATCTTGTCCCGGATTTCATTTATGATAATGGATAATAACCTACATAATTTACCATTAAATGGTCATTACGAATCCGTGCCTAAGGAATAATTTGCGGTGAATTATTAAAGTTCAAATTTCGATCAAACGAAGTCATGTACAACTACTATTACTAAGTCTAAGACTACGTCTAAGAATTATGAGGCAGACGACACATCCTGAACTATGATTACTTCGTATTATTCTGTAATTTGTATTACTCTGTAATTGGTATGAATAAAATATCATTGTTAATAATCCAGAGTCTTGTGTTATAGTTATAACTAACTCGAACTTTCATTGGCTTTGCCTACATTTGATACAGTTTATAATTGCCTCAATTCAGTCATTCAGCATAATCCTAGGTATATTTCTATTTGTCACTTACAAATGTAAAATCCAAACCTGTTTGCCATTATAACTGTATTTGCAATGTTTAGGTATTAAAAATGATGTGTTTTGTAGTGAATAATGTATAGCATTCTTTATAATATTACATTGTGTTTTGACCTAAAGAAATGGCTAAAGCCTAAAAGAAATCTCATTTGGCTAAAGAAATTTCTGACCTTTAGCAAATCTTAGGCCCAGAGCTAGCCTAGCATGTGTGCACCAAAATAAATGTGTGACTGGCACACATTTCCTGCTCCTCATTAGTAAATAATAAAGTAAGGTCACTTTGTCTTTGAACAATCCTGTGGGTAGCCGTAATATAAGTTTGACCTCGCTCACTTTGTTTTCATGACCTTTCCTACAAACCACATTAGCCCGATGGTATATTGATTTCTCAAAATTCATGAAAAAGAAATTATTAAAAAGCAATGGATCTAGGACCAAAATATGGAATACACAGCCAAGGAAACACTGAATCCAATTACACTTTCAGTCTGCCAGCATGTCATGTTAAATAAAAAGCCAGTGAACCCTGATCAGTGTGCCACTCAATACTTTTGTTTTCCTTCATGTAAATATAGATTTGAAGTCTTAAAAATCTTACCAGTTAACTACAGCATCTAAAAGACAGGTTAATCATTGTAATCACTTGGTCTCTGACCAATTAACTACAACATCTAAAAGACAGGTTAATAATTGTAATCACTTGGTCTCTCACCAGTTAACTATGTACAGCATCTAAAAGACAGGTTAATCATTGTAATCACTTGGTCTCTCACCAGTTAACTATGTACAGCATCTAAAAGTAAAAGACAGGTTAATTATTGTAATCACTACCGGTAGGTCATGTTTAAACACATTGAACAGCAATGTTGGTGTTACATCTAGTATAATGACAAGTGAAAACAAAGAAAAATCTGTGACAAGTCACAGGATTAAAACCAGACTGTCCCGAGTAACTGGAGTGCACTCTAAGCTTGCACTTGTTTTGACAGCTGGAACAACTTCTTTTTTTGTGTCACATGGAGTCTGGCGGAACTCTTCTCTCCCAAGGCTTCAACCACATGTGGCAGGGGCTGTTAGTGCCCAGTACTCACATACTACCTTAGTGGTTATTGCCTGGTACTGACTTAGTGGTTGTGACTTGTGACTGCGCACTTTCATGTATCCTCACATGGTGGGTCTTTCCTGTTCCATCTAGCACCAGTTCGACATCATATATCTGAAAGGGAATCCAGTGCATGCAATAACAGTGGGAAGACATGCATTGATGAGAGAGAGAGATTCTAGTCAGGAGGGAAGGCAGATCATTCATTTAGAAGACAGATAGAGGATGTGATGAAGGAGGGGCGGTAGTGACTGGGTCTCGGCTGAAGCAGCTGAAAACTACGGTGATGCCAGCTGTGATGTTTGCAGAACCAATGTGATAAAAATGTTGTGTTGTCTGCCTTGTAATGTGTAGTGTGATGCTTGCAGCGCCAATGTGGTACTTTTGTTGCCTGCCTTGTAACGTGTGCCATGTTATGATCGCAGCACCAGTGTGATGTTTGTGTTGCCTGTCTTGTGCAGCACCAATGTGATGCTTGTGTTGCTTGTCTTGTAACGTGTGTCGTGTGATGTTTGCAGCACCAATATGATGGTTAAGTGTTACCTGCCTTGCAGGGCTTTATGCAGGATCAAATTATTGCCAGTCACATGTTTTGGTGGACACATGGATGTTAACTGTTAAGCTAGTTTACAAACTTTCAAATTGTGCCTGATGACCTGAAATGGGCTACAAACACACATTTGACACCATTTACACTCACTTAACTAACCGTTGACCCTTTTTTGCTTCTTCATTTTTGTACCTGTCCACAACCCGTCCTCCATATTTCCACCCGTCCATATTCGTTTTTACCCGACCAAGTGATGGGTGGACGGGTCTCTAGATAAAGCTATGCTGCTTTGTAATGTGTGATGTTTGCAGCACCAATGTGATGCTTGTGTTGCCTCTCTTGTAAAGTGTGCTGTGTGGTATTTGCAGCACCAGTGTGATGCTTGTGGTGCCTGTCTTGTAATGTGTGCCGTGTGATGTTTGCAGCACCAATGTGATGTGTGCCATGTGATGTTTGCAGCACCAATGTGATGCTTGTGTCGCTTGTCTTGTGATGTGTGCCGTGTTATGCTTGCAGCACCAATGTGTTGCCTGTCTTGTGATGTGTGCCATGTGATGTTTGCAGCACCAATGTGATGCTTGTGTCGCTTGTCTTGTGATGTGTGCCGTGTTATGCTTGCAGCACCAATGTGTTGCCTGTCTTGTGATGTGTGCCATGTGCTTGCAGCACCAATGTGGTGATGAACTACTCGGAGGTGGAGGCGAAGGTTCGGGAGGCGACCAACGATGACGCGTGGGGCCCTCACGGCACACTCATGCAGGAGGTGGCACGCTACACCTTCACCTATGAACACTTTCCCGAGGTGATGGGCATGTTATGGAAACGCATGCTACATGAGAGGAAGTCTTGGCGCAACATCTACAAGGTGAGCGACTCATATTGACGAGTTAAGGATGGAATGAATCTGGAATTTCACACAAATCAAATATCCTCGAAAATAATAATCGAATATGGGTATTCGGCTGATTCAGATTCACTTAGAATGTTGAACGCAGTCGAGATGTCTTGCTGGGACCTGCACGGCAGCATCATCCCATGACCATGGGCTTGTGCCAGAGTCGTTGGTGTAGTGGCCATACACATCGATCTTTTTGTTTACTTTCTAACCTAACCATGAAAGTGATATCTTACAGTCGTCAAACTTTTCTTCACATATCTTATGTACATACACACAATGTTACATAATGAAATCATGTAAATTCCTGAAAGAATAAAATTAACAAAGCACTTTGCGAAAGCTGTGTGTAGCTCAACAATTACTGTAGCATCGGTAGTTTAGGTGACCCATAGTTTATCGCGGTGTCACTACATAAATGACCTTCACAAATTATCCTAACCCTAAAGTCACCCAAGTCCCAAACTCTTAACTAACCAATTTTAACTAATCCTAAACTTACCATAAACCCTAACCTTACCCCAACGCTGCTAACAAAAGACACATCGACACAATACCGATGTTACAGTAATCATAGAGCTACAGCTATGCATAAGGAACCGCTGCCAATGACACCATGTTGCCGGCTAGTTTTGTGCGAGTGTGTTTTTGAATTTTAGTTGTTTTAGTAAGGTTAGGGGTAGGGTTACAGTAATTTTATTTTGTAACCTAGTGTGTGTGTTTTATATCAGATATGCAAGGAGCAGTTTGGCGGTTGTATGTTGTTTTCAGAGTTAAGTAAGAAAACAAAACATCGCCTGGGACTGATTTTGTGGCAGAGGACATGGAGTACAATATTCCAGCGATATTTCGTTTATCTAGCTGCACATTTTCAGAATAATTATACATAGTAGGTCCTACCTATCCTGATGTTCCTAGATTAGTACTCTTGATGACACGTTCTACTTCAGGCCTTACATGCTACTGTGGTTGGGTCATGACAGTAAGTCAGTAGAAACCAAGACTGACAAGATGTCACATTGTTGTTCATAGATTGCGACATGATGTCATGCTGTTGATCCATAGACTGGCATGATACCACATTGTTGTTACTAGACTGACATGATGTCATGTTGTTGTTTCTAGATCTTGTCACTTGGTGTCATGCTGTTGATCCATAGCTGTGACACGATGCTGTTGTTTCTTGCAGTCACTGCTGCTGTTGACGTACCTGGTACGCAACGGCTCCGAGCGAGTAGTCACCAGCACACGCGAACATCTTTACGACCTCCGTCAGCTGGAGAGCTACACATTCACAGATGAATTTGGTCGAGACCAGGGAGTGAATGGTAGGTGGGGGAAGAAGGCACTTGGAACACATGGGGAACTGGGCAGGGGCACTAGGGTAGCAGATGTGTGTCAGTCAGACAGTCTGGCAGGATAAACATTCAATTCATTCATTCAAGGGTTCCACAGAAGTACGATACTCTTTCTGTGAGGTTAAGTTTGGCCAGATGTGTTATGGGCTATTTAAAAACGGGATAACATCAGTATGCTGTCGGACGTCTGTGTGAATATGTCCGACACCATGATGTTTTTTTTCTGTTTGGCTAAAATGGTTACAGGAGGAACAAAATTTATATGGGACAATTATGTCTGGGGTCCTATAATATCTGACAGTACAAGTTGTGGTAGTTTCTATTTCAAGATGGCCTAAAAATAACGTACATCCTCCTGCGTTTATCAGCTCACATGCAGATAAACAACAAGCAATGACCAACAGAACTTTGCCCTTTTCCAGTGTTTGGTGACTAGATGCTAGCCATTTGTCATTGTCTGGGTGTATAATATAACGAGATTGTGTACACTGTACAGTGGCATGAAATCACTAAGCTGAGTCACTTGTTACTTTGAATGGTGCAGTAATCCCTGAATGTGGCCTGGTAAAGGGACAGTGGTTATGACGATGGCAGATTAGCAGTGAGAGTAATGAACTAGTCGGTGTGTGGCACTGCACTGGATACAATGTCCTAAGAGTATAAGACATTGAGAATGATTGTTGAAAATTGTTGCCCTGTACATCTTACCTGACCCATGTGCTTATAGTTTAATGATATCTTCTTTAATCCAAATTCTTTCCACAGTATTAATATTGATCATTATGGCCTTTGCCTTTGTTTGAAGGAAGGAGTAATGTACCACCTGTTATTGAAAACGATGGGTAAAAATTAAGTGAACGTTTTTTTTTCTCTACCCGCCAAGTGATGCCAACCACAGTGTATATGAGATTGTATCTATTTGTAGCATAGCTTGTGTTACATATTTAGTTTAAAATGTGCTGTAGTCAAGATTTAACAGGGCAGGAACATACAAGTGTGAGAGGAGTTAAATAGTTACCATGACATAGTCACGACTGGCCTTGTTTAGATGATAGCACTTGTTAGCTTGGCATGTATGCTTATTCAGATTTCCCATTCATGCGTGACTTTCTGCCAGGCCATGTGGATAATGTCTGGCCTTGCAAATGAATGCTGTTTGACTGCATACCAGCATACACTATTGTGGTGTTTCTTGTGTAGATATTGGTACACAATACGTCAAGTTCAAACTAGTGAAAGTTCAAATAACATTGTGTGTGTATGCACTAAAATAATACACATTCTATTGCATGTAGACTTTGTATACTCTGCAAAGTAGCTGTAATGAATCACGCAATTGTTTATATAGATGCAGGGTCCGTATGGGGCCTTGAAGGTCTTGAAAAGCCTTGAATTTGATTGGACCAAATTCAAGGCCTTGAAATCTTTGAATTTTACAAAGTAGTCTTAAAAAGCCTTGAATTTAATTGTGGTAAATGAAATATTGTTTTGACTCAATTGTTGTGATGAATAACAGCTAGAAAAGGAAAAGCCTACACACAAAAATAACTCGTGCACATTGGACAATCAGCATTTCATTTTGGTCGGCGCCATTGTTTTCTAAGTCTAGTAATATGTTTAATGTTAACTTATTTTACTGCCGTTTTTAATGTTAACTTATTTTACTGTGCTTAAAAGTACGTATGTCATTAAAACAGTCTTGAATTTATTTTTCAAATAGCCTTGAAAAGTCTTGAATACCCTTGAATTTCAAATGTTCAGATGTGCACGGACCCTGTAGATGTGTATGAGCCTGTAATTACAAAACTTCTACACCCTGTATAAACTGGTTGTTTGTGTGTCTCAGTGAGACAGAAGGTGAAGGACCTGCTGGAGATGGTGCAGGACGACGACCGACTGCGGGAGGAACGTAAGAAAGCCAAGAAGAACCAGGACAAGTACATCGGGCTGTCCGGGGAGAGCGCCAGCTTCAACCGCTTCGGCTACAGTAAGTCACTTCTCTCCCTCTTTTCCCTCACTCCCTCTTTTCCCTCACTCCCTCTTTTCCCTCTCTCCCTCTTTTCCCTCTCTCCCTCTTTTCCCTCTGTCCCTCTTTTCCCACTCTCCCTCTTTTCCCTCTCTCCCTCTTTTCCCTCTCTCCCTCTTTTCCCTCTCTCCCTCTTTTCCCTCACTCCCTCTCTCCCTCTCTCCCTCTTTTCCCTCACTCCCTCTTTTCCCTCACTCCCTCTTTTCCCTCACTCCCTCTTTTCCCTCACTCCCTCTTTTCCCTCACTCCCTCTTTTCCCTCACTCCCTCTTTTCCCTCTCTACCTCTTTTCCATCTCTACCTCTTTTCCCTCTCTCCCTCTTTTCCCTCACTCCCTCTTTTCCCTCACTCCCTCTTTTCCCTCACTCCCTCTTTTCCCTCACTCCCTCTTTTCCCTCTCTCCCTCTCTCCCTCTTTTCCCTCACTCCCTCTTTTCCCTCACTCCCTCTTTTCCCTCTCTCCCTCTTTTCCCTCACTCCCTCTTTTCCCTCTCTCCCTCTTTTCCCTCACTCCCTCTTTTCCCTCACTCCCTCTTTTCCCTCTCTACCTCTTTTCCCTCTCTACCTCTTTTCCCTCTCTCCCTCTTTTCCCTCACTCCCTCTCTTCCCTCTCTCCCTCTCTTCCCTCTTTTCCCTCACTCCCTCTTTTCCCTCTCTCCCTCTTTTCCCTCACTCCCTCTTTTCCCTCACTCCCTCTCTTCCCTCACTCCCTCTCTTCCCACTCTCCCTCTTTTCCCTCTCTCCCTCTTTTCCCTCACTCCCTCTTTTCCCTCTCTCCCTCTTTTCCCTCACTCCCTCTCTTCCCTCGCTCCCTCTTTTCCCTCTCTCCCTCTTTTCCCTCTCTCCCTCTTTTCCCTCTCCCTCTTTTCCCTCTCTCCCTCTTTTCCCTCACTTCCTCTCCCCTGAGTCCTGTCTCTCCCTCACCCCTCTCGCCGTTATCCCTCTCCCCCTCTACTTTGTACAAGTATTTCAAATATACTAATGTCAGCAATATTTAGGGTAGGAATAGTTTTCTTGCAGTTTTAAAACTTTGAAACCATATTGTAACTATGTATCACATGTGATCAATGCCATGGAAATAAATTATGAGAAGGGTTGTTTTTATTGAGGTACTTACAAAAATATACTGGCAGAATCCACGTCTCGTCAAAGATGCCTAGGTAAATATATGTGAGTCCTATCTATGCTATAAAAAATTGTTTGCATATCACACGAAACAGTGCAAAACCATGCCAGTGTTTCCTCTGCTACATGATGCTGTTTTACTAAGCCACCGAAAATATGCCTAAATTGTCACCTCGTAATGATTTCTTGCTATAAACTTGTTTACATGCTGCTACCTTGTAGTAATGCATTTGTTTCCTCTCTGTATCCATGGACATAGGTTAAAATAACCTCAGAGTGCACCATTTTGAAAGTATTTAAAACAAACTCTGGGTGGCCATACCCCCGGATGTACGTTGCTAGCTCAGTCCACCCTACCACCTCACCCCTCATTTTACTCAGGGGAACACTGCCATGACATGTATTATAATATGCCAAGATTTCAGTACCATGGATTTTGACCCGCGCAGAGTTTTGAGTGACTAAAAAACTGAACAACACACAACGTAACTATATTTTGAGTGTGTCTGAAATCATGCAATGTCCAAAAAGATGACTTGTGATATTGCTACTTTAGTTGACTTATGACACAAGAGTGTGGGTCGTGTAAGGTCATGGGGTTGTTGTCCAGGTGACAGGTACGACGAGACGCCCCAGCGCATGGACCGACCCCAGGGGGGGCCCATGGATGAGATCGACACGTGGGACAAAGGGGGCAACAAGTCCATGGCCCAGGAGGCTCTGGACAAGGTCAAGGACTTTGTGAGCAAAGTGAAAGGATTTGACGACACCCCCGACTACTGGTAGGGCACGCTTACACTGCACACAATTAACGTTTGTGTGTTGAGTTGTAAAGAAATGTATGTTCTGTATACAGTGATGTTATTGTTCAGTAGATTATTACAAAGAAAATCTGTTGCCGTAGTATATGAGCTTTAAAAATACAAGCAACAGCTGCCATTTTGCGGAGAATAATATTTCTGTGACATCTGTGAAAATGGCATGATCCTTGTGTTGACGGTTGTTAGTGTTCATGTTAATGTCACAGTTAAGAGGCAAAATCGTTTTAAAGAACAAAATTGTGCATATGAATTATTGAGGGAATCTTCATGTCAGCATTTTAATGTGTATTCCTAGCAGCTTTGTGTTTGTAATTGGGGTGGATTCTAGAATGTAAATATTTACTATATTTTATAACGAATATTTCACTGTGTGGCTAACGCAAAATTAGAATTCTTTATGTGTAATGTTTTATATGGACAAAAGGGAATTTTCTTATGGATAGGAGGTGTGTTTGTTTGACAGTGCGGATGATGACAACGATGATCTATGTGATGACCCGACGCCGAGTAAATATTCACAGTACAAGGATGCGGCAGACGACTATAGTGCCAATGACTACAAGTCTGTCGAGAGATCACGCTCCTCCGCATCAGTGGAGGAGCAGACGTCACCCACACGCAGGGCACGGCGGGCTAAGCCTATAGACCTGGGGGCTGCAGCCTCCTATGGCAAGGACACGGACTCTAAGGTCTGTCATCATATTGCCTGTCCTGCAGAGACCTTTGGCCAGAAGTAATTCTTTGCCCGTGTTGAAGTAGTCTCAGTGGGTTTAGCTCGCAGGTGGCAAGGACGGTTGTGACGTCACTCACAGCCAGTACTGGCCAGTTTAGGTAGTTTAATTAAGAAACTGTTGACTTAATACTGATCCAGTTGAGTTGCTACCAGTCATGTCATTGATAGTTATCAACATGGCTCCTAGGCGTAGACTTGTTAGTGACCAGTGGGCCACATGCAGACATGCAGTAAAGTGAAAGTCATTGTTGGAACTAGAGAACTGCACCAACTATATAGAATTTGCCTTCTCTGAGGTCTGGTGAAAATATTACACTATTCTATCGCTGTTACCTTTGTAATGTATCAGTTTCAGCTCTCGGGATTATCCATCCGTTATTAGCAACTTTACTACTACTTGTCAGTTTTGAGAAGGTCTGAATGCACCTATAAACCTGGGATCCAATGATTTTTGTGCAAATCAGACTACCTAGTTGTATAAGCATTCCATGCATTTGTTCCAAGGACATTGCTTGAAGTGATTAAATAAATCTTGTATGGAGCCATGTCCAGACATATCCTGGGCTGCCAACCATTATGGATGTTCTGTAATAATTACGGAAATTTAAGTCAGATCACTTTGCTATGAAAACTGCTCCTGCGTCACAGAAATAAACATATCAGACTATAGGAATCTACGTAACCAGTGGAGGTGGACAGGGAGCAAACCCACTATGGGAAACATGATTAGTAGGCTTTAATTGTTATAATTTCTCTCTACTTTAAATGTTGTTACTTGTTTCACAGAGTCAAACGTCTCGTAGCGAAGTAACGACTGCTGCAAGGAGAGTATCGCCATCTGGTGGTGGCACAAGAAGACAACACCAGCACGACAATCCGGACCTATTAGGGGGCTTTTCTTCACCCACAAACAAAACAAGTGCAAATGGTGATTTTGCTGACTTCAATCCCCGACAGGGGGAAGGTGAGTGAGCGAGCGAGCGAGCATGTGTATATATGTGTTTGCTTATGTGTGTGTGTGTGTGTGTGTGTGCTTGAGTATGTGTGTGAGTGTATTTGCATGTGTGAGGGCAACATCAGATGGTTGGAACGATGGAGTCCCGTCGTCATACGATACATGAGTCATGATACATATTGCACTAGCCATGAGTAAAAAGCTGTTAGTAATTATGGTGATTAGACCATGTTCCTGTGAAGAAAACACGCGGGATCTGTAACTGATCGTATTTTTGTTAGTTCTATAAAAATTTACGTCGCTATACATTGTGCTTTTTTATTTTAAGAGTTTGAGCTGTTTTGTAAGTCTTGTGAGTTGGTTGTGGTAAGGAAGGAATGAAGAAAGGAAGGCAGTGTTGTGAGTTAGACCCTCGTAGACTGTGCAGCGTCCTAACAGTGCTGTGTGTGGGTTGCAGCGACGGCCAATGGTGACTTTGGAGACTTCTCTCAGTGTCCTACGTCAGACGACAGGTGAGACACAGACGGTCAGTTCTAACATAGCTGCATGAACCATGCAGTGGTAAACTTTCCTGGACTAGTGGAATGTGCAGTGTCGCTGATGGTTTTGGAAATGAATACGTGAAATGTGTTTCTGCTTACTGTAAAGAAAGTACGTTTTTGTAACAATTACCTCTCAATTTGTTTTATTCGTAAGTAAGGTGTGGCCCTTTCAGGTACAGTGTATTCAGAAATGTTAATTGTTTAAAAGTAAGTTTTGTCTAGATTTGTAAATATGTAAATTTACTTCTTGTGAAAATTGTCATCTATCCTTACTGAAGTTAAACCCAATCTTTTATCTTTGCAGCCAGGATGGGTTTGCTGACTTTTCTAAGTTTCCACCAAAAGAGACACGACAAAGGTTGGTGTCAAGCTTGTCACTAGGTGCAAATATGCAAAATCATATCACTTACAAGGTCTTATTACCAGCTAGAACAGTTAAGCAAATCACATTAGCATGGTTACAACTAAGGTCTGATGGCTTTGGGATATTTTTTATGTGATTGAATTGTTGTCAGTTTATGAAACAGCTATTTCGGTAGTTGTTGTATGTTGGGTCAGAAAATATTGTAGTTGATATTGTTGTTCCGTTAATGCAAATAAGTCAGTTACAGTTGCAGACTCATTTTCAAAACAGTTTGGTGACGTTGCCATTGTTTGTGTCTGGGATGCTGGCAGGTAAGCATCTCAGACAAAAAAGAGAGAAATTAAACAGGATATGCATGATTTATTGCAAGACCGCATGACGGAACAACTATACCAGTTAACACTGCAAATGGCAAAGAAAATCGTATCTGACCTCACCTATTTCTGACATGTCCAGTACGACCTTTTTCCCTCTGGACGGGGACACGGGACGTCAGTTGTAAGAACTCGGCGTGCACTTAAGTCATGCATCCCTCCTCCATCAAGTTTATGAACCAGTCACAGAAAATGGAAGGATGAAGGTGTTAGGAAGCTAAGGAGGATAGACAGTGTTAAAGAGATAGGTTTTTAGACACCGGCAGAATGAAACTATATTTTGTCCTAATTTAACACTGGCACGAAGCGAATTCCATAGAGTTGGTGCAGCCAAATATATATATATATATATATATTTAAAAATTGCCATGTTGTTTTATCATATTTATTTATCGATGTTATAATACTGTCATTGTTTCAGTACATTTATTCCAATATTTTATAATTAATTTTGTCTTATTTATTTTTGCTTCTGGAATGGTTGTCCATAATTCTATTTTATTGATATACCTACTACTAACTGTCTACATACTTCATTTTACTATGTACATATGTTACTACGTGCTTTAGATTATGTGTTTATGCACTGTCCTCGATGCAAAGTGTATCTCCATTCTTTGGACGGACATTAAAGTTATTAACAGATGTCACTGGTGACTTTGCCATTGTTTGTGTCTGACAGTAACACAACGTGTCACTGGTGACTTTGCCATTGTTTGTGTCTGACAGTAACACAACGTGTCACTGGTGACTTTGGTGTTGTTTGTGTCTGACAGTAACACAATGTGTCACTGGTGACTTTGGTGTTGTTTGTGTCTGACACTAACACAATGTGTCACTGGTGACTTTGCCATTGTTTGTGTCTGACAGTAACACAACGTGTCACAGGTGACTTTGCCATTGTTTGTGTCTGACAGTAACACAACGTGTCACTGGTGACTTTGTCATTGTTTGTGTCTGACAGTAACACAACGTGCCACTTGTGACTTTGCCATTGTTTGTGTCTGACAGTAACACAATGTGTCACTGGTGACTTTGCCATTGTTTGTGTCTGACAGTAACACAACGTGTCACTGGTGACTTTGGTGTTGTTTGTGTCTGACAGTCACACAACGTGTCACTGGTGACTTTGGTGTTGTTTGTGTCTGACAGTAACACAACGTGTCACTGGTGACTTTGCCATTGTTTGTGTCTGACAGTAACACAACGTGTCACTGGTGACTTTGGTGTTGTTTGTGTCTGACAGTAACACAATGTGTCACTGGTGACTTTGGTGTTGTTTGTGTCTGACAGTAACACAATGTGTCACTGGTGACTTTGCCATTGTTTGTGTCTGACAGTAACACAACGTGTCACAGGTGACTTTGCCATTGTTTGTGTCTGACAGTAACACAACGTGTCACTGGTGACTTTGTCATTGTTTGTGTCTGACAGTAACACAACGTGCCACTTGTGACTTTGCCATTGTTTGTGTCTGACAGTAACACAATGTGTCACTGGTGACTTTGCCATTGTTTGTGTCTGACAGTAACACAACGTGTCACTGGTGACTTTGGTGTTGTTTGTGTCTGACAGTAACACAACGTGTCACTGGTGACTTTGGTGTTGTTTGTGTCTGACAGTAACACAACGTGTCACTGGTGACTTTGGTGTTGTTTGTGTCTGACAGTAACACAACATGTCACTGGTGACTTTGGTGTTGTTTGTGTCTGACAGTATGGTGACTTTGATGTCCTTGTTGTCTTACAGTAACGCAGCCACAGGTGACTTTGGTGACTTCGCGTCGCTGCCTGCCGCCCCACAAAGCAACGTTGACCTCCTGGCTGACCTCGCCATGCCCGCCATGCCCTCCCTGCAGCCCGCCAGCCCCCCACAGATGATGCCCCCCCAACAGAGCATGCCCTCCCTCCAGCCCGCCAACCCCCTGATGCCCCCACAGCAGGCGGTGGGCACCCCAGTGATGATGATGGCACAGCACAGCATGCCCATGCAGCCCGGCATGGGCATGATGCAGCAGATGCCCATGATGGGCGTGGGCCCGATGGGTGGACAGGTGAGTGCTGGGGGGTTGTTGTGTTAATTGGGCAGGTGGGGTAGTTGTCTGTGGGGTAGTGTTAGACACCTTCACAAGCCACGTGTTGTTGGGTTTGATGATCATGTATCTCTAGTCGTGAATATAAACACAGTTCTGTATTTGCCATAACGTAATGTGCTGACAAAACCATATTTCATTTCCCCATAGGGGGCCATTGTAATGTTGCGATCATTTCATAAAAAAATGGGATCAGAACCTGTATTGAAATTTTCACAGCGTATTTAACGTCCACTGACAGAAGTGCTCTGGGAAATTTGGGAAATTCTAATTTCTCAATTTTCCACAAACCAATTTCCAATCTGACCCCCTTCATTTGTTAGAACCAGTGATTTATCATGATGACACCACCAGTCAAGATGACATCTGGTTCTACATGCAGACAAACACTGTCATCTGTCATTATTTGACAGCTCTAATGCTGCACTGAAAAAAAAACATAATTTCTACTCATTCAGCACTACATAAGTCATGACAGAAATTCAAACAAATGTGCACGTGCCTAATGCTATTACTACTGGGAACTCTTATGTCATAATGGTGGACGAATCCTTAATTTGTGCTTACATCCACCGTGGTAATTAGGTTGTGTTTGGTGTTGTTACTTTGGCCTTATTGGTGTAAGCTTCTTAGAAAGTGATGGTTTTGGTAATTTGTAATAGTGTTTTGTGATGTTGTTGGTCACTGTTGTAATTTCCACTGCGCTTGAGCTGAAGGAGGAGACTTTGAGCTGTTGTAATTATGACCAGTTGAATGTGAACTGTACAGTTCCCAATAGAGGCACAATGCAGAGTCTACGGAATGTCTGTCACTTTCTGTAAGTAGCACGAGTTGTCCAAGACATGCAGACACAGCCTGGTATTATACATTAAGGAGGCAACAACAAAGACAGGCTGAGTCAGTCCATTCAACAGTCATCTGACACAAGAACACATGACTCAAGACACTGTCAGACAGTGTATAGATTCAGAATTTTTATTCCAGATAAGCTCTGGCTGTGTGTGTATGTTGAACGATGTTAAAGAGGTGATCGTCATGCTGGCAAGAGAACATTTTTGACTTTACAGAACGTTGAGGGTTGAAAACAAAAATTTGCGTTTAATATGCTTTCACTTCCGAAACGATTACTTTTGTGCATGGTTTCCCTCCTGTGGAAGGAAGGGGTGTGCAGTTGACAAGCAGTGCACTTCTACTGGGAGCTGTACAGTTATCACCCCCCGGGGTCTCACCTGCTAACCCTGTCTGCTGGGGTGTGGGGGGAACTTCAGTTGGTTTGGTGTTTTATGTTTTTCATTTTGTTTTGTTTCTGTTGTTGCCAGCCCATGTCATCCCCCCTAGCTGCACCCCTGGCACCCTCTACAGGGGGTCTTAACACCCCTACTCTGACTCCCACAGTCTCAACTAGCCCATCTAAGGTATGTATTGTGGACAGATTTGAGGCTTTTAATTTAAGGGTGGCTGGGAGATTGTTGAGTTGAAACAATGCAGTAGTCGCACTTTAGTGTAGAGGATTCCATTAACCCAAACGATAAACTGAAAAATCAAAAGGTAATCTAACTTCTAAGGTATTTAAAAAATATGAACAGTTAACTGGTGCCTAAATTATCTTTAAAGTAAACACAGAACTTTATAAACTGCGCCAATAAAAGAATATAACATATTTGGAAACAAAGTATTTGCTGTCCCAAAGTATATACTAGTGTTGTTGTGCTGCCAGGTGAGCAGTAGTATTGGACAAGAGACCCTGGCGTCCAGATGTAGTCAACATGTCATCGGCCTGGTGTTGGGTGTTTTTCATTTTAAATTTATTTTGTTTTTCTTGCCAGTCCACGCCCTTAGCTGCACCCCTGACACCCTCTAGTGGGGGTCTTAGCCCCTCCTCGACCACTGCCACCACCACTACTACATCAGGGGCAACCACCCCATCTAAGGTATGTATGGTGTGGGGTTGAGGTTTGCTATGTTCCTTGAAAACAACTCTAGAAGCGTGACCTTGGGCAGTGTAGCTCTGCTTTGTTTCCTCTCAAACTTGTCATTGTATGTATTCTCTAGTCAGTTTGCATGCATGTGTTAACAGAAGTCTGCTACAAAGTTGTTGTTCTGTTAACTTTTATTGAAAAATTGTGTTATACAGTATGAACTGTATAGTATCACATTCTTGACCACCAGAATGTATTAACATAGCTGAAATAATTTTTTATTTCAACAAATCAGTGTTTACGAAAATCACGTGCAATGTCACTGAAATGCGACAAAACTAGTGAGCTTGGATAACTTGGGATGAGGACGTTCTTGACCACAAACACTAATGCCCGTAATCTATCAGACTTAACAAACTGTTTCCTCCTTAAATTCTAAAATTTCAACTACAACAAACGGTTCATTGGAGCCCGTTTGGGCTGCCAGTGAATTGTAATAGGGTCTCTGGTGTATACTGTATGATATCATTTTACAGTAAAATTAACAGAAAACTCCCTTTCTCCCTGTAGCAGACGCATGTATGTATGTTTAGCAACTGTTGTATGAATCTGGAGTAATACATGTACCTTCCTGTTGTACTCTTGTAGAATATTAATGATGACTGGTGTCTTTATGACCTGTCTTACTTTGCACTCTGTGGTGTTGTGGTGGCACACGTCGTCGCCATCTCGTACAACTCTATACAACTTGTACAGTGCAGTTTGATGTAGAAATGACCCAGTGTTGCTGTGTGTGGTGTCTCCACGAACTGTCGCCTCTCGAGAAACCGAAACCGTCTGTGTCTAGATGTTTAGTATGTGTGACAGTCACATGTGCTGCCATGCAGCCATGCTGTAGAGTTAATGTCATATTTTTAATTAAGAGTCAGATCTTAAAACCTTTGTGACCTGTCTGCAACCACATTTTCAGAGTGTTAAGTAGACTTCTTAAACCTTCTGATGTCTTTGGAATGACTTGTATACAGGTGTCATTGCACACCACTCAACAGTTTACAACAACTCATTTCTCACCCTAATCAAATACGCAGATGACATGGCACTTGTAGGCCGCCTTAAGGATGAATGATCTCTTTTTGAGTACCGTCTCCAAATTGATGCGCTAGCTTCCCAGTTTACCTCCACCTTTCTTAAACTGAATACAACGAAAACGAAAGAGTTAGTGTTTGGAGGAGGAAGGATTAGTCAGACACCGGAACCGATATTGATAAATAATCAAGAAGTTGAAATAGTCGAAAGGTTCAAGTATTTAGATACTGTGCTAGATGAGAGGCTGTCGTTCTGTGAACATGTCGATTATGTATACAAGAGAGCCCAACAACGACTTTCTACTGAGAAAACTGAAAAGCTTTGATGTTAGCCAGCACATTCTCCAACTTGTCTACAGAAGTTTGATAGAGAGCATTCTTTCTTTTAATATAATTACATGGTATGGCAATGTCAGTGGAAAAAATAAAGTAAAGCTTGCTCGCGTAGTTAACACAGCAAGCAAGTTAATTGGCAACAATCAAAAACAGCTGTCCAGCATATATAAAGATGCACTGAAAAGGAAATCAACACAAATTCTCTATGATCCTGCTCATCCTCTTAATCAAGCCTTTCAGAAACTGCCATCAGGGAGACACCTAAAAGTGCCATTAGCCAAAAAAATCTCTTCAAAAAATCGTTTGTACCCTCTGCTATTTTAAATGCTAAATGATAATGCTGTTTTCAATGAGTCATTAATTAATTTTTACATTTTATGTGTCTCATATTCTTATGGTAACTCTTTATTTAATCTTATGTATTTATCAATTTTATTATTATGTTATTGCTAATGTTATTGTCTCCAATCAGAGACCCATTTTAAGAAATTATACATGCTTATTTATTTATTTATCTTAGTAGCTATTTTTATTCGTAATTTATTATGATACTTTACCTATTTTAGTGATGACTATATTTACTATCATTTTATATTGTATTGACAATTGTAGATATGATTCACCAATGTTTTTATTACTGTCATTTTATGTGTGACTAAAGAACATTTTCCGTTTTTAATATGTTTTTAAACGGATAATAAAGTTTTTTGAATCTTGAATCTTTACTTTGTCACTCTCTTGACGTCTTTGGACGGGACTAACATGTGTAGTAATCTAATTATACTAACATAGTAAGTAATGATATTAGTAACACTCGTATAGTGCTTATATCATCGAGAAATCAAGTTCAGAGGCACAGCACACAAAATCAGAAAGCGTAATCATAAATGGGTTCTTTAATATGTTTCTACAATGACCAGTGTTACAGCTTGCCAGTCTGACTAAAGAATGTGTCAGCGTATCTGCGTGTGTGTATCAGTCTGACTATAGTGTGTGTGTGTGTGTGTGTGTGTGTGTGTGTGTGTGTGTGTGTGTGTGTGTGTGTGTGTGTGTGTGTGTGTGTGTGTGTGTGTGTGTGTGTGTTAGTCTGCCTGTATAATGTGTGTGTATGTATGTGTGTCAGTCTGACTATAGACTGTGTGTTTGTGTAGATGCCAAGTACGTGGAGCAACACATCAGTTGACATTTCCCTGGACAACCTAAGTCCACTTGGCAAACTACAGAAGTCTAATGCCCCCAGTGTCTACCAGCTACAACAACAACGCATGGGCCAGCCAGTCACCAGCATGGGCCAGCCAGCTGCCAGCATGGGCACTCCAGGTGAGACCAGACCTCTGAGCACGTGCTGTAGTGTGCAGTGTGTTACGTCGCTCATCTCAGACTCACCTCATACGTCAAACTCTAGTTTATCTGCAGCCACAGGAAGGATCCTTAATGCATTTAATTGTTTTAGTTCCTCGTGTGTTGATCTTTGTATTGTGATTTGACAGAGATCAACCTATGTAGAAAATAACTGAAAACTTGTATCTCATTCAAGAGTGTCTGTGTGACCGTTTCTCTGGTGGATTCGTGAAATACAACTTCCTGTTTTGATCATTGTTAACACGCAAAATATATTTTATACAAAGAAACAGTCCCTGGCGTGTGTCTAAAGATGTGTCCTGAGAGTTTGTATGAAATTACAGTCTTGTGTAAATGTGACTATAGTAAGTGTCTGGAAGCTTGAACTGTGATTGAAGGCCACTCAGTGCAGGTACAACTCATTGACAACCTTGAATGACTGTTTACAGTTGTCGGGCCAATGATGGGAGCTATGCCGATGCAGCAGCCCGCCATGATGGGTGGCATGCCGGCACAGCAGCCAGGTGTTGTTGGCATGGGCAATATCACGACTGGCATGGGGCATATGTCGATGAACAACCCACAAGCCATGGGTAGGTGGTTCATTTTGTGAGCAGGAAATCCGAGATGACAGGCTGTAATGTGACATGGGTTTATATTTTCCATATATTTTATATTTAGTTTCATTATTTTATTACTAACCTTAGAAGAAGAGTGAGAGTAGAGGCGACTGGAGGTGACCTGTGAATAGACCGAGGTGGTCTGGGTCTGTGCAGGGAAAGGACCATGTAGACTGGGTAAAGGTATACAGGTAGTGTTGAAGGGGGCAGCTCCCATTGGCAGGCGAAGGACACCCTGGCAGTCTGTGTCTGCAGACTTGAGTCTGATGGGTTAGGGTTAGGGTTGCTCAGGACCATGACGGATGGAGAAAGGAAATTGGGAGGCAGACGAACCCACCAGAGCCTGGAAAACAATGACAAATGTCACCAGGATTTATTCAGTGGATTATGTGTCCTTTGATGATGATGAGTCTTTCGCTGTAGGGTCACACATGACAGTTGGTAGTACATTTTTGTTATGGTGTCCACAGCTAGTTGACAGAATTTGCATGCTAATTTTGACGCCTAAATAATGATTGTTGTTGTTTTCAAAATGACAAAACATTTGTGTTGTATGTAGAATAAATTATTCGGTATCTGTAATTTTATTGATGTTTGATATCAGGTAGCATTTGATGATGATGAGCCTTTCGCTGTAGGGTCACACATGACAGTTGATAGTACATTTTTGTTATGGTGTCCACAGCTAGTTGACAGAATTTGCATGCTAATTTTGACGCCTAAATAATGATTGTTGTTGTTTTCAAAATGACAAAACATTTGTGTTGTATGTAGAATAAATTATTCGGTATCTGTAATTTTATTGACGTTTGATATCAGGTAGCATTTGATGATGATGAGCCTTTCGCTGTAGGGTCACACATGACAGTTGGTAGTACATTTTTGTTATGGTGTCCACAGCTAGTTGACAGAATTTGCATGCTAATTTTGACGCCTAAATAATGATTGTTGTTTTTTTCAAAATGACAACATTTGTGTTGTATGTAGAATTATTTGGTATCTGTAATTTTATTGACGTTTGATATCGTGATGGTCATTACAATGAGAGTTAACTGTGTGAATTGTGTCCTTACGTTCTGTTGTAGGCATGATGGGAATGCCGCCCCAGGGAATGATGGGAATGATGTCGGGGCAACCGATGGCGCCCTCTATGCAGCAGCGAGGTGTACCGATGATGAGAACAGCATCGTTTGAACAAAGAACTAACCAGGCTTTCAGCAGCCTCGGCACGTTTACCAAGTGAGATTGCGTTGTGACAAACGTGTCTGCGTGGCAGACAGGAAGTAGGTGGCGCCACACGCGAACCAGCGCGACTTGTGGCGCCACCGTGTGGCAGTGGGTTGCGGCACTGATACACACGAGAGCGAACGCTGTTGTTGCATGTCCACGCTATCTCAGGACTCTATTTTTTGCGAAAATTGTACATTTAACTCCTGTGAGAGTAGCAAACTGTACTATTACAGCGGCAGAGCCAGTGGACCGTGACTAGGACGACAGCAGTGGATCGCGATGACACCTACAACTCGCTCTGTTACCGGAGGCACTGCGCACGCTGGCTTGTACATAGTCGAATGCCATAAACATATTTCCGTGACGAGGGGAAGGTCAAGGCCGCTGGGATTAATGAGATTGTGGCTGCACACATGTGGAGGCCATCCACGCTAAAAGGACAATGTTAGGGGAGAGTGTCATTTGTTTACAATGTAGAATGTTGATATGTTTAGCACTGGTCCAGTCCCACCAGTAGGTGGTGTGTGATTTTTACAAGCCAGAGTGGCTGTTAATGTCAGTTCCTGTTCCACCCACTAGGTGGCGCAAGTGTAGCAATTTGTGATCAAACTACTGCCCCCTGGTGCTCGACGTAATATTGTGTTATGTAGCAAACTTGTGCAACTCTCCCTAAGTGACTGTTGTTGTGTGAGGAAGTAGGTGAATTCTGGGTGGGTCGAGTGATACTCATTCTCTCTCATCTCCTTTCACTGTTAGGTCATTGAAAACATCACAGATAATATGCACATAGCCAATTTAACATGTATACATAATATTGAGAAATGGCAGTTATTTTGTGGCCCGCCAGCCTAAGTATGTTGTGTTGTGGGGATGATGTCACTGTCAGTCTGTGTGTGTGTGGGTAGGTGGGGAACGAAGCCGACAATGTCAGCGGGTGTATTGTCATCAATGCTGATGGGCCAGGCCCTAATCGGAAGTCTCACACATGTTGTGGTGTCCTTATGTAAATGTGTGTGAGTTTGTAGATTGCCCACTTGTCAAATCGCTCGGATTACAGCTATTTAAAGGGATGATTGGGGGAAAACGGTCACTCAGAAAATGTTTGGTGGTTTAGTAAGCCAGTGGGAGATTTCCAATGGGGGGATGGCTATGAGGTTTGTTCCCGGGTGTAATTCTGGTTGTCCTCATTCCAAACCTTGTGAGTTATTGTTGCCACTTACAACATTCCAGATACTTGCAGGTGAAACTTGATTTGAGGCATTGACAGCTGATTATGCGTAACTTTTGATTTTAGGAATTTGAACTGTCAGCCGTCTGCTCACAGCTACCAAACAGGACGCAGTTTGGAGTTGTTTAATCTAGCAGTGAATGTTTGGAATGTAATCACATGCAGGACGTTTTATAATCTAGGTGCTGTTATCATTCTTAGATCATGGGAGACGTCAATTAAATTAAAGTACTATGTATGGCTGAGTTACTGTGGATGAAAAATTAGAAATAATATTTTGTTTGGGGCAGTGTGCAAATTTTACAGAGAATCTGTTTAAACAAGAAGATTGGTATCAAGCAAACGTAAGAGCAACATTGGGTGTAATAGTGGGTGCGATTGTACTTTTTGTACTTACCATTAATCAACTGACATGTAGCAACATTCCATCAATTTCATATCAGGACATTCTTGAATGATTCTTGGATGTTTCAAGAAGTGTTGCTGTCAGGATATGATAATTATCTACATGTCATAAGTCAGCACATGTGGAGTCCAGGAACTCTACTAATCTCCAGCTTATTCTTTCTAAAAAGTTCGATGATCTAGACGCATAATTAAGCATTCTTCATATATAACATGACAGAAGTTCACTTTCTGTTGACTCTCAAGATTTCTGAGAGAGGGAGGGGGAGAGAGTCAACTGAGTCCTTGTGTGCATTGTATGTTGGCAGATTACTTTGTCTGTTTAATTACACACACAATCTGTTGTCATGTCTGTAGTGGGCAGTACACACATTCCATGGGGAAACTCTTGGCATCAAGAGTTATTATGTAATTATAAGTTTGTCAACATATTTTTCCATCTAAGATTTTCTAATAGTTTATAATTATGCATGTGCACATCCTTCTATGTATGATAACCTTCATGGGGAAACACTCCACGAGAAGACAATCATGCTAGACATTGAGTTGGTGTCTTATAAGTAGTACTGTTGATAACGGGTCCTCTGAGAATTGTAGGTTTTGTTTCCTTTGACATCTGTCATCTGAATGCCCTCGAACGGTGGTAATTCACAAGTGGTTTAGGGGTGATCTCATCGTAGATTCTAAAAACAATACTACGCATCTGTCCAAGCCACCACCACAGAACCAGTTTGTGGCAACAAATGTGCAGTTTTTATGAGAAAAGACTATTTGCAGTAATGTGTGTTCCACTGGCTAGACAAGGTTGTATCAATCTCGTCCCAGCGAGTGATACACAGTGACAGTCACAGCCACAAAACACTTGTGAAATAAGTAAAAGTGTGATTGTCACGGTGGTGTAGATAATAGGTAGTGACCAGGTAAGAGCCCAGACTGTCATCTGGACTGGGAGCACGTGCAGTCTCACCGGACGCTGAAGTTGACCACTGTATGGAACAAGCAGACCATAGCTGGTTGTGCGTACGCGCACGCGCGAGAAAATTGTACATTTTAATGTAGAGGCGTGTTTTATCATGAGGGGAGATTGCGTTGTATTTAGACGTTGGAGGAACATTGCCAGATGTACCCAGAGTCGCCAGGATAAACCTGTGCGTAATGTGATTCCTCAGACGTCACGACTGCCGGGGTTTCAATCAGTCACCCTGCGGCCGTGTTCACTTGGACCGGTCAGACTGTTCTGTATTTAATCGTTTGCTGTCTGTTGTACGTGGTTAGATGCGGTGCGCTGTGTAAGTTGAGCATAAGTGGCGTAAGTGTACTTCGACAGACAGCCATGCAGACCGATAACTAAACCGCCCCGTATAAAGGGCATTGGAGGTGAGGGTGTTGATTGTTCACTGCTATGACAATTGTGATTATTAAACGACGTGACGCCGATGACATACGTCTCTTGTAACATAAAGACATAAAGACCCTTACACAGAAACAAGGACGCTGCCTCGGTGTTTTCTCACTCAATAAGCCATAAGATAAGGGCAGGTCGCAGTCGTAACATTGGTCAAGCAATGCACGGTGCGAGGGGGCAATAATCATGCAGGTGAAACACGCTACCGGATTGTAACGATTGCAAATGTCACACAAAGTAGTGGTGGGTTGGCGAGCGGGTTTGAACAAATGGCAGTGTTGATTTTATTAACAAACGTATGCCTCCATCCCCAACTGAACGAAGATCCAAGAGAACTGTTGACACCATACCCATATCAAAACTGATTGCGTGGACATCACTCACAATAACAAGAATGAACTAAACATTTGTGGAACTAGCGCTGATGGTAAAAATCGGTAATGTATTCAAACAAATGGGACCTACCGACGATAATAAAAAAATAGGGTCGCTCGCTAGCAACTTAGACGGAAAGTTCGGAAATAAAAGTTATAAAACACTGAATACTGGCCCTGAACTAAACCAGCCAGACCTAGAAACTATCTGGATAGCAATACGTCCACCTAAGATGCTTCGCGACCACCCACAGGTTACTATCAAACTATATACTGCAATATTGTATAACATCTTCAACACTGTGCTTAATTTCTATCAATGTCATGTAATTTAGCACTAGTTCGTGACCTGGTCGCTAGGGACGCCACAAGTTCATCAACTATCCGCTAGGTGTGCCACTTGACCTTGTCACGTGACCTTTGATAGGAGGAATTCCGCCGTGCTAAGGTACACATGATTAGCACATACTATACTACTTACGCCTCTCCAGTACCCCCGACTCGCTGGATGGTACGTCGTGGAAGTCGTCATTGCATCGAGTGCCAGTTGACTTTCACCGATGTCATCCTACGTGACAACCAAGAATCACATCCCGTACCTGGCGTAGTCAGCTGCAGTTAAGATGCTTAGGGCGTTTCGGGTGTCTCTACTATGTGATAGACCCACCATTTATGGAGCAAAGAAGCATCGATCATTCACTTTTAGTAAGCTTACTTGATTAACCAATGGGTCAATATGTGCATAATGAAGACAAATATATCACCCGTATGGCCCTTTTCTGAAGTTGGTTTATTCTTTGATACTGGACCATCAGTCATTAAGCAATAATTTACGTGTTGTACTAATAAAGTATTATATATTAAGTATACCGATTATTCTTGAACGTTTATTTGCTATATTTTCAGAATATTTTGTCCAGTTGATACATCTCTAAAGTTAATCCTAAGAAATTTAAATTGTCAGCCTTCGTTATTACTGTACTATAGGAACATGTGTATGTTTTTTGCATATGGAACACTATGAATTTTGATTTAGTTGCGTTAAGGGAAAGGTTATTTATGTCTAGCCATTCATTAATTTTGTAGAGTTCCTCATATATATTTCCTTCAGGATCATCATTGTGTGTAGTTGTGAAATTGCTCATTCTACTTAAAGTGATGTCGTCAGCATAGAATAAGAAATGGATGTTTGGACTAGCTTGTGAAAAATCGTTAATATACATAATAAAGAGACTTGAATCAAGTCTTGAGGCACACCAGTTGCAATTGGTAAAGTTTATGATTTTGCATCCCCAATTTCTACATGTTGTATTCTGTTCCATAACATTCCGCCACCAGAAGTTCATGAATAACTTCGGCACAGCTCTCTACAAGGAAAGTTCTTATGTAGCGCAGTACCCAATCCTCAGGGCGGCTCAACCTCTACCCCTGAGCCACTATGCTCTATACTTATTACATACAGAACTTTGAGAAGATTACATTTTATAAAATGTAAAGCAACATAAAATTATTATAGATTGACATACGCATATACGGCCAATAAAATGTCAGATGTAGGGGGCACTTGTAGACCCCCAACGGACCCCGCGCACGCCCATCGAAGTGGCTCTTTTCCACTGCACTGATTTATTTCAACATGAGTTGCGTTCACTTGTTTAGTTCCCCGCAGTGAGAGTTTAGTCGGTCTAAAGGCCACTGTACGTGTTGTCGAACGCGCCATCAACCACTGTGTATATCAACACTTGAACATGCAAAAATAGTACAGAAAAACAGACGTGCTCTGTGTTATTCAAACATACACGAGATCCATTGTGTGCGACATACTTGTCGCGACCTACGGCGGGTGAATTGTGTGACATTACGAGTGTTATATGGACAGATTATCAGGCCACCAGCACAAGACTCTGCACGCCATTCGACCAGCCCGCCTCTGGACACGACAGCCACGGGCCACGCGCACTAATCCGGCGCCAGTTACACCGAGATGTCGTGTGCATCGACGTTCCACCTCGCCGACCTCCTCGTTCACAAATGCGGGAGTTCCCAACTGGACATTGGTCCAGACCCTGACCGCGGGTTCTCGGAACACATGTTCTCGGCGGAATGGACGGTAGATGAAGGATGGGGCGCTCCCCATATCTGTCCACTGCATTGTCTCAGTCTACATCCGGCTGCCCAGGTGCTGCATTACGCCATCGAGGTGAGTTGACGCTTGTCCACGGAAATGTAGAGCTGATAAAAACATATATTTCCAACAAACCGCGAATTCCACAACAATAACTAGACTACAAAGATAATATTCTAGTTATGAAATTAAGGAGAACTAATCTAAATCAATTTAATGTCTAAATGTCAATAAAATAAACCGTTGCTGTACATTGCAATGGCTTCCGGTAGGGAATAACCTTCGGGGTAACCACATCAATGTACATTCGTGTCTGCGGTGTAGTAAGTAGCAAACGACACCCATAAAGTCATAGTTAAAGTAGTTGACAAACATCAGCATTGTTTTAGTTATATCTTTACAGTTAGCTTCCTGGCCGCTAGTAAGAAATAGACAGATTAGTTGCCAGTGGAACACCTCATTGGACGCCAATGGCAATGGAACGAATGAAAGGACTGCGTAGCGGCCATGGACCCCCAATCCGGTAAAATTAGGATGGTGGGGAACGGAGGATTCATAGAGTTACAAAGCACAGTGGGTATCAGGATGCCTGTGTAAGATTATCCTTCCAAGTCCTACCCTTTCGCAAAATATTGTCATCATTCAAATAGAATTAAGTTAGGAATTCTCCACTTCTGTCGCTGGCTGCAGCGTACGTAAGAGTTGACAGAGCAATGAAAATGTCATTATTCTCAATGCGCACATATGGCTATTAAGGATTCAAACTAATGGTGAAATTGCATTTCGTTGTTATTATTTTCCTGGTATCAGTGCTGTCAGGGGTGAGTTGACCATGATATCCTTTTCCATTGTCTTTTTCTTTTCTCACTTTTCTCTTACTACGTTCTCTGTCAGCAGTCTCCAATTCCTTCTATCTATAATATTTTTCATTCTTCTCCCACTCTTTCTAGGGCACTTTTAATCCAAACCCCATCGCAATTGTATACATATATATATATATATATATATATATATATATATATATATATATATACACGCACGCACGCACGCACGCACGCACGCACACACACACACACACACACACACACACACACACACACACACACACACACACACACAGTTTGCTTGGTTGTCGGAATGCACTGCAACAGTGATTCATCTTATCTTTCAGCTGTTTGAAGACATGAAGGCGTACAGAGGTGTGGACGGCCACATCCGACTGTTCAGACCAGACAGACACATTCACCAGATGTTGCGCTCTATTCGACGTGCTGCACTTCCGGTGAGTGTCGCTAATTTCCGGTGTGTGTCACTAGCGTCGGGAGTGTGTCAGTAACTTCAGATGAGTATCATTAATATTGGAATTTCCGGTCAGTGGGTCCGTGTATATACCGTTTTTTCCTTTTCAAATTTACGAACGAAAAACCGATAACGAATTCCTTTTTCGTTTTTCGTTATCAAATTTGCGAACGAAAAACGAATTCTTTTTTCGTTTTCAAAAGTGAAGTAAGAAAAACAAAAAACGAATTCGTTTTTCGTTTTTCGTTTTTGCATTTAGGAAGCTTCGGTCGCACTGCCACTTCGGGTGGCCGGTAAAAATTGGTAGTTTCGGCAGGATACTTCGGTCGCACTGGCAGCGTTTTGAAAACAAACTCGCAGAAATTGCATCGGCGAAGTGGTATATCTAAGAACCTACAGGTGAATATTGGTCGTTTCGGAGCTGTTTATTATATTTCGACAATTGAATAAACTTTACTCAACCTTATATATAATAGATCGAAAGGTGAATAAATCGAGAGTAGATGTATTTATTTTGTAACTGCTACTATGTGATGCAATAGTTATTTTTAATTTAGTTTTTAAAATATCTGACTTAGGAGGCCCCTATTATGACTAATAAATAGTCGCTATCTTAGGGGCCACTTTGGGTTTTTTAATTAGCTATTTTCTATGTAATTATTGAATTCCATTGACGGACTATTACGGATAGCCCAATTGTATTTAGGAGCATGTATATTCCTCAGTATTGTTTATTAACATTTGCTACTTTACGCATATTGTAGGTAGAGGATATGTGGTAAAAATATATAATACGTTTATGGCTTAACGTGTTGCTAGAGTTAGTGTTAATTCATTATTATTTTGCATATGCAGTAATTTACAACAGTAGAAGTATGTTTGCATCAGTGTGTAATATGCTGCTTTACATATTGTATCAGACTTTTTTAATGTTTTGATTAAACAAATATAGATATTGTTTATTGTGTGTGAGGCATAGTATTTTTTACAAATGTATATTATGTCCTGAATGTATGTATTCTGCTGTGTGCTGGTGTGAAATGATTATGCATATTTTTGGTTTGTGTTATCTGCCAATTTTGAAAGTGTGCAGGTAATGGTTTATATTTATATTTATAATAAAATTATAATATAATTACAATAAGATGGTATTCAACTTTTGCTTAAACATTAATTCTATGTGGGAGCTATATTTATTTGACAATATTATTCTTACAAGTTGTTTGCAATTTGTTTATTCAATTACATTTGTGTCCCTAGATCGGTAGATGGTAATTAGTGTAAGGCAATATTATTGAATTATAGAGTGACATTTTTATTCTAGTTTGAATAATATGCTTTAACCTAGTTATAGGTCCAATTGTTCGAGAACATATATTTGCTATTTTATCAACATGTTTAATCCAGTTTAAATGCGAGATTAATGTAACGCCCAGAATGTTAAACTGGTTAAATCTCTCAATATCTACAGTGTCAATTGTTAATGTTACTTCATCAACCTATTTAGTAGGCATTTGAAGAAAAAAAACTTTTGTTTTATTAATATTTTAATGATAATGTATAATAATAACACAAGTTTTATTGGCAACTCAACTCAGTTGGATTGACATTATACAATAAAACACAATTAACGCATCTGTATGTAGTTTTAGCTATATTTTATTATAGGTCTTTATTAATCAAATATTCAATATTCACTGTGTTTCTGTCATCTGTGAAGGTTTTAATTGTACGTGTATCATTAACAGTAACTCTAGCAACACATTAAGCCATAAACGTATTATATTTTTACCACATATCCTCTACTTACAATATGCGTAAAGAAGCAAATGTTAATAAACAATACTCAGGAATATACATGCTCCTAAATACAATTGGGCTATCCGTAATGGTCCGTTAATGCAATCCAATAATTACATAAAAAAATAGCTAATTTAAAAACCCAAAGTGGCCCCTAAGATAGCGACTATTTATTAGTCATAATAGGGGCCTCCTAAGACAAATATTTTAAAAACTAAATTAAAAATAACTATTGCATCACATAGTTACAGTTACAAAATAAATACATCTACTCTCGATTTATCCATCTTTCGATCTATTATATATAAGGTTGAGTACAGTTTATTAAATTGTCGAAACATAATAAACAGCGCCGAAACGACTATATTCACCCGTATTAATTAGATATACCACTTCGCCGATGCAATTTCTGCGAGTTTGTTTTCAAAACGCTGCCAGTGCAACCGAAGTATCCCGCCGAAACTACACATTTTTACCGGCCACCCGAGGTGGCAGTGCAACCGAAGCATCCTAAATGCAAAAGCGAAAAACGAAAAACTAGTTCGTTTTTCGTTTTTCATACTTCACTTTTGAAAACGAAAAACGAAAAACTAATTCGTTTTTCATTCGCAAATTTGAAAACGAAAAACGAAAAAGGAATTCGTTATCCGTTTTTCGTTCGCAAATTTGAAAACGAAAAACGAATAAACGGTATATAAACGGACCTCAGTGTCACTGATGTGGGAATAATTCACTAATGTTCGTTAATATGCTATATGAGTGAGATACACAAAACAAACATATGGCAATTGAACAAGATGGCCACCGAGCGAACTATTATGTGACATTGTTATTCTCCGATTATATCTGTCAATTTCCTCTTGAAGCATATCTTCTTCTAGCACTTTTGCACAGTGGCGCAGCCAGCATTTTGCATTGAAAGGGGCCGTCCGGCATTCAGGCAAACTCTCTCTCTCTCTCTCTCTCTCTCTCTCTCTCTCTCGGTCTCTCTCTCTCTCCCTCCCTCCGTCCCTCCCTCCGTCCCTCCCTCCCTCGTTCCCTCCTTCCCTCCCCTCCCTTCCTACCCATCTCACCCTCTCTCTGTTTTTGTTATATATATATATATATATATATATATATATATATATATATATATATATATACACTGTATATACATACATAAATACATGCATACATACATACATACATATATTTATTTATAATAAATAACGACATGACAACCAAGTTTAACAAAATTCAACAAAAACATATTCTTTGAAATATGCTTCCGTCTAGTGTTAGATCATTTGGAAATATTGTTGACTTCCGCTGTCATTTAAAAAACATACCTTTAAAACTACGCCTGCCCACCATTGCTACTGGCGTATCAGTTTATCTGTTGAAAACTGGAATTGGTTACTGACTCTGAGATCGATGAACCCTTTTTGTATTGATACGCCTCTGAGGATGGTTTCCAAGGATTTAGGCGCAATAGAAGTTATTGTATTATTATTATTAATACTAAAGAGATATGAACCCTACATGACATGCACGGTGATGCACCTAAAGCCATTTACCATATTCCTCACGCTACATCTCGCTACATGAACCTGATGAAAAAAACAAGCTCGAAAACATACAGAAAAGAGCTATCCGCACAATATTTCGTGGCCTGCGTTATAACGAAGCCATCGCCATTGCAAGACAACATACGCTAGCAGACCAGACGGAGACGCCTTGCAAAACTCTGTTCGCGAGCATGCAGCAACCCAATCATAACCTGCACCATCTCCTGCCTCCCCAGGACACCTGATTACGCAATCCGAAATGCACGTGTTTACAATGTTCCTCGGTGTAAGATTGAATGTTTAAAACACTTATTTGTATCATATGGATTTTATAATTGGCAGCAACCGGACATTCCTATTCATATACGGATATCATTTGCAACGGAGTGCGCATCTTTTTATAGCTATTTATTCAGTTAACGTATTTTATACTATTTAGATATTTAAGTTAGTTATAATTTCACTTATTCAGGTTGTATATTCCATTTACGTTTTGTTTTATAATTTACTTTGCAAAATATTTTTTCCAAACACTTTAATTAGTCATAATTTTATATATTCAGATTATAGGCCAGTTACAGTTTTACTTTCTTAATTTTTAAATACTTTTACCAGAAATTGGCATATACGAGGCTTTTAAGCCTCTGCTGGATAAGCATGCTTACTAACATGGTAAATATACTGGGTAAATAACACTTTAGCAATTTTACAACTTGAAAACATTTGACGAGTGTTGTTCTGAATATGTAGGTTTATGTTCGCTCGTTTTGCTCTTTGTTCACACTCGTCTATTGGAAGTGTGTCACGGGCGACTGGTAATGGATATGACATGTAAATACACATAGGAGTTGATACGAGTTGGGAATGAAACATATTTTGTATGACGGTTTCACGTTGGCAAAACAAACCGTTTGCGTGTGTGTGTGTGTGTGTGTGTGTGTGTGTGTGTGTGTGTGTGTGTGTGTATATATATTATATATATATATATATACATATACATATACATATATATATATATATATATATATATATATATATATATATATATATATATATATATATTATGTATGTGTGAGTATGTGTTTGCGTGAGTGTGGTGTGGTGTGTGTGTGTGTGCGTGCGTGCGTGCGTGCGTGCGTGCGTGCGTGCGTGCGTGCGTGTGTGTGACTGGCAAAATGTCCTATGAAAACAACTCGCCAGTCCACTAAGTGGTTCGTTTGATTTAATTACTAAAATTATGGATGATTTGTGATTTTCCAATCACACACTCACAGTCCTGCAAGTGTGTGCACAAAACTCACACCATAATTAATTTCCGCTGTTAAATTATGTAGTATTATTCTCCGGTCTGTTGACAGGAATTAGACGCGGTAGAGTTTCAAAACTGCTTGCGCAAACTCGTTAGCGTCGACCAGGCCTGGGTGCCGCCCCATCACCTCGGCTCGCTGCTCGTCCGCGCCGTTATTATCAGCACAGACGTACGTTTGACTTTGTGATACTGCGTTCAAACTAAACCTTATCTGTTCATGCAGCATGGAACAAACATCATCCGCCGAAACGTCTTGAACACTCTTGCTTAGTGTAACTGTTTTACCATCAAGTGAAAGAAGCGTCTTTTAAAGATACTGATCTGCTGCTAAACCATTGATACAAGTGTGTATTATTTACGAAAGTACAAAGATGTCACATGTACAAAATGTTGCTAGTGACGAAACAATGTAAGGTCTGGATTTGACACCAAAAAGTATTCTTTCTCAAAGAAGGTTAGAAATGGATGGAAAAGCATTTACTGTTGTGTGACTTCTAGAAAGGGAAACGTGGTGATGGTCAAATACTGTAATGTCGCTACTGCGGTCACCGGGATAGTCCTGTATTATTGTCATGACAGTGAACTATATGACATTAGTTCGTTGTTCACATCAAATTGGCGCAATTCCGATGGTGACATAATGTGTAATGTAATTCCAATATAATATTATGTAGGGCTGAGGGGGCGACACAGGTACAGCATGACAGTTGGACATCCAGTAAGGCAATGAGTCATTGTCCAATTGTCATCATACTTCTTTTACTGAATGGCAGTTATAGACACAGCACTTCACGCGCAGGTCAAGCACACTTCTCTGTGTTGTTATTTCTACGTGTGAATGTATGAAGGATGGTTTGTTTTGATGCACTAGAATTGACGACAAACGTGCAATTTATCAGTGTTTGGATCAATAAAGTTCTGTCGTATGGTACCGTACCGTACCGTATCGTACAGTACCGTGCAGTGCAGTATAAATAAATACAGTATAACATTTTATTGCATTGCACTGCGTTGCATTGTATTGTACTATAGTGTATTGTATTCTATTGTGTACCTTCATCTATAGGCCAACCTCCAGGTAAAGGTTCCCAGTAAGGCCCTCTTGTACGTGATCACGTGTCCAGTAGAGACAGACTTCTCGGCCCTCTCGCTGATGGCGGAGGCACGCTACATCCGGGTAACGGACGAGACCTGGGGCTGCACCAAGATGGGGGCGTACGTACGTTGCTGGCGTCCTCTTCCTTTTTGCCGTATGCAAGTTGCGGATAATTATGGCATCTGTAGAAGTGGGACAGAGTGTGTAGTGTAGTAGGCAGTATGGGCAGGGTTGGGTGGTTAGTAGAGATTGAAGAGCGGAAACGGGGAGGGGAGATGTTTGATAATTGAGTTAATGAACGAACGAACGAACGAACGAACGAACGAACGAACGAACGAACGAACGAACGAACGAACGAACGAACGAACGAACGAACGAACGAACGAACGAACTAACTAACTAACTAATTAATTAATTAAAGTTTCTTTAGAACATAGGCAGATTTAACTACAATACTGCATTCTATAATGTTTGAAATGGGTGTTCATTTCTTTAGAAATTTACCAAAACATCTACCAAACATTTAACAGCACTTTTACCTCCACTGACAGAAGTGCTCTTGAAAATGTACGAAACCCACTCAAGACTATTCACATACAACCTGCAAAATGCTATTTTGTAATGGGAACTCTTTACTGATAATCTACTGTTTTATTACGAATCATTAACGCGATCTTCCATGTGCAGACATTACGCCGCCGCCATTGCAGTGCAACAGGAAGCGGCCGTTAAACATGGCTGCCACGACGTGTTGTGGCTGCACGGACCGCAGCGCCATCTAACGCAGGCTGGCGACATGAATATATTCATGATTTGGACTAATGCGGAAGGAAGTAAGTTTGAAAGTCCACCGTATAAATTGTAACTACTTACCTTAATCGGTGCACTGCACGCAATAAGAACGCCAGCCACACTGTGTCGTAGTTCTACTCAGCATGTTAGCAGTTATCCATAAAGTACGTTACATTTAGCAGGTGAGGGTGTATTTCGGAACTTCACATATTGATTTCTTTAAAGTATTGGACAATTGTGCTGAAAATGTCAAACGTATGCCATTGATTCCTCAGTCAGGTTTTGTGCGCATAACATCCCGCGAAGAAAAATAGCAGTATAGTAATATATTTATGAGTTTGACCGACTTATTTATACTTTTAGTGTAAACAACACATTTATTATACACTTATTATAGATGTATGCATAGTCGGGAAGTCTGCTAAAAAGAATGTACATTTAAGGGGTGTGCACATACACAACATGTGGCACACAAAAGTGGATATATTCTGTTCTTGATGTACATTTTCAACTCTGCCGTGTGTTTGGTTTTGACATGATAAACCGGTTGGAATTTCCTGACGTGTAACAATAATGCTATACCCATTCTTGTCAATAGAAAGAATATTGTCACCTGGTTTATGTGTACACCTGTCGTTGTTTTAGCAACTCCGTCACTTGACGTTATAGATAGATGTGAACGTGTCATTGCAATTTATTGACATTTCCCATTTTCGTGGATGACTTGTGGACAGACGGCATCACTCGTATCCAACGTTTTTGGATTAGATGAATTTGTGATGTATTTACAAAGCCTCTAAGCGACGTCAGGCGCGTGATATGTTGCATAACCCTAAAGGTTTAATATTTAATGTAGGATTTACTTGAACAGGGAGAGAGCTGTTAACGCCAACAGCAACCAGTGGTATCGTTCTGCCGGGTGTCGCCAGGAGCTGTGTCCTCCAGCTAGTTCGCGACTGGGTAAGTACAGATCACCTCGCCGATAGAACCACGGTGTGACAGTCTGTTGTCACTTTTACGGAACGACGCGTTGATGCGGGAAAAGAAATAGCCAGGAGGCATCCGTGAAGTATGTAGTACTTAGGAAGGAGGGAATAGAAGTAGCAAGGAGGCATCAATGAAGTATGTAGCGCTTATGTAGGCTGGGGTCTAGAGGAGTAAATGTGACAAAACGTTACACGGGGTCCGTGCTCTTTGGGTAAACATTACGTAGGGTGATTTCAATAGAATTCCAACAAAAACCAGGTTATGTTTTATTTATTATTATTGTTACATATTTATATTCTATGTGTAAACAACGAATCAATACAGCCAAGGAACAAATGTAATAAATGTCGACGGTGCATAATTTACTGAGTGCATGGGGTATTTGTCAAAACGGTGGGACGCACACGCATGACAGGGTATGCCTATGGGGTCTAAAAATTACTACAACATACTTTGGGATTCTTCCTTATTTCTGACAGACTTATCAATTATTTCAATGCGTGTGTGTTAGGAATGTCTTTTCCGTTGTAGGATCACTTCGAAGTGAACGAGAGAATGTTTAGCATCGACGAAGTTATTCAGGCATTGAAGCAAGGAAGGGTACATACTTTAATACATTCAGGGTGTCTTATAGTGTACGCTTACCTTAAAGTCAGTATTGTCGTGATTTTAATAACGTGATTTACGCAGAAATGGTCGATGTCGGTACACACAGACGCACGCACGCACGCACGCACACACAAACACACAAACATACACATAAACAGAAGTGTATGTATGTGTGCCACAGACGTCGACATACGGGATGGAAATATATGTATGTATATATATATATATATACGCACGTACGCGTGTGTGAGTGCGCGCGCGCGCGCGTGCGTGCGTGCAATTTAAATTATTCTCTATTCAAAGCATATTCATTAACGATTTCTACAAACACAAAAAATAGCTTGATACAATTTGGTGACAGAATACCAGCAGTGATTACCTTCTCACCCAATAGGTAACAGGGGGTTCCTAATGATCGACCGTTCAGCACATAAACTTGAGTAATGATGTGTCAACAATGATTTTATTCGCCCATGACATCAGTTTGCGTGTTTGTTTGCACATATACAATTACGTTAGTACAGTAACAGTCAACACCAAATGTATTGCATTTATGAAACGGTCGATCATTAGGGACCCTGTCGATGAAAGGTACACACACGCTATATACAGCTATACTATTTTTTTACCTTTCGCATTAGTTTAATATCAATTCAAAATAGTTTTTATAATACTTTATTGAATCTACAGAAACATTTTGTCGTATTAACGTTTACTTTACAACTTGTAATTTATGTATATATTATTCTAGTTAGCCATCCTATGTGCGATTTTGGTTTTATATTTATGTTTACACACCCGTGAACGGGACATTATCCACGAATTGGATGGTGTTTAAATAAAGAGTTGTTATATACTCGTCACCCCCTCTCACTCTCGGTCTGTGTCTAGGAGTGAGCGTATGTCGACAGGTGCAGGAGCTGTTTGCGTGTAGCGCCGAGTGGGACGTCAGACCAATCACTGAGATCACGTACGACGGACTGAGACATCTGATTCCATCCGAGACAACGGAAAGTCACGTCTCCGCGAGACTTCACAGTGAACTCTCCGACATTCAGGTCAGGCACCAACAGAGAGGACATTCACTCTCGTGACGTGATCAGGTGGACTTTAATTACATGTATTTACCGTTAAGTTATACAATTTATATCATATAATTATTCCGCAATTAGTATCATTATTAGCATTATAATATGATAATTTATATGATAGAATAGCTATGTTATTTTTTGTTTAATCATAATTTTGTTTGTTTTATTTTAGCATACTGGGGAATAATGTAATGTATGTAACGACTGTGATATTTTATTTTACTGTTTCATGTATATACTTATATTTATATTTATAATGCTTATATATATATATATATATATATATATATATATATATATATATATATATATATATACATACATATACATATATATAATTTATTTATTTAGATAATAATTTATCATCCATATATACATAAATCTATTTTAATATTAATTTATCATCCAATTTTAGCTACTAATTGTACATTTATATAAAGCGCTTGAGAGCAACACTATTGATTCGGGCACAATACAAATAAATTGTATTATTATTATTATCCTGATATGAGAAACATCAGCGTAAAAGGAAGACCCCATAACTGCCTACCCCGTTCTTTCATCCAACTCGTCCAGTCCATACCGATTTCACACCAACTTCTCTAAATATATCCACATCTTTGGTTGCATCCTCATACAGCACGATGCTACATTACACGTGATCCTATGGTTTTCCAAAACATATTTTCAATATAAATAACGACTTAATAAAACGCTTGTGCAATTATATTGGTATAGTCAACTTGGTGTAGTTGGGCCAAATCTCAGAAAACTGAAAAAGTACGAGTTTTATGTCATGCCTTACATACTTTTACAATCATATTTATTATAGTTTAACTTATTAATTTACTTTATTTAACTTATTACCTTAGTTATTGTATATACTATTTTTTTTTTTTTACTTCTTAAAAGATATTTATTCATATGTATCAGGTGTATACGAGTTTTATAATAATAATAATACACTTTATTTAGACACTAAAATCCAAATTACAAACTCTGTTCGGTAGTGTTTACAACATTAAAACATCCTAAGAAATAAATAAAATAAAAGTACAAGTAAAACATATGAGAACGTTTGTCTAAATCAGTGTTGTAGAGAACTACAAGAGAAACTAAAATTAAACAGAGATGGCATTGTTATAATCTATATCATATGTCAATGTAGTCAAGAAAATATGCATACATATATATGTGTGTATAAAGTAGCAGAATAAATAAATATATAATAATATACATAGTACTTAATGTTTAACAAATGACTACAGCAATGTAATAGTTGTGTCAATTGTAATTATTAAAAACTCAAATATATGTTAATTTGTAAACTATTAATTAATAAATAATTAAAATGACATGCTGGTTGAGCTAATTAAGAGTAATAAGTAATAAATAAAGTAGCAGAATAAATAAATATATAATAATATACATAGTACTTAATTATTAACAAATGACTACAGCAATATAATAGTTGTGTCAATTGTAATTATAAAAAACAAAAACTCAAATATATGTTAATTTGTAAACTATTAATTAATAAATAATTAAAATGACATGCTGGTTGAGCTAATTAAGAGTAAATAAGTAAATAAATAAAAATATAAAAGGATGAAAGGTGTAGAAAAACTAGACATTAAAAGCAATCTTTTTTTGAAATTTACAATTGATACCTGAAATACATGTGTTCGTATACGGTAATATATCCAACGAATACGAATACATTTATTTCAGGTAAAAACCCATATACAATTGGTACATACATTAGCACATCTAAGTAGCCTATAAAACTTCAAATATGTTAAAAAATGAATAGAAAAAAAAGAAGTTATAAGTTAGATAAATGTAAAAAAAAAAAAAACAGATAAACTAATAATTAATATAGAGGATGTTATTGTATAATAAATATGCAATTAATTCATGTAAATAAACACCGTTTGAAAAGTAAGTTATATAAATAACTTACTGACTTAAACAAAATATATAATAATAAATAAATAATAATAAAGTTATATGCGAGACATGCTGACTATCTTACAGATTTACTGTGTACCACGAATTGGCCCAGCTAATCCACATTGGGCCATTTACTATTTTAAAGCAATTGTACACAACCCTAATCAAGTCGTCATTTATGTTAAAACTACTCCATAATTACTCCACTATTACAGTAGAGTCTATTATTTCAATCATATTATTTCTATCTTTACTATTTCACAGATCGCAACATCAAACAACCAAACGAATCATCCTGTTTGCACTGTATATGAAATAAAATCTCAACACGAGATTTCTTGTGTACCAATCTTAGAGACAGATGATACAACACCGTGTTCTGGTGGTTAAGATATCCTAACGTCTTCCGTTGTTTCTTCACCTTTGCAGTGCGGTAAAGTAGCGAGCGCGTGGATGGTCGACATCGAATGACTGGAACTGGTGAACAGACAACCTACGACCTACACAGCAACGACGACACCTAGGATCCAGATGACAGCATGCCCCAGAGAGACAATGGCCGTCTTGCACCTCTAGACTCACTAGAGACAGCAGGGAGAGATAATGATCTGGCTTTGCGGGTATAAGAGACAAAAAGGCCGTCTTATGCCTCAGACTTCATCAGATGAAAGCAGTTCTAAGAGAGAATGACCGTCTTATGTTTCTGGCTTCACCACATGACAGTGTGCCTAGTTGAGAGAATGATCGATTTTCTATACTTGTGTAAACGTACAATTAGCAAATTGATTTAATTTTGTATATCGACTTCCATATATTTCATGTTTATTTCTACTTACTGTATTTAAGAAACACAGCGTAATGGATGAATAAAATGTATACATGTACACGCATAAAAAGACTGACAATAACAAATGTATGATGTATGCTTAACATTAAAAAAAACACGCACGCACGCACGCACACACACACACACATACACACACACACACCACACACACACACTGACACACACACTGACACACACACACACACACACACACACACACACACACACACACACACACACACACACACACACACACACACACACACACACACATACATCACACACACATGCACGCACGCACACACATGCACGCACACACACACATGCACGCACACACACACATGCACGCACACACACATGCACGCACACACATGCAAATAACAAATACGTAAACAAAACGGTTACTATAAACAAATAGTGAGTAAAACCTAGTTTTTTATTATGTTGAACTGCAATACAAACAAAAGAAATGCAATGTTTGTCGTAGGCCTAATTCGCAGACCAGTTGCGTAAAAGGTCTTGTCCTAAACGTCCACTCGGTTTGAGTTACGTTAATCTCAGACCCATCGCTATGTCTTCGAAATCTGCGCGCAGTTTTGTAACCTGGGCTTACTGATGCTGCCCGAATTCTTAACATTTACGTTGCTGTCATGTAGGCAAATCGGTACTGGCATTGTGTCATAACATATTTTCGCTTTGATGCTGCCAAAATGTTGGGCCAACATATTTCTCTGTGAATGTAGCTATATTATCAAAATACAGTTTCACAACAAACTAACAACAAACGAATGTAATTCTGCAAACTGTGTCCACCATATCTACTTTTCATTTGCAGGGGCTCTCTGTATTGTATCAATCTGTGTCTTCATCAAATCAACAGTGGCATTGTCAGGTTTTTGTATTGTAGGGGGCCATCCGGCATCCAGGTAAATTATGTATATATATATATATATATATGTATATATATATATATATATATATATATATATATATATATATATATATATATATGTATATATATATATATTATACAGTGTATATATGTATATATATATATATATATATATGTGTATATATATATGTATATATACATATATATATACATATATATATATATATACATATATATATATATATATATATATATATATATATATATATATATATATATATAAATACATAGGGGGTAATGGCCTTCTAGCTATGCCACTGCGAAATAACGACATGCATACATTTCGTGATTCCTTCACGTCTAGTAAGCTTAGTACCATCATGTTTTCATTTATCGGAGATATTAAATAATGTTTCACCAGGCGTGTCCTCCGACTGGTATAGGGGTCGAAAAAGGGTAACGAACCACTGGTGTATGCGGAATAAAAATAGTTTACGATAACAATGTTCTGTACACACAAAGTGGCTACGAACCACTGGTGCATGCGGAATAACAATAGTTTACGATAACAATGTTCTGTACACACAACATGGCTACGAACCACTGGTGCATGCGGAATAACAATAGTTTACGATAACGATGTTCTGTACACACAAAATGGCTACGAACCACTGGTGCATGCGGAATAACAATAGTTTACGATAACGATGTTCTGTACACACATAATGGCTACGAACCACTGGTGTATGCGGAATAACAATAGTTTACGATAACAATGTTCTGTACACACAAAATGGCTACGAACCACTGGTGTATGCGGAATAACAATAGTTTACGATAACAATGTTCGGTACACACAAAATGGCTACGAACCTCTGGTGTATGCGGAATAACAATAGTTTATGATAACAATATTCTGTACACACAAAATGGCTACGAACCACTGGTGCATGCGGAATAACAATAGTTTACGATAACAATGTTCTGTACACACAAAATGGCTACGAACCACTGGTGCATGCGGAATAACAATAGTTTACGATAACAATGTTCTGTGCACACAAAATGGCTACGAACCACTGGTGCATGCGGAATAACAATAGTTTACGATAACAATGTTCTGTACACACAAAATGGCTACGAACCACTGGTGTATGCGGCATAACAATAGTTTACGATAACGATGTTCTGTACACACAAAATGGCTACGAACCACTGGTGCATGCGGCATAACAATAGTTTACGATAACGATGTTCTGTACACACAAAATGGCTACGAACCACTGGTGCATGCGGCATAACAATAGTTTACGATAACAATGTTCTGTACACACAAAATGGTTTTTCATTTTTCTATCCGCCTGACGAAGTCAAACGTGGTTCACACCGCCATCCAAACAAGGAAGTAAGTATGAATTTATTTAAATTGTCTCCTGGTTCCCGCTTATTACAACGCAAAGAGTGTATGTTTGCAAACACAACATTTTGTAGCGTCACATATTACGTCATCCATTTTGTTGAAGCGAACATCTCGTACGAGTGACTCGCACGTTTTTGCAGGTGCCGACGGACAGAGCTCTACAGCCATGCAGTTGCTCCAGACACTACTACGAGTTCTGTTTGTCACGTCCGTCACCCTGCGTAAGTGTCATCGAACGTCTGTGATTCACGCACTTTAACCTGTTTAACACACATGGTTACAAATTGGTCGACACACACGTAGCGGAATATATATATATATATATATATATATATATATGGGGTTGGGGTGACCTCCCGCGTTCCGTGGGAGGTGGGGGGTCGAGTACCCCAACCTTTCTGTGTATGTTTATGGAGAATCAACTGTGTAATTACGCCCCTATTATGGCACTTGTAATCAACTGTGTTTGTCACTGCCACATAGGGGCTCTTCGACATTCCATGCCTATAATTTCTATGTATAATAAATGGAATGCCAATTTCTCACTCATACATGGTTTCCAGTTGTCACTGATATGTACAGAAACAAGCTCAGGCCCCTCACCACTTTAATATCAACTTGACATATAACAAGTAGTTCCAATAATCTTTAGGACACAAGACGCAGGAAGGATTGCGAAATATATATATATATATATATATATATATATATATATATATATATATATATATATGTGTGTGTGTATATGTGTATATATAATATATATACATAATATATATATATATATATATATATACGCATGTGTTTGAACACACGTGACGTGACAGTTGTTATATATACATGTCATAGAAACGACACACACGCGTGCACGAACGCACAGACACACTCATACACATTCCTGCATTTAACTTCGGAAGTGCTCACAACGACGATCATTGCGCATGGGGTGAGAACCAGTGACGTCAACACGTCGACCTTTCAGCCTTACTTATACATTATTCGTTGCACAACAAATCTAAAAATGCAAATATGACAATGCAAGTAACAATGCAAGTATAGCAATGCAAAGATAAATAATGCAAATATAACAACGCAAATGTAACAATGCAAGTATAGCAATGCAAATATAAATAATGCAAATATAGCAACGCAAATATAACAATGCAAGTATAACAATGGAAATATAGCAATGCAAGTATAAAAATGCAAACATAGCAATACAAATACAACAATGCAAGTAGAGCAACGCATAAATTAGAACAATGCAAATATACCAATACAAGTATAACGATGATGTATATATGTATGTATGTATGTAGGTATATATATATATTTATATATATATATATATGGTGTGTATGTGATGTATGTGATGTATGTATGTATGTATGTATGTATGTATGTATGTATGCTTGTATGCATGTATCCATGTATGCATGTATATGTGTATGTGTGTATGTATGTATGTATGTATGTATGTATGTATGTATGTATGTATGTATGTATGTATGTCTGCATACATGTGTGTATGCATATATGTATGTATGTGTGTATGTATGTATGCATGTATGTATGTATGTATGTATGTATGTATGTATGTGTGTGTATGTATGTATGTATGTATGTATGTATGTATGTATGCATGTATGTATGTATGTATGTATGTATGAATGTATGTATATATGTATGTGTATGTTTGTGTGTATGTGTGTGTATTTATGCATGTATGTATGTATGTAAGTATGTGTATATGTATGTATGTATATATGTGTGTATGCATGTATGTATGTATGTGTGTGTATATATGTATGTATGCATGTATACATGTATGTATGTATGTATGTTTATATATGTTTGTGTGTATGTGTGTATGTATGTATTTATGCATGCATGTATGTATGTATATATGTATGTATGTATATATGTATGTATGCATGCATGCATGCATGCATGTATGTACGTATATGTGTATGATATATAGTAGGTGTATCAGTGTGTATGTAATATGATGATTTTGTGATCTATTTTAGACGCAGTTCGCCATGTGAAAGCGCTAGTGAAGCGACAGGGAGACCAAGGGTCCATAAACGACACTGTTACTCCACGTGCGTATAAACATTAATCATCTCCATCTAGCTTAAGTTTACCCAAACCCGTGTAACATATTCTAGCCGCCAGACATATCGTGACAGTGAAATGTAACATAGCCTGGCCATCAGCGCAATGTAACTCTGTCTAACTGTCACACAACATGACCGCACAATGTTTTTTCGGTGGTTTACATAACTAATAGGTCAGCTTATACAGACACCGCTTGATGTTACCTTTACATCCATAACGAATGTTAATAGGTCACCTTATACAGACACCGCTTGATGCTACCGTTACGTCCATAACGAATGTTAATAGGTCACCTTATACAGACACCGCTTGATGCTACCGTTACGTCCATAATGAATGTTAATAGGTCACCTTATACAGACACCGCTTGATGCTACCGTTACGTCCATAATGAATGTTAATAGGTCACCTTATACAGACACCGCTTGATGCTACCGTTACATCCATAACGAATGTCAATAGTTAGTATTATCATTGTTATTATTATTAGTATTAGTAGTATTAATAGTAGTAGTATAGTAACATTGAGTTATTCTGATTCAGAATATGTATGACGCGATATTGGCATCAGTGATGCATATCGAGAGCATCAATAATCAGTCTCTAACTCACCAAGGATGCCACTGTGGCATCAGTGATCAGTCTCTAACTCGTCAAGTATGCCATTGTGGCATCAGTAATCAGTCTCTAATTCGTAATGGATGCCACGGTGGCATTAGTATTCAGTCTCTAACTCGTCAAGGATGCCACGGTGGCATCATTAATCAGTCTCTAACTCGTCAAGGATGCCACTGTTGCATCAGTATTCAGTCTCTAACTTGTCATGGATGCCACGGTGGCATCAGTAATCAGTCTCTAACTCGTCAATGATGCCACTGTGGCATCAGTATTCAGTCTCTAACTCGTCAAGTATGCCACTGTGGCATCAGTAATCAGTCTCTAACTTGTCATGGATGCCACGGTGGCATTAGTATTCAGTCTCTAACTCGTCACGGATGCCACGGTGGCAACAGGCAGTTTCAGTGTCGGTGGGAATCCTTGTTTAGTTCTGGGAACCACCGACACACCGTGTATGCCGCACTGCACGACTCAGCTCAAAATCACTCTGGCCTAATAGGGGTAAGAATAAACTTCTTGTTCTCACCGGATCTGTCGTCCGGCGTAGATAGCGATGTGTACCAGGTTAGGAACTGTCAGTTGCTACAATCTGTTGATGTATAACCATCGAATTAAACACGACCAAGGACCCTGACCATTACCTGTCTGCGATGTGTACTGTGTACGTGACAGCGTTGTGTACTGTGTTCGTGACAGCTATGTGTACTGTGCACGTGACAGCGATGTGTTACTGTGTACGCGACGGCAATGTGTACGGTGTACGTGACAGCGTGTAAATGTATGTTTCATTGCAGCTGTTTGTCGTGAGAAGTACAACGAAAGGGTGGGATTCGCATTCACAGATACGGAATATCAGCCGTCCGGGCATCTGACGTACGGAGGGTGTCGGAGTTATTGTAAGGAAGTATTCAGCATTTCGGCGGTTTATTTCGATTACACGTCCAGGAATTGTTTCTACGGGCACAGCACCTCCGATGTAGTCGGCACAATGCATGCTGCACCGGGCTGCACGCTCTTTCAAGTATTGCGACGTTGCCGTGGTGAGTGTCAAGTGACGGAATTTTGCTTGTTCTGGGTTTGCTCTTAAGAACAAACCTTTACTTGCATGCCTTCATTTGTGCACGAAAATACACTTTTACAAACAAACGCACGCCCACAAACGACAACAACAACCATACATGCAGACGTGTTAGGTCAGCGTCTTTTATGTTCAAATAATGTATTTATCAAAAAATCTAAATAAAATGCATGCACTGTAGCAAGCGTTGTTGTTTAGAAACGTTGTAAAAACATATTGTCATTGCGACGACGGAATCTACAGCAAATTTGCATTTTCGTCTTAATTTTGGGGAAGTGTAAGTGCCTCCACACAGGACATGTGAATGAAGATGCACAATATACAATGGGTGGTACTGTACTAAATACTACCGTAATAGAAAAGGATTTAGGGTTAACTATCAGTCCTGACATGAAGGTATCAGAGCAGCGTGGAATTGCAACAGCGAAGGGAAACCAAATTCTTGTTCTTATTGGATTAATTAGGCGAAATATAGTGTACAAGGAAAAAGAACTAATAATACCACTGTATAAAACCATACTTAGGCATCATTTAGAATATTATACACAAGCATGGAGGCCATATCGCAAGAAGAATGTTGATATGCTAGAAAGAGTACAACGGAGAGCAACCAAGATGATAAAAAAATTCAGGAATATTAGTTATGAAATGCGTCTAAAAGAATGTGGTTTAACAAATTAGAAAGCAGAAGATTGAGAGGAGATCAGATTGAGGTCTTTAAGATATTGAATGGGTATGAAAATATTGACAGAAATAAATTTTCTCGGTCAAGGAATAGAGAAGGACTAGAGGACATGGAGTTAGTTACATTAGCAAAGAAGCAGTGTAGACTAGATATTATATATTTTTTTTTCTCAGAGAGCAGTCAACGAGTGTTACAGGTTATCAGGTGATTGTGTAGATGCTAGTAGTGTTAATATATTTAAAAATAAAATCGACATATACCTAAGACAGGCGGGGTATACTTAGATAGATAGGTTGGACTCTCGATAAGCCAAAGGGCTTCCTAGTCCACCTGCCATCTAGAGTTGAATCTCTAGGTGGCAATCTTGTTAAATTTGTTGAAGCCTTGACACCTTGAATTGCCTCAACTTTGCGCAATATATTGCTCATCGCGTCGCGTCTTGTTTCAGGGAACTACCCTTGTCACCGTAACCCTTGCCCTGTCACAACTACCTGCGTCGATCTGGCCGGGGGGAAATCACGCTGTGAACCAAGTAGGTACACAGAGATGACATACACAGAGATGACATGTCAGTGTTCGTCTCGATACACATAGGTGACCTTATCGTGTGGGTATACAGATACATCGTATCAACGTGTGTGTAGCAATGCAAATGCAATCATCAGTAAACACCATTTACGTTACGCCAAACACAACAGGTCACTCTTTTTCTTTGACGTTATTGGGGCGGGTTACGCGATGACACAGCAACACATTAGCGTCAACGCAATGCCGGACATATGGGTGGAAACGAAGGAACCATTAGACTAACGTTGTTAAAGGTTCTTAAACCTGATTTTGCATTTTACAATAGCATTTGATCATTAACAGTGATCTTGAGTATCTGAAAGCTGCCAACCCCTTGACGCGCCACCAGAGCGACATTGTAACCGGTGTGTCATGGAAATACTGTCCCCTGTAAAACAGCATTAGATATGTGTGTCTTAAAACAACTAACTTAAAGTGAAAAAAATGGCAACGGTTTGGTGATATGGGCCTAATAGAGCTAAGAAAAACTAACACTTTCCAACATCAATCACATTTTTAACGTGAGCGGTTTAGCAGAATTGTTTTTAAACACATAGAATAGAAAGTCTAAGGAACACTCCATTTTAGACAAACAGTGACGTATCGGAGGACCCGCCACTGGTAGGCCAGTGGTTGTCGTACTACTTCTTGGCAACTCCGTCGGGTGGCGCTGTGACTTTGCGCTCACAAAAGAGCGTAAATAATACGGATGATTTTCCGATTCTTCGTCTGACGGAAATAGCACGGATTCAGAAGTAGCTGGATATAGATTTCAGCCACAAAGACAAAGGCCTGTGCTGTCAGACAGACCAGATGTCTGTGGTGGTGAAGACCCAAGGGAAATTGAAATGACGAGAAGAGAAAGAACCAGTCCAGAGAAAGAGACGGCATCGACTGGTGACTGTGTCAACAATGACATGTACTGTCCGACCTATCTATAAAAGCGACCGCCAGCAGCCGCCAAACTTCTCCTCACTTGTCTTACATACATATACATACACTATGCTATAAAATAAAATCACTTGCATTCCTCTAACGAAGAAAATTCACAAAAGCAACTCGATCGCAGATCCCGACGGCAACTCAGGCTCTTCGACTTCGCATCGGAGACTGCGGTTACCGTAATGGTGGCCACAGACCAGCCGGTTAGCGATTTTGTGCATGCTCACACTAGTCGGGTTCGCGATAAACGGTTTACGATTCTTACGATTGTTCATGCATAGACTAGTGCGGTTCGCGGTAAGCGACGGCTACGACAACGCCATCTCGTGCGATTGTGTCGACGTTTTACGTTCGGCTAATTTTAGACGAGGGGAACGCGGGAAACTCCAACTAATTGTTCGAAGAGCGCAGGCGCCTCCCATTCCTTCCTTCCGGATAACACATTGCTTAGCAGGCTTAGTTAAAAGTGTCATTTTATTTTATCCTTTTATTTACCTAGATTTTTACGTTATCCTCATGTTTTACAATGTAATCATGTATATAACAAGGAAAGGAGTATTTCTCTCTGTGTCTCTGTGTCTCTGTGTCTCTGTGTCTCTGTGTCTGTCTCTCTCTCTGTCTGTCTCTCTCTCTCTCTCTGTCTGTCTGTCTCTCTCTCTCTCTGTCTGTCTCTCTGTCTATCTCTCTGTCTCTCTCTCTCTGTTTCTCTCTCTGTCTCTCTCTCTCTCTCTGTCTCTCTCTCTCTCTGTCTCTCTCTCTGTCTCTCTCTCTCTCTCTCTCTGAAGTATTTGTCCGTATGTCCGTTGTATCGTTTATCAGCGTTGGTTGACATTGATAATTGAGTAGTCGATGTCATGTCTCAAGATTCATGAATCCCTGTCAGTAAATTATTTCTACAATCCATCCAGTCACAGGTCAAAACACCTACCACTTAACTGTGTTCGCGCTCTTAGCCTATTTTTAAATACTGTTGATATGTTCTTGCAGTGGTGACCACCACGTAACAATACTTTTTTGTTTTGATTGCTAATGTACATGCATTCTTGTTGTTGTTACGAAATAAAAAATATGATTTGATTTGTGGTTTAATTGACACATTCTGGCCAAGGAGCAATTTATAAAGCGCATAGTTGACATTTTAGAATATGCCATCTACGTTGAAACGGGACTGTATTTGTTTTTGTTCAAGGTTTGTCAAAACAGCATGAAACATTAGGACGCACGATTTATGTTCGCACTATCAACGGTTTGACACATTGCTCTAAATATTCGCAAATATGTTTAGTATAGTCAACGCAGTCTTCATGTCACCTTTCTGTAGAGTTATTTTCCATGCAACAGTGGTGGAATTACTATTATAATACTTTTGGAGGGAAACCTTTCTTCTGTTAACTGAATTTGATTCATTTTCTAAACTATATTAATCTGGCAGTTTGCTGATGACGTGAGTGACAGTGGGAACACAGTAGCCCAGACAAAACAGATGAAAAGAGATTAAACAAGCTGTTTAATAATGATGGTGCAGGTAAAATCAGAGGTCTCACAGACAACACTAACAAGACAACGTGGTGAATGATACAGAGGGTAACTGTCCTAAGATCTTGCATTAAAATTTACGTCATTTTATATCGCTACCACATATAATAATTACAAATAAAAAAATCTGCATGGCTTATTCAATGTTTGCTAACCCCGGAAAAATATGTACTAACATAGACCCCATTTAATATTTACAAAGTTTGTGTCATGTATCATAACAAATCATGTCAGAAGAAAGCTTAATGCCTTAAGTATTACCTCAAATGATTACAATTCACATACAAGACATCATAACAACAAATTCAGCATATATAATTGTTTTATTATGATAATCATATAAAAATATTAATATTTGCATCACTTAATTATTTACAAAAAGAAAATAGCATAACTCAGGTGGGTGTAGGTACGAATCAAGAACACAGATTGCAATGACACTTAGCAATGCAGTAAAAATGCAATATTTATATGCAGACTATTTCAACTGTTATTTTTGTGTTAGTTATCACCCAATCATACAAATACTTAATTCCCTAAATCTATATTGTTCCAGGTTCTTGTCACAATAAGGTGACTGCTGATACTTAATTCCCTAAATCTATATTGTTCCAGGTTCTTGTCACAATAAGGTGACTGCTGTTGCTGAAGATTTCCCGAGGAATAACGATCAAGCAGCTATAAGGTTCAATGCTTGTGTGCTTGTGTCCAGTGATCCGGCTCATCCTGCAGTGTTTCAGTTCCATCTGCCATTGAACTGGTTTCATCAAGTAGACAAGAAGGACTGTCGCATTTATAATTGCAGATCCAAAGTTTCCAGTTCTGAAGAAGAAAATTGCATTTGTTTTAAATTGCTGCATTTAAAAAATATTATCCAACTACAGAAATGAAACGATCAAACATTACACGACGTGATAAATTGACACACACAGTAACTATGCTTTATTTCAACAGCATCTTACTTCAGCACAGTTTTGGTAATAAGGCAATTACAATAATTTATTGCAAGCAATATTGTACTGCAATGCTAGAATATATGATAGAATGCTATCAACTATGATGTTACCATTTATATAATAGTATTAATTTTATTGAACATCAGATAATTGTGTAGAATAAACTTGCTTGTCTTTGGACATCTATATATACTACATGGGCAATATTAATATACTGGTGGATTTTTGTTTGTTTTTGTTTATGTACACATATTGAAATTATAATAAATACATAGTCATTGATAATGGACTTTAATGGTCAAGTATATATCACTCATAACTTAATTTTGAATGCCAAACTCTGTGCTGCAGTCCTGTCGTTTAACTGTTCAGTTTCAAGAAACTAATATAAAAATAGTATATATTCCTTGAATTATGAATACATAAATACCATGTCGTTGGCTTGTTGGATTATCCATACATTATATACCTCACAATATTTAATTATATAGATAATAAAATAACGGTAGGCCAAGACAAAGGGCCTACGGGCTACTGCTCTGACAACCTATGTCAAGAGTAAGAGTAAGAGTAAATTTATTCGCAACGCAACATGTACAAGAACAAACATAAGCAAAATAATAAATTGTCAGTGTGTTGCACTGCATGGCTGTCACTTGGCTAAAAGCCGTCTTCCAGTGACACCATCATCATTGAAAATAACCATAATTACTATAGATATACGATACACATTTGTGGTATTACAACACAATACAACAGGAGAATTATTAATTAAAATTGCTCATATTGTTAGACATCACCAAGATTGTACTAATAAGATGAATATATAAAGTATGCAGTTTGTCACTGTTTCTGATGATATCTGAGACGCTTGAAACAAATACAATATAAATTAGTATAAATATGTTTTAATCTAAAAAATGTAAAAAGCATAGATGAATCCAAACAAGATTTAGCATGACTTAGGCAAGTTATGAGTATGAAATAAAACAAGTAGCAACTTAATTGCAATCTTGACATCTAGGGTTTAATTAACTTTGATTTCCAACACCATGTCACAGTGGCCATGTTACTACTAGACATGCCTTGGGCTAGGGTAAGCAACTTTTAATATAGTTAAATGCTAGAGTTGATATCAATTTTAACACACTTTTGCATAAAGAATCTTTTTTTTTATTTACTAGCCGTTTTATTATACTATTGTGATGCAAATAAGTAGTTAAAATGTGTCTTGTGTGGCATATTCTATGACGAAAACACTCCGCAAAAATGAGGCATCCCTGACTAGGATATGTTTCTGGAAAGGTGAATAGAACTACCACAGGCACACGGGAACAGTGACTTTGTTAGTTGCAGTGGGACCGTTCGTTAACCTTCTGAAGTTCTGTTGATTTCCGCCAAATAGATGAGCTGATGTTATGCATTTTCAACATTATCACTGATTTACCATCGCCGGTGATGCTGTGCTTTAGTTAGTAAGACGTAGTATGGATTATGTCTATGGTAGAGCTGCCTGACCGATCGCTGATGACAGTGATGCTGATCAAAATATGCTTTCTTCAAATCGTATTTGCATAGCCATAGGCTATGCCATAGGCTATAGCCTCGGCGTGGGGCCTAGGCTAATAGTAATATTTCGTCGAACATGTCTTCTGTGACTGTGACCGTATCTATCAAAAATGTGTTATATAGGTAATATCCACAGTCGTATGTCAAACACAACTTTTACATCGCCACCGCCACCGGTAGCGAAACGATATATTGGACTGTAGGTGATAGGTAAATTTGTATAATAAATACTCTGACTTACCTGAAGATTGACCGCGTTGATTCGTTCGATGTTCTTGCTGGTGTAGCGTTTGAATGCGCACATTTGGCCACTTTAACATATCCGATCACAATAAACACAACGGGTCAACGCCAACGGCAGCCATTAATTGCGAAATAGTCAGAGACAACAGAGAGAACAGGTTCCATGCATAACACCCCAGGAGAATGACGTATACCGTAATTTTGTTCGTCTGTCCCCAGGTTTGTTTTTGCTCAAGTTCAGAGGTACCGCCATGTTTACGTTCTACTGTCAGCTGATCTCAGACTGCCGCCTCATTGGCTGATGGGTCGCCGATCTATTCTATTCGCGACAAACATGCATAGACTGGTTGCATGGGTTCGCGGTCCCCGATTTTTTGTTGTGCTCACACTATACGATCATTGCTGTTCAAGATTCGACATATTAAATCGCGAACATACGAAATTATTCCGACGGATTTCGTGCATACACTCTACGATATTTACTAAAAATAGCTCTATGTCGGTTCCCGGTCACCGGTCTGCGATTTTCGCGACGAAAAATCGGTAGGTCTGTGGCCACCATAACATCGCTATAAAAGTTAGCTTTACACAAAATAACGTTAGGCGGCATGGTGGTGCGCGCGAATATCTATAAACTTTATTTACTGCATTCGCACGCGCGAAATAGTTTAATTAATCAAGTAATATAGTAATAATTAATTATTATCATTACTAAGATCTTCAGAAAATGTAAAGTTTTCTTATAATATAATTATAATATTTTATTTCATATAGCGCCAAATCCATATTTGTTTGTGGCACTTCACAGTATAATGTTATTAAGATAGATACTACCCACAGGTAATATTTAAAAAAACATTGCCAATTACCCAGGTAGTCATAAAAGAGGTATGGAAATTACGTGTTGTTCGATGATGTCACACTGTTTATTTTAAGAATATTTCTATAAACATCCCGCGTGTACTGCAAGCTATTATTATGTAAACGATGTTTTTTTTTTAACAATAATAACTAAACAATAACATATAATATTATTATTTTTAACTGCACCAAAACCTTTTTCTACTACCATATATTTCCCATATTATATTCATATTCTGTTTAAATTTCAGTGATTTATTGTCCCGATAATTAATACAGTGTCTGGTGGTGGAAATATAATTCATAAGTAGAAAAATATATAGCTTCAATAATATTTTCTTATGCATAATGTGTGTATGTGCTGAATGAAAATTATTGTTACGTCGTAATCATTTTACCATTTTAATTATTTATTACCTTTACATTAATTTATCACTGTTGTTGTTATGGAATTTGTATGGGTCCTTTTTAATACTGATAGGTCACTTAGTTAATTATATAGACACATATATTTTCATTATTTATTTTGAAATATTATGTGTGGGTAGTATTCTTCTTGTTGTATTTTAAATAGCAGTATTTTGTGAAGCGCCATAACCAATTATGGATGTAGCGCTATATAAATAAAAAATTATTATATTATAATAAAACTTATAATTCCTGCAAATCATGGTGATGATAATAATTAATTATTACTATATTATTTACAATTAATTAAACTATTTTGCGCGTGCGAATGCAGTAAGTAAAGTTTATAAATATTCGCGCGCACAAACGTGCCATCTAATGGCATTTTGTGTAAGGCTAACTTATTTTAGCGATTTTACGGTACCGGGCAGCGGCAGACGAAACTGCCGTCGACATCTGCGTGTTTGTTTTATGGATTTTCTTCGTTAGAGGAATGCAAGTGATTTTATTTTATAACGTAATGTATGTATATGTATGTAAGATAGGTGAGGAGAAGTTTGGCGGCTGTTGGTGGTCCTTTTCATGGTTAGGTCAATCCAACCCGGTCGCCTGGCATCCGCGCTGTGTCTGTGACTGTCCCAACGAATCGACTGGACCACTGTTTCAGTTCTGGTCAATTCAAAGGGTAACAAAAGACAGCTTACTGATGCTGTCTTTCACTGTACTGTTGCTACAAGCGTATGAGGAACCGTGTGGCATATTGCTGTCGCGATTTTGTTGTAAACCGACGTAAGGCACTTTTAGCGAACCGCTTGGCTCTCTGTTATGACAGCTGAACCAACAGACGACTCCGCGACGTATTACTTTTCCAAAGTGCAGATAGAAGCTGGGTTGTGATTGGTTGCAAGGACCAAGATGGGCCCGTTCAAGGTGTCGGTGGTTTAGCTAGATTTTCCCACTTTAAAGTTGCATTCTGACTTCCGCCATGTTTAAAATACAATTTCCCAGTAAACCAGCATTCCCCATACACTATACATTGTTTTCCTCAACTACCTATCAACTTATTTTCACATAATATGCAATTTTAAGATAACAAGCAGCAAAAGACGAAAAATTGTCCTGGTGAGCCTCACCAGTTAGAATTCTCTGATTGGTTTAGACCTCGATGAAGGGAATTCCAGGGAAAAGCGCTGTCAGGAAACCACACTAGGGCCACACTAAAAGGCGGATCACAATTGGCAGACCGCACGGAAACGACATACCACATTCACAAAGATGCCACCGCTCGATACGCTCCATATTTACGGCATGTCCAGTTGCCCACATACAAACTATCGCTGGCTACGCGCCTGTACGGTCAATGGCTAATTGAGGATGATTTAAATAACTAGGATATTGTTGCCTAGTGGCGCCTCTAGCGACTAACGTGGATATGTGAAACCGCCTTTTAGTTTGCCCCATCGTTTACTTACGTTGACCGGAGAGTTCCGATGGTAAAAATAGATCGACTCTTGGGAAACTCCAGAGCCGTTGTTTGTTGCAAACTTATATTTGATCAAATAACGCATAAAACCACAAAGTGAGACATGTGGTAGGAAGTATACTAATAAGCAAATATCGGTCATGGTGTACATTGACTTTTCTAAAATGCGTTAAAAAGGGGAAATTATGTCAGAATGCAACTATAAGACCACTTTCTGAGGAAACCACTAATGTAAAAAATGTGATTGTAGATGCAAATGATTACCTTGTGTAAACTCTTTTAGGTGCATAGCACCAAACGGTTGCCTTTTTTCACTTTAATTTAACAAAAGTCGATTCTCCATATTTCAAACTATTTTACAACTTTCTAATTGAGATAAACGTGTGATTTTTGTTTTAGAAAAAGACACTTCCTCCATTGCGCCTGGAACCACCCCGCTCGATAAAATGGAGACAGTGGCGGCGACGGTGGCAGTCGACGGAGGTATTAGTCAGGGTCCTCGTGTACCTAAAACTAGGTCCCGTGAGAATCCCTTGCCAAAAGCGATTTTGTTTGTTTGAATGTTATCATTAAGGTATCAGTAAAAGGAAAATGTTTGGTGGAAATTTTACTTTTGGGTTTTAAGGTTTTGATGAGGTCTCAAACATACCCACCCAATAGATCCATAAAATAGCCTGAAACGGAAATCCAAAACATCATACTTTTATTTTTATCAAATTAACTAGAGCAGTAAAAAATCTGAAATAATCCAGGAATGGTTAACTACCAAAGACGCATGTCTAACAGACATATTTAGGCATTATCAGTAATATTTCTCTCTTTATTGACAATAATGTGACCTTTTTTGCAGTCGCGACTCGTCGAAAACCACGATGATAATTAGTCCTGGACCTGCCCTATAGGCCCGTAGACATTTCGTGCTTAAGAAAGTTTGACTGTTGATTTGAGTAACATATACACATGGCTTTAACATTTTACTAGGTGGACATTTCAAAAACTGGGCATAACGTGGCGACGGCCATGTTTCAAAATGGCTGCCAAATTCAATATCCCCCTACCTTAATAAATACGGCATGCAGAGCAATAATTATGGTAGGCCAGAGTATATCTCAGGGGACCCCGATTTCAAATATACAATTACTTGGCTCCTCCGGCATTTATTTCCGTCATTTTAAAAGATGACGGTCGTCAATACAAATGTCCCCATGTCTCAAATACTGCGTCAGCTAGAGCAATTGTATTGACGTTGTTGGATAGCTTGGTGGATAGTGATATTAAATATGTTATTTGTCTCCTTCAATAACATAACAATTCGCGCCATTTTAAAGATGGCATCTGTCAAAGCCCATTATATCCGTATTTAAGAAATACGGTATTTAGATCCATATATCACCACATCTTAAGTGCTTCGTGTCGTCGAAGGGTGTAGCTGATGTACAGTGAAGACCTGTTTGACCCACTGTTGACATTAGTTATAAGTTTGAGACGAGTTCAACGTCGTATATGATATGTTCCCTATTATCGCTCGATATACATGATATCATATGGCAAGATGTGTCATCGGTATTTAGCCAAATGCCAATATAAGTCTGAATTTCATGTATGTTTGAAAAGTGTCATCACCAGAACACATTATAGATGGAAAGATGCATGTGAAAAACGTGTTTATATGTTAAAGCCTGCGTCACTCAGGCCAGGTCTACCATAGATCTATATAGATTATCAGTTACTGAGCAGTCAAATGATGTTTTAAAACAGGTGGTAATTGCCTACGAGATATATCCCCACTATCATGACTATCCCAAGCGAGAAGTATTAATGAGGTGTTTGTCCCAAAGTTGTCTCATTGATTGAAGACATTTCTATTATATACCAAAACACAAGTATATTACCCTAGCTATTATTATTTCAAACTTGTTTGTTTCTTGTCTTGCCATATTTCAGATGATTGAAAATAAACATGGCCATGGACAAAAATACATAATAACTTAAGATACTTCATCTTCGGATTTTCAAGTCTGCTCCTGCGTCTCTTTAACTTGAAGTATTATTTGCATATTGGGCAAGACAGTCGAGCCACTTTATATTTTATACTGTTGTATAACGCAGGATCATAATTCTCTGCTAAACTGGACACGAAATTCTAAATTCCAGTAACTGTCAAGCCATATATATATATATATATATATATATATATATATATATATATATATATATATATATATACATGTCAGCAAATCCAGAAAGTTCACACCACTTTCGTGCTTACAAAGTATGAACTTATCCCTCACTCTTTTCCTTTTAACCGAACCCTATCACTCCCACGTATGGTGCAATCAATGTAGTACGGATGAACATGGATTCTGGTCTATAATAGCTTGTGCTGCATGTATAAGGATTATGGATTGCTTCTGGTAGTTCGTTTATCTCAACAGTTACCTCGTGTTCCTCCAACATTAATATGAGATTCTTTATATCAGTATATCGTTTCTAACATGCAAACGCATTGCGATTCTTGAATGAACAGTCAAGTCCGAGAATCCCTAATACTGTGTTAACAATGTCACTGACACGTTTCCTGCTAGTCTCCCCGCCATAAAGTGGCTCGACTGTCTTGCCCAATATGCAAATAATACATCAAGTTAAGGAGAGGCAGGAGCAGACTTGAAACCCCGAAGATGAAGTATCTTAAGTTATTATGTATTTTTGTCCATGGCCATGTTTATTTTCAATCATCTGAAATATGGCAAGACAAGAAACAAACAAGTTTGAAATAATAATAGCTAGGGTAATATACTTGTGTTTTTGTATATAATAGAAATGTCTTCAATCAATGAGACAACTTTGGGAAAAACACCTCATTAATACTTCTCGCTTGGGATAGTCATGACAGTGGGTATATATCTCGTAGGCAATTACCATCTGTTTTAAAACATCATTTGACTGCTCAGTAACTGATAATCTATATAGATCTATGGTAGTCCTGGCCTGAGTGATGCATCTTTCCATCTATAATGTGTTCTGGTGATGACACTTTTCAAACATACATGAAATTCAGACTTATATTGGCATTTGGCTAAATACCGATGACACATCGATTAATGGTCTTGCCATATGATATCACGTATACCGAGCGATAATAGGGAACATATCATATACGGCATTGAACTCGTCTCAAACTTATAACTAATGTCAACAGTGGATCAAACAGGTCTTCACTGTACATCGGCTACACCCTTCGACGACACGAAGCACTTAAGATGTGGTGATATATGAATATAAATACCGTATTTCTTAAATACGGACATAATGGTCTTTGACAGATGCCATCTTTAAAAATAGCGCGAATTGTTGTGCTATTGAAAGCGACAAATAACATATTTAATATCGCTATCCACCAAGCTATCCAACAACGTCAATACAATTGCTCTAGGTGACGCAGTATTTGAGACATGGTGACATTTGTATTGACGACCGCCATCTTTAATAATGGCGGAAATATATGCCGGAGGAGCCAAGTAATTGTATATTTAAAATGGGGGTCCCATAAAACATACAATTATTGCTCTGCATGGCATATTTATTAAGCTAGGGGGGATATTGAATTTGGCAGCCATTTTGAAAAATGGCCGTCGCCACGTTATGCCCAGTTTTTTTTAATTTCCACCTAGTAAAATGTTAAAGCCATATGTATATGTTACTCAAATCAACAGTCAAACTTTCTTAAGCACGAAATGTCTACGGGCCTATAGGGCAGGTCCAGGACTAATTATCATCGTGGTCGCGGCTTCAAAAAAGGTCACATTATTGTCAATAAAGAGAGAAATATTACCGACAATGCCTAAATATATCTGTTAGACATGCGTCTTTGGTAGTTAAACATTCCTGGATTTTTTCAGATTTTTTACTGCTCTAGTTAATTTGATAAAAATAAAAGTATGATGTTTTGGATTTCCGTTTCAGGCTATTTTATGGATCTATTGGGTGGGTATGTTTGAGACCTCATCAAAACCTTAAAACCCAAAAGTAAAATTGCCACCAAACTTTTTCCTTTTACTGATACCCTAGTGATAACATTCAAACAAATAAATCGCTTTTGGCAAACGATTCTCACGGGATGACACCAGGACCCTGACTATATTGTTGCCGGTGCTGGTTTCGCTGCCATCGTCACTATTACATTTCTAACACACATCCTCTACTTACAATACGCGTAAAGTAGCAAATGTTAATACAAAAATACACAGGAACATAAATGCTCCTAAATACAATTGGGCTATCCGTAATGGTGCGACAATGGAATTCAATAATTATATAATTATATAAAAGATAGCTAATTTCAAAACCCAAAGTTACCCATGTGATAGCGACTATTTATTAGTCATGATAGGGGCCTTCTAAGCCAAATATTTTAAAATCTAAATTTATATAACTACTGCATCACATAGTTGCAGTTACAAAATAAATACATCTACTATCGATTTATCCATCTATCGATCTATCAATTTATCTATCTATATCTATAGACATATCTGCTACGATAGTTTTAAGTATAGTTTATTAAGTTGTCGAAACATGAAAACCGGCCGAAATGACCAATATTCACCTATAGGTACTTAGATATACTACTTCGCCGATGCAATTTCTACGAGTTTGTTTTCAAAATGCAGCCGGTGCGACCACAATATCCCGCCGGAACTACCAACCTTTACCGGGTAGCCGAAGTAGCTGTGTGGCCGAAGCTTCCTAAATGCAAACAGGAAAAATTAATTGGTTTTTGGTTTTTGTCACTTCACTCCTGAAAACGAAAAACGAATTTGTTAATCTTACTTCACTTTTGATAACGAAAAACGAAAAAGAAATTCTTTTTTCGTTTGTCTTACTTCACTTTTGAAAAATAAAAATAAAAATGAATTCGTTTTTCGTTCGCAAATTTGAAAGCGAAAAAGTAAAACACCGTATATACACGGACCCGTAGCAACACTTTAGCGTCAACGCAATGCCGGACATGTCAGTGGAAATGTAGAGCTCGACGGCACCATTAGACTGACGTTTTTAAAGGTTCTTAAACCTGATTTAGCACTTCATAATAATATTTGATCCTTAGCAGTGATCTCGAGTACTTGATAGCTATCAACACCTGACACGCCAGAGGGACATTGTCACTGGTGTGACGTAGAAATAGTTTCCCATGTAAAACAGCATTGGATATGTGTTTTAAAACAACAAAATTAATTTAACAAAAGTCGATTCTCCTAATTTCAAAACAATTTTCCAAAACAATTTTCCAAATATCAAATTTTCAACTGCCTAATTGAGATAAACGTGTAATTTTGTTTTAGAAAATGACACTTCCTCCATTCCGCCTGGAACCACCCCGCTCGATAAGATGGAGACAGTGGCGGCGACGGCGGCAGTCGACGGAGGTATTGCTGCCGGTGCTGGTTTCGCTGCCATCGTCACTATTACATTTCTAACACACAGCCTCTACTTACAATACGCGTAAAGTAGCAAATGTTAATAAAAAAAATACACAGGAGCGTACATGCTCCTAAATACAATTGGGCTATCCGTAATGGCCCGACAATGGAATTCAATAATTATATAATTATATAAAAGTTAGGTAATTTCAAAACCCAAAGTGGCCCATGTGATAGCGACTATTTATTAGCCATAAAAGTGGCCTTCTAAGCAAACATATTTTAAAAACTAAATTTAATTAACTACAGCATCACATATTTGCAGTAACAAAATAAATACATCTACTCGCGATTTATCCACCTATCGATCTGTCAATTTATCTATCTATGTCTTTAGGCAGATCTGTTACAATAGCTTATCATAGAAACTTGAGTATAGTTGATTAAGTTGTCGAAACATGAAAACCAGCCGAAACAACCAATATTCACCTATAGGTACTTAGCTATACCACTGCGAGTTTGTTTTCAAAATGCCGCCAGTGCGACCACTGTATCCCGCCGTAACTACCAACCTTTACCGGGTACCCGAAGTGGCTGTATGGCCGAAACTTCCTAAATGCAAAAACGAATTCATTGTTGGTTTTTGGTTTTTTCAATTCACTTCTGAAAACAAAAAACGAATTCGTTTTCTTAATTCACTTTTGAAAAAGAAAAACGAAAAAACCGCAAAATGAATTAGTTTTTCATTCGCAAATTTGAATACGAACAAGTAAAAGACGGTATATACACGGACCACACTTTAGCGACAACGCAACGCCGGACATGTGAGTGGAAATGTAGAGATCAATGGAACCATCAGACTAACGTTGTTAAAGGTTCTGAAACCTGATCTTGCACTTCATAATAACATTTGATCCTTAACAGTGATCTTGAGTATCTGAAAGCTGTCAACCCCTTGAAACGCCACCAGAGGGCAATTGTCACCGGTGTGTCATGGAAATAGTGACCCTTGTAAAACAGCATTGGGTATGTATTAAAAAAAGTCAAACTTAATTTAACAACAGTCAGTTCTCCGTATTTCAAACAAATGTTCCAAATACGCAATTTTAAAACTAAAAACTAAACTAAAACTAATTGACATAATCGTGTAATTTTTGTTTCAGGAAATGACACTTCCATCGTTACGCCTGGAATCACCTCGCCCGCTAAGATAAAGACAGTGGCGGTGGTCGCGGCGGTCGGCGGAGTTATTGTTGCTGCCAGTGCAGGTGTCGCTGCCATCGCCGGTATGTCTGCGACGTCAGCTGCTGCCACGTCAACAGCTGCTGCTGCCTCGACAGGGATCACGACGGCAGGAACACCGCGCCTGTAAGTGACGTCATCCGTCATATGTAACTAGGTCACCCGTCACGTGTAACTAGGTCGCCCGTCACGTGTAAGTGACGTCACTTGTCACGTGTAAGTGACGTCACCCGTCACATGTAAGTGCCGTCACCCGTCACATGTAAGTGACGTCACCCGTCACATGTAAGTGACGTCACCTGTCATGCATAAGTAAGTCACCCGTCACGTGTAAGTGACGTCACCAGTCACGTGTAAGTGATGTGTAATTGACGTTTGAGAAAAAGAACAAACAGAAAGAGGCACCACTCACGCAAAAAAGCGGTCGAAAAGTGAAAACAGAAATGGGCAGCATCCGTCTGTCTACCTGTTTATCTCCTATACATCTATGTCTCTCTAGCAATTGTGTACAACATTTGTGTTTAATAAATCTGAAACAACACCCGAAAAGTATGCAGACTGTTTAATGCGAATGAATATATATCGGCGTCATGATATATATTGGTTACAAAGAAATGTGTGTTTCTTTCAGGGCCTTTATGAGTGATGCCATAGGAAGTCTTGTTAGCAAATTCACGACGCCCGAAATCATCGAAACGGAAGAAGAAGAAGACGACGAGGACGAACTAGAAGCACAAGATCCAGACACAATGCTTGGGTCTATAACTTCGTTGGTCTTTGGGTAGGACGAAAATGCATAGGCATTGAGCAGGACCACAATCAAGTGCACGCGTCCACACGTACGCACGTGCGCGCGCGCGCACAAACACACACACACACACGGGCGCACCATCAGCCGTTTCAGGTTATTGCATTACATACAGCGAAATGTGGAGACACTGCTAGGTAACTGTGTGGAGACACTGCTAGGTAACTGTGTGGAGATACCGCTAGGTAACTGTGTGGAGACACCGCTGGGTAACTGTGTGGAGACACCGCTAGGTAACTGTGTGGAGACACCGCTAGGTAACTGTGTGGAGACACCGCTAGGTAACTGTGTGGAGACACCGCTAGATAACTGGGTGGAGACACTGCTAGGTAACTGTGTGAAGACACCGCTAGGTAACTGTGTGGAGGCACCGCTAGGTAATTGTGTGGAGACACTGCTAGGTAACTGTGTGGAGACACTGCTAGGTAACTGTGTGGAGATACTGCTAGGTAACTGTGTGGAGACACCGCTAGGTAACTGTGTGGAGACACCGCTAGGTAACTGTGTGGAGACACCGCTAGGTAACTGTGTGGAGACACCGCTAGGTAACTGTGTGGAGACACCGCTAGATAACTGGGCGGAGACACTGCTAGGTAACTGTATGGAGACACTGCTAGGTAACTGTATGGAGACACTGCTAGGTAACTGTATGGAGACACTGCTAGGTAACTGTGTGGAGACACTGCTAGGTAACTGTGTGGAGACACCGCTAGGTAACTGTGTGGATACACTGCTAGGTAAATGTATGGACACACTGCTAGGTAACTGTGTGGAGACACTGATAGGTAACTGTGTGAAGGCACCGCTAGGTAACTGTATGGAGACACTGCTAGGTAACTGTGTGGAGACACTGCTAGGTAACTGTGTGGAGACACTGCTAGGTAACTGTGTGGAGACACCGCTAGGTAACTGTATGGAGACACTGCTAGGTAACTGTATGGACACACTGCTAGGTAACTGTGTGGAGACACTGATAGGTAACTGTGTGGAGACACCGCTAGGTAACTGTATGGAGACACTGCTAGGTAACTGTATGGAGACACTGCTAGGTAACTGTATGGAGACACTGCTAGGTAACTGTGTGGAGACACTGCTAGGTAACTGTGTGGAGACACTGCTAGGTAACTGTGTGGAGACACTGCTAGGTAACTGTGTGGAGACACCGCTAGGTAACTGTGTGGAGACACTGCTAGGTAACTGTGTGGAGACACTGCTAGGTAATTGTGTGGAGACAATGCTAGGTTACTGTGTGGAGACACTGCTAGGTAACTGTGTGGAGACACTGCTAGGTAACTGTGTGGAGACACTGCTAGGTAACTGTTTGGCGACACTGCTAGGTAACTGAATAAAGGATAGTAGAGAACAACGTGTGTTTTCGTCACTTTTATAAATGTTAGCTCTCTATTCCAACTGTCATATTTGTATTTGTCCGCGCTAAAAGACAGGAAACTGAGGTCTGCATCAACTGCACCGAAGTACATTAAAAAGGTACATCATTTTAATTTGATAATAACGTCACCAACAACAATAACCACACTAGCGATAATAATAATAATAATAATAATAATAACAAAAGTAATAATAATACAATTGATAGCATTAATAATAATTATTATAATAGTAGTAGTAGTAATACTACTACTAGTACAGTTATTATATAATGCAATACTAGTTCTAATACTTCGCTACACCAAATATATATATATATATATATATATATATATATATATATATATATATATATATGGATAAATCCAAGGGTTAGGCGACACCTTGTAAATCGCAAGGGTTGGGCGACAGTTTGTATATATTCAACTAAGCATAACAAATACATAAAAATTAGTGTAGTATATATAAACCATCTACTATAACACAGTGCCGAACATTGTTTTAAGCAATAGTTAAAATTAAAAGATATACATTTAGTGTCGCCCAAATACTGTCGCCCTATAAGTATACGGAGTTATGTAGCAAATACATGTTCTGTGACTTTTTCATATAGATTTTGAATAATTGTGATTTTTCACTTATATTGGCCCTAAAGGACTGAAAAAAAACTGTTTCCATTTTTGTCGTCCACTTTTTCGTGGGATAATTCAAGATGGCTGCCACCCAACACCAACATCCTTATAATCGCTATATCTTTGGCAATAAACGGTATAAAAACTTGAACTCGAAGTCGTTTTATATGTATTGATGTATGAGGAATCCAATGAAACTATTATCTTTGTGAAAGACATGAAAATAAAGCTATACTAGCAAAAAATGCGTTAAAATGACCGTAAAATGTATATAGTATACGCAATTATGTAACACATATACGTTCTATGATTTTTTCATGTAAAATTTTAATTATTGTGTTTCTTCACTTGTATTGACCCTAAAGAACTGGAATAAAACTGTTTCCATTTTGTTCATTCACTTTTTCGTGGGGAAATTCAAGATGGCCGCCACCAGTCACCGAAAGTCTTAAAATCGCTATATCTTTGGCAATAAACGGTACAGAAACTTGAACTCGGAGTCGTTTTAGGTGTATTAATGTATGGTGAATCCAACGCAACTGTTATTTCGATGAAATAAATGAAAATAAAGCTATACCAGCCACAAATGCATTAAAATAACCGTAAAAGTGGTACATACGGACAGCAAATGTTGGATGTAAAACATACTTTCCTGTCACAATTGGAAAGTTAAATAAAAGGCAAGTCCAACAGGACCAAAATATATTTAATATCTTAATTTTTGATGGAGATATGTACACTATGCTGTTTTCAATATAGTTTTTCATTTTCGGTATTAGCACTTTATATCCATTTTACATACTACTAATTGTCTCCACATACACGCGTACCAAGAGTGAAAAGGCAACTGCTTTGGGAGAACATTCAACATAATGTTGCTAACGTACGGTTCACAGCGCCAATACATAGGAACAAAACCATGCTAATACACTTTATGGAGGCACAACATGAAGCAGTAGGAGAGGTAGCCAGCAAGGGCAATATGTGCAAGGCAATTAATTAAGCAGGCATAGAATGAACCGTGGGTTTTCAAAGGATCGCTAGATGATGTTGGAGAAGCTGTAGTTCCACAAGAACTCCACAATGTGACATTGTGGATGCTGAAAAGGGTGCACACTGCCAAAACGGAATCACGCATGCACGCCCTGCATCGATCAGCATCATTTATATCTCGACAAATCATGCAGACTGACATATCTGATCGCCATGCATTGTATATGCCCAAGTCAGTAGATGTACCTAATCTCCGATCAACTGTCGAAACTCCCCTAATGCTTGACATGTCACAGTACTGTGACCAGTGGAGAAGCCAGAAACTAGTGGAAGTCCTCTCAACGGCTGGAGTTGGCATTCCATACAAAGAGTCAAATAATGCGCAACTCAAACTGCCGAGGGAGAGCAACAGAACATAGCGGGACACGGTGGGAACAATGCCCATTCAGGTCTTCATCGGCCAAAAAGGTAGACACATTTGGGCGTAATTTTTTGTTTCATGCGACAGCAATGTCAGTGTACCAGAGACAACCTACGATGGATGTTAGGGCATACCTGACTGAGGCACAGCATCTGGACAGTTACCTACCACCTACCATCATTATCGATGGCAAGGCTGTTGTGCATGAATTGAGTGTTCACCAAAGGGACATAGTAATTGTCAAGACCATTCAGCATTCTTTATTCGCGCAATTGACAACAAGTCTTTCGGCTACTGCGAGGCATACTTACTCTTTGATGACTACAGCACAGTTCACCGATATATCATACGAGTCAACTAAGAACAGCTGGCAGATCTTCTGACCCGGGCAATAAGGTCAATGATAACACACCCATAAAGATCTAAGGGCATTCTTGAATAGCAAGAAAAAAGGCGAGCCTCACTTTGCGCCTTGTAGAAAAAGATGTCCAATTCAGCAAAATGCCTATCGTCTCTCAGACATACAAAGATGTCTTTGCAGCCCATTTATCTGCAGAATTCGCAGTACACAGAAGTAAGCAGATACAATGAAGACACCGTATGCAGTTATAGCACTGGGTGATCTAGGTATCATGGTACACATTTATTTCAGTGATACATGTGTACTTGTGTTGGCGTTGCGCATAGTTCCAGAACTCAGCGCAGAGAGCGTCATAATGATTAGCACAGGAGCTAAGTGACGCACTGTCAAACTCAAGCTTATCTACGATGCTCTGGATCCTGACAAGACAAGCCCTACCAGGGTTTCATGCACTTACTGGTGCAAACATCACTGGACACAGGACACAGGACACAGGGAAAACGAAAACCTACATACTTCAAGATGTTCCTGAAACATATGTTGGATCTTCCGTTTTATGGCTATTTTAATACCTATATGGCTGGTATAACTACATTTTATTTTCATCAAAATCATGGTTGTATTGGATTCATCATACTTAAAAACATCTAACGCGACTCCGAGTTCAAGTTTCTATACCGTTTATTGCCAAAGATATAGCGATTTTAAGACTTTCGGTGACCAGTTGCAGCCATCTTGAATTTCCCCACGAAAAATTGGACGAAATAAAATGGAAACAGTTTTTTCTCAGTCCTTTAGGGTCATTATATGTGAAAAAACACAATTATTTAAATTTTACATGAACAAATCACAGGACGTATATGGGTCGTTTCACGGTAACCGGGCTATTTGGTGTCCCGGCTCTTTTATATAGAAATATTCGATACCGAAATCTCGTAAAACTATATTTCTTATATGTGGCGCTTAGTACAGTATTGTTCTTCATTTCTAATATAATAATGGCATTCTTAGTCGTTATTCTGTTTTTTCTCATTATATCTCCCAGTCTACGTCATCGAAAAGTGGCTGTTCCTATCACCTGGTTCTCAATTTGCACGTTATTATAAAGGTGTAATAATGGCACAATAAATAATAAATATATTCCGTAAGGTTCTCTTTGCGATGTCTCTCTTCATATTTATCCAAAAAAGAGTATTATTTATTACATTGTTTGAGTATTCGATGTTTTCCAACATAAAAATCTATGTCCCCTGGTTCCATGTCATCTACGTCACGACAACTTTGATGCCACGCCTGTCCAGAGTCGGAAGAACTACCACATCCACGTGGAATCAAAATTACGTTACCGCCATATCTGCATATTGGAAACAACACCAAAACCGTTTTTGCTGCGATTTACGCGAGATATTCGACATTTCAGGACAGGAGTCAGATGAGTAGGTTTATTCCATGTCATCAACGAACGGTCCGCACCGCGTGCTATACAGGTCAGACAAACAGAATTATTGATAATCACGTGTTAAGTGGTGTCAATCAACTCAATCAGAAATTGCATACGCCAGTTAAGCTCACGACCTACATGATATTGGCCATGACTCGCAAGGCACGTCATCTACGTCACAGTCATCTACGTCACATATTTGTCGTGACGGAGATGACGTGGAGCGTGACGTAGATGACAAACGTAGTTATAATTAAGATAAAACGGTGATAGGATTAGTTGAAATTGGATAATTATCATCTTTGAGAAATTAAGTTAATATCTGATGATATTTTCCATTTTAAGACATTGGCATAATAGTATACGCAATTCTGTAACACATATATGTGTTACAGAATTGCGTATACTATATACATTTTACGGTCATTTTAACGCATGTTTTGGCTAGTATAGCATTATTTTCATTTCTTTCACTAAGATAATAGTTGAATTGGATTCCTCATGCATCAATACATATAAAACGACTTTGAGTTCAAGTTGTTATACCGTTTATTGCCAAAGATATAGCGATTATAAGAATTTTGGTGTACGGTGGCGGCCATCTTGAATTTTCCCACGAAAAAGTGGACGAAAAAAATGGAAACAGTTTACCTAGTCATTTAGGGTAAATATAAGTGAAAAATCACAATTATTTAAAATCTATATGAAAAAGTCACAGAATGACACAATGCCATACATTACTAACGTAATGATCAAAATGTTCACGGAAAAATACAAGGGTTCGGCGACACATAAAAAAAGCCTTTGCAAACCAATCAGCGACGAACAATACTTTAAGGTCAAGGTTGCAAATGGACGACGATGGTTTTTGCAGAACTCTCACCTTAATTATTTGTTGCGCTTTCTCGTGAAAGATCCGTTGTGGAATGTGGGAGACGCAAGTTATAAAGAACGGACACAATGGTTGCGTAAACCTTGGAAGTTTTCTAGACTCCTGGGGCGGTGACGCAAGATGTAGAACATAGAGGATTATAAGCATAGCGGGATTAGCGGTTCTGCCAGCGTCGTCGTCGTCGTTGATAATCATGACATGTAAATATAGACATCGATATTCTGATATTTTAATTAAATAAAACTGACTTGATTAATTCGAAGAAATATTTATTAGTTTGAGCCTGACGTAAAATGGGGCACTTATGTACAAGTCGGACCCACCTCAATTTTGCCATTATAACTGTATTTATGCCAACATTTTTTATTTTATTTTGTTAACCCAGTCAATTATAATCATCTTGCGCATATTTATGTTTTATAAACAGCGCGTCTTGACATACTTTTGAGGTGGAAAAGACAGCGCGATTTGTGCCAGTCGCAAGCGCAGCGGTGCATGTGTTACTGCGCTGTGCACATGGAATGAGCGATAAACAGTTTGTTTATGCCGACCGCGGTGTCTTTTCGATCTCAAGAGTCTGCTAAGACGCGCTGTTTATAAAATATAAATATGCGCAAGATGATTATAATTGATTTAATTAACAAAATCAAGTATCAAATCTTGGCAAAAATACAGTTATAATGGCAAAATTGAGGTGGGTCCGACTTGTACATAAGTGCCTAAAATGGGCATTTTATGAAACAGTGCCCGTCTGAATTCGCTGGATATCATACTAGGTGTTAGGTACTGTGCGACACTTGCCGGTATTTTAAATAGTGTTAGGTACCGTGCGGCACTTGCCGGTATTATTTTGAATAAACTGGTTTTGGACAAAATGTGAGTTGTTTCTATATGAGCTTTTGTTATCAAGACATAACAATTGGCGACGAGGATGGGATCGTGGTGGGTCCCGGATCAGGCAAGACTATTTTGAGTGTGTTTAGGCAACGAATGTTGTAAAACAAAGTGACTTTGATGCGGCGTGGTTTTCTGCTTCGAAAGATAAGTCGATAATGGGCGAAGAGGGCAGAACGTTGTTCAGCTTCGGCAAAGTAATGAAGACTTGAAGTATAACCATGGTGCCGACTGGGAAGCTTATATGGAACAGTTGGACTTTTACTTCGTTGCGAACGGAGTAACTGACGATCAAACCAAAAAGGCAATTTTATTGTCGAATGTGTCCACGGAGACATATCAGCTGCTCAAGGACTTGTTGGTACCAGCCACACCGAAAGACGCCGACGTAACGTATTCGGTGATAGTGGACCGGTTGCAAAAGCACACAAAGCCAGAAAAATCAGCATTGGTTACTCGATATGAGTTTGACAATCGATCGAGACAGGTTGGTGAATCTGTTAGCGATTACGTCGCAACGCTGAAGCATTTGGCAAGTGAATGCAAATTCAGTGACGTAACGCGAGCCGAACGTCTGCGAGACCGTTTGGTATCTGGCATCCGAGATGACAAGATGCTCAGAGGTCTGCTGAAAGAGAAACTCGATGACTTGACATTCGAAATTGCCGTGAGACGATGTCTGGCAATAGAACAAGCCAACCGAAACGTCCAGGTATTTCAAGGAGAGACTGGTAAGGAGACTAAAGTGCACACATTAGACAGCTGCAGTAGACAGCCTAGACAACAGAACAGTAAAGCGATGCCAAGAAATACTAACCACCGACAGACTCAGCGTGCAGACCCCATGTCAAAGTGCTACAGGTGCAACGGACAACACAATCCAAAAGGATGTCCATTTATCAAGGAGAAATGTTACCAGTGTGGAAAGGTCGGTCATATTCGAAAGGCATGCCGACAGAAGGCTAGCAAACAGCCACCGGCAACGTCATTGCACGTCATGCAAGGCAACGAAGACGCCAATCGACAGGACTGGACAGGACTGTACCGAGTGTCCAAAGGAAACGACCGAAAGCCAATCTCCGTGACGATGGAAGTTGAAAACAGAGAACTTGTGATGGAGCTAGATACGGGCTCAGCTGTCTCTGTCATCGGCGAGAAGAAATATCACGAACAGCTGCGGCACGTACCGTTAGAAAGCACCACTCTGCAGCTACACACGTATACAGGAGAAACGGTGAAACCGTTGGGCGTGTTGTCAGTTAGAGTTCGTTATGGAGAACAAAGCAAGCATCTTCAGTTGTATGTGATGAAAGGAAATGGACCTACACTGCTTGGTCGGGAGTGGTTGCACTCCATCCGTTTGATCTGGCCTCTAATGCATCTAGAGACGCAGTCTGGTTTCCGAGATGTGCTCGACAGACATGCAGCGGTGTTCTGTGACAAACTCGGACGGTTAGTGAACATCAAAGCATGAATCCAACTGAAAGAAGAGCCGAAACCACGATTCTGGAAAGCCCGACTAGTCGCATTTGCACGAAAGCCAGCAGTTGAGCGAGGGTTGGACTAATTGGAAGCAGAATGGATTGTGAAGCGTGTGACTCACAGCGAATGGGCAGCACCGATCGTCACACCAATCAAGAAGGACGGTGAAGTTCGAATTTGCGGCGATTTCAAATTGACAATAAATCCACAGCTCGACGTGGATGAGTACCCCCCCCCCCGCCCCGAATTGAAGAGATCTACGCAAATCTGAGTGGTGGTCAACAGTTCAGCGTAATTGATCTACGACAGGCGTACCTTCAGGTGGAGGTCGAGGAAGAATTGAAGACTTCCCTGACTGTCAACACACATCGTGGACTGTACCAGTATCAGCAATTACCGTATGGAGTGGCATCAGCACCAGCGGTATGGCAGAGAGCCATGGACCAAGTCCTACAAGGTATTCCGGGTGTCCAGTGCTATCTTGACGACATCATTGTCACAGGCAGAACTCGAGAAGAACATCTGAAAGCCCTTGACAAAGTACTGGGACGACTGGAGGAATATGGACTAAAGGCCAACAGAGAGAAATGCAAATTTCTGCAGAACTCAGTTGAGTACTTGGGCCATGTCATCACTGCCGAGGGACTACACCAGTCACCAAAGAAAGTGCAAGCTATGGCAGGCTTGCCTAGTCCTCACAACGTTGGACAGTTGAGATCGTTCTTGGGAATGGTGCAGTACTATGCGCGGTTCTTACCAGACCTGGCTACACATCTTGCACCACTGCATAGACTTTTGCAGAAAGACGAACGCTGGATCTGGGGCAAAGAGCAGGAGTGTGCGTTCACAACCGTGAGAGAAATGCTGCTTCAGGATCGAGTCCTTACTCACTTCAACCCGGACTTGCCTGTGGTTATGGCTTGCGACAGTTCATCGTATGGCTTGGGCGCCGTCTTATCACATCGGATGCCGGACGGAAGTGAAAGACCAGTAGCGTATGCATCGCGCTCACTAACACAAACGGAAAAGAAGTTTGCACACATCTAGAAGGAAGCTCTCGGACTCTACTGGGGTGTCAGGAAGTTTCAGCCGTACTTGGAGGGTCGTCGGTTCATACTGATCACATATCACAAACCTCTGAAGTATATTATGGACCCTGGAAAGGCAGTACCAGTCACAACAGCAGCACGACTGTAACGTTGGTGTCTCTTCCTTGGTACATTTGCGTATCAGATTGAGTATCGAGGTTCCAAACAGCATGCAAATAGTGATGGATTGTCTCGTCTACCGCTTCGTTCAGTGCCAGAAGACAAGCCTGATGAGGTCGAAATGTTTCACATGACCCTTGTTGAGATGTTACCAGTCACGAAAAGATAGCTCAGAAGAGAAACTCACAGAGACGCACTGCTTTCTCGCGTGGTACGACTGGTGCAGTCAGGTTGGGAAGGTGTCGAATCGCAACCAAACTTCGCACCTTACCTCAGTCGCAAGGACGAACTGACAATGCATCATGGTGTCTTGATGTGGGGTAACAGAGTGATTGTTCCCACAAAACTGCGAGGCAGAGTGCTGGAGACACTGCATGAAGGACACATGGGGACTGTAAAAATGAAAGGACTTGCACGAGGGTATGTCTGGTGGCCCCGAATGGAAGAAGACATCGAATGCGTGACAAAGAGATGTGAAGGATGTCAAGGTGTCGCAAACAACCCGAAACAAGCTCCGCTACACAGATGGGAATACCCAGCGCACCCATGGCAACGCCTGCATATCGATTTTGCAGGACCATTTCAAGGCAAAATGTTCTTGGTCGTAGTGGATGCACACACCAAGTGGCCTGACATTGTTGAGATGCGGAACACAACTGCAGCAGAAACTGTAGCTACTCTGCGATCCTTATTTGCAAGAATGGGTCTGCCAGAGCAAGTTGTGTCAGACAATGGACCTCAGTTCGTGTCTGGATAATTCAAACATTTCACAGAAATGAATGGTATCCGACACGTGACTGGCGCTCCGTATCATCCATCCACCAACGGCTTAGCGGAACGCATGGTTCAAAGTTTCAAGAACGCTGTCAAGGCTGACAGATCGGATCGATCTATCCAACACAAGCTCGACAGATTTCTGTTTGCGTATCGCACAGCACCACATGCTACAACAGGACACAGTCCAGCTCAACCGTTGTTTGGCAGAAATCTGAAGTCGAGGTTGGATCTTCTGAAGCCGAACATCAAACGAGAAGTTGATGGGAAACTTCTGAGAAATGAGAAAGGAACTTTGGTTTCTTTTCAGAATGGAGAGAAGGTCATGGTTCGACACTATCATAGAGGACCGAAATGGCTAAAAGGAGAAGTGTTGGAGCGAATTGGTCCGGTACTGTACAAGGTTCTCGTAGACGGGGCTACGTGGAGACGCCAGCTGTGGAGACGATCAGCTGCGAGGATCCGAGGGTGTAGAGTACAGGGACTATGACTACTCCTCAACGCAAGCACCGAGCGAAACGACAGGGCCGTCGTCCGAACCGAACGAGACCGCGGTTCAACCCGTGACAAGTGAACCACCGGAACTGACGGAAGAACACGGGCGAGATATGTCACCGGTAGTGGTTGATGGTAAATAATTGAATTAACAAAATGAAGTATCAAATGTTAGTAAAGATACAGTTATAATGACAAAACTGAGGTGGGTCCGAATTCTGGCCTTGGATCTCAAAGTGAATCAATGATCAAGCTTTAATCAGATCAGTTGGACACTGTGCCTGTGTTCAAAGAACATCAACACACTTGCAGCAACATTTTCTGTCTGAAATTAAAACTATGCAAACAGATTATGTTAGATTAGTCAATTTAGACACATTTTATTAGCAACCGCAGATCCAGTGTCTAATTACTTCATCGTTGTGCGCTATAATCCGTGACAGTGATATAAACAATTGTAATATTTAAATTTATCTAACAACATTATACGCAACTGTTCACAATAAACACCACAGCCACAGGAGAGTTATCGAACAGCCCGTGGACCTGATGTTTATGCAGTAAATGTGTTGTGTTATGTTACCTGTTGCTCAACTGGAAGTTATGTGCAGTGAAATGTACTCGCGTAACGAAAGCTGCCATTCAACTGAGAATTGTAGACATTGCTCCTGACATGGGTCGACTCATCAGCAAGGTGGAGAGGTCCCAATGGGCTTGCATAGAAAAATTATGAACTTCAATGCATATTGCTTGGACTTATTGCACATTAGTCATTACCTATAATGAAGCTACAAACTATTCTTTAGTGCATATTGCATGGACTGATATTAATTAATTTATGAACTTTACTCCAGTGCATGTAAGTTTATAACATGGACTTATGCACAAAATACCGATCATGAAAAAACACTTGATTTACACATATTACCATCATGGTGTGTGAGTATACGTCAGTGAATGCTGCACAGACTTAAGTGATCTATTTGAAATATTTGTTATAATAATTTGCTCTTTTAATGTTAACCTTGGTGACATTACGAACATGTTGCAGCACTGTTTACATTATGCCTAAAATGATTAATTGCCTTGATGTTTGTTATGATATCTCATGTTTTGTTTGTTTTTCACACTGTATTCATCCCCAAAAGCTGATATGTGCTCATGTATTAATGAATTATAACTAAATAACGCAATCATTTTCCAAATATAATTTTGAAGTAAAATAGTAGCTCAAACTATAGGTTGTACCAAAGCTTGATGCTAGGCCACATTAATGTCAATTAATGTTTATATGTGTATCTAATATTTATAATGCCTCTAATATCCAGAGTGCAATTGTATTAATAAATTACACTACTAATAGATGAAGTGCGAAATGTAGGTCAAGTGAATAAGATATGCTATCATAACCACGTACAAATTAATGTTCAGGTAAATTATATCATAAATAGGAATTAATACCATTATGTATGTTAAATCTAGGTTAAACTTAGAATGCAGGTCAACTGCAAAAGTCAAGGCAAAGTTATCAAGAACAATTACATTTCCTAAAACCTAGCCCTAGGTTTGTATCAAGATTCATGGTGCATGTATGAATTACTTATGCAAGTTTTTCCGTTATATAGCTCAAATGTGAAATATAGGTCAAGTTGTAAACATGTTTTACCGATTACATAGTAATAACGCGAGTACATTGGCAGTCTTCGTACTTCGAATGTTAACAGCCAAATTTTAAAGCAAAATTATGTTGTCAATAAAAACTTACTGCAAATGTAGTGGGCCAAATATAGAAGAAACATGGGAATGTAATTGTAAATTAATTAATAAATCAATATTCGTATATAGACCAACACAAAAATAAAAGGCCATAATGTCCATGATTATGAAGACAATTACACATATTATTATGCAATGTGCATAACTACTAGTGCTGGTTCGATACCAAAAATATCGAAGTATCGCGATATTTGCGAAAGTTCGATACCGGTATTTAGTGGTATCGCGATACTTCGATATTTTTGGTATCGAACGCCCACTGTTCGATACCTTCGATACTTTCGATACTTTCGATACCTACGATACCTTCGATACCTACGATACCTTCGATACCTTCGATACCTTCGATACCTTCGATACCTTCGACACCTTCGATACCTTCGATACCTTCGATACTTTCGATACCTACAATACCTTCGATACCTTCGATACCTTCGATACCTTCGATACCTTCGATACCTTCGATACCTTCGATACTGTAGCATGGGGCATGTCAGGAGGCAACACACGTGTAATGTTGTGCTATATTCTTTATTCGGCATTTGATACGTGTTATAAGTAAAGTATAAGTCTAAGTAAGTTGACGTAAGTAGAAGTTGAAGTAGAAGTCCTACAACAAAAAAAATAAAAATACTAAATACCTATAACAATCATCAATCAGATAACATCCATAATACAGATACATTAGCAAGTGAAATACATTCGCTCTTGCATATATACTGATATATTACCAATACTGGTAGCTACAAATACATATACCACAAGCATCATTGTTTCAACAAGGGAAAGACATTCACATTTGTTTACAACAAATACAGCTAATTATATGCATGTAACACCTGATAATATTACTAACGATGCACCTGTATTGATATTGTTTTACATACTAACATTACTAAATAAAAAGTATAAGGATAAACGATGCAATAGAATTAAACAGTCTTCCATAAATTCATTGACGCTTACCCCACCACAGCTACACCACTGCGTGAGGGTGTACGTCACTTCATCCTGCCTGGTATGTGGTAATCTGAATAACAACATACATACATTCTATTGATCGATGTGTTTCTACAAGCAACTGTGCTAGAAACATAATGTTTGCAATAGAGCATATAATACTGGATCCTCATTACAATATAAAGCTTTAACTAACTCATCTAATTATATAAGTAATTTTACAGTGTAATTATAAAGAACAATTCATCTGTAATCTAATAAACCCAAGCAAACTACTGTGTGTGTAACTTTATCCCTGCAGTGTAGGAGTAGACAGGGTCATTAACACAGCTGGGTGTCTCTGCTCTACTACAGCTAGTTGGCATCTGTTTTCTCTCAACCCTGCTGGCTGGAACTGACCATTAGATCATTTGTCATTTGACATCCGGCTTTAGAGCAACCACTGGACACACATTTCATACGTTTGCTAAGCTAACACTTTACAACACTGTAATATAATTAAGCTAACATATGATATATACTCATACTGTGATTAAATAGTAACTATAATGTTCATTTCTATGTTCTGAACCCATAGACTTATCTTTCTACTAATCACCAGCCATTATAGAAACCCATTAGTGGAGGCTGCCTGGCACACATTTAAGGACACATGCTTGACAGTGGCCAGTTGAGATCATATCACAGTCCTGACCATAAAACTAATCTTAACTCCCAATATTGACTAAAACAATTCATTAAACTTATATCAACTTATTCACAATTCCTTCACAGTACATATCATACTAATTTTGTAACAAAAGAACATAATTTTGATTAATAAATTATGTGACACTCACCAGCTTCACGGATGGTGACTTATCAGTTCAAGTCCAGTGAAAAGAGGCTGACTACATCTCACGTGACCAGTGACCAGTGACCAGTGAGTCAGTGACCAGTGTCACATGGCAGATGTAGTTATAAATGTAATTCCTTAAAATGTATAAATGGTATAAAATGTATATATCTTATAGTTACTTGATTTACCTCATGTCACCATAATACAAAAATAAATGAAATATAACCTTTTCATATAATTATGGGTGCTGCCACCTTGTGAAAGGCAAACACCAAAAAGTGTGCACTGTCACAATACCTTCGATATTTCGATACTCGACATCGAGTCCATACGGCGAAGTGGATGCGAAGCCGAAGGCGCAACATCGTTGACGTTGTTGATGACGACGTTGTTTACGGGAGCTATCACTACAGCGCTTCGCAGTCTAAATTGACTTAGGCGTGGTTGTTTAAAAAGTAAAATGTTGTTCTCTGTGCTTTACAAAGATCCGAATGCATCATCTTGGGAAACAACACACAGCAGTGCTCCAAGCTGAAACAGTTAGGAAGAGGTTGTCGAAATTGATACTATTTAAACATCAGTGAGGGTGTTACATGTAACACGGCATGTAGATTATTAGTAAACTTTCTGTTTGGCATATGCACCTGTAATTAGTGTGGATGCTACTACACGTTGGCCATAGTGTTCTTACCCTTATCGCAGTAATTGAGCTTGATGTATAATGTACATACAGTCTAGAAACTGTTATCTCAAAGATACGCTTAAATTTCAAAATGTGATAACTGAGGAGCAAATAGTGATGCATCGTATTCATGTAATTCAGGAATGAATAATAGTCAAGGAGTCGTGGGGTTGAACCTGGTTTTGTCGGATAAAGTTTTTTTCTCTGTTGATTCTGGTAGCCTGGGGCATGGTTAATCAGAATCAGGATGATGCCAGGTGATATCTATTGGGCAACTCTAGATATTAACCCTTTTCTATCGGATACACTCAAATTCTGAAAAAAACGGAACTCCCATATTTTCATGGTAAAACCTCATATCAAATGAACCCAGTTTGCTTTCTCTGATATTTATTAACATAATACTATAGTGCAGAATCAAATATGGGTCAACACTGAATGAATTAACCCTTTTCTAGCCATTTTATGTTTGGGAAATTCCCCGATTTCAGGCATGATCTTGCAGAAAATGGTCAATCAACAGTAGGAAAATTCCAGCTTGAAAGAGTCTATGTGATATGTTTTAAACCTTACTGGCAAACACTCAGAAACACTCAGAAACTTCTCTGTGGGTGTAGTATGGTTTATCTTCAGTACTTTATGTATAACAAACAAACTTAATTACTGCCAAAATCCTTGACGGAGAGCTTAGTCCTGAAACTTGCTTGCATCCAGCATTCCTCCGCGAAACTTCAATCTGGAGCGACCTCTTGAGCTTTGACTTAGCTTTACAAATCCGCATTCCATCCTTCATGAATATTGTAGTTGGGACAGTTGCAAGCTCATAAGAAAATACACCATTCACGTCGACATCCCGGTAACTAGATAACAATGCAATGACCCTTGAGTAGATTGCATTCAAATCGTGTACTTTAGAGTTACCAATCTTTACAAATTTGCATGATGCCGCCATTGTCTCCACTTTCTTGGAGATGGTGCTGTTGAATCCTTCCGGCCATGTCTTCTCGTAATCTTCCAACATAGTCTCTCCAATCATCACAGCATTTTCTACATTGACAGATGCTGGGGCTAGCTCCCCGTTAACGATGTCCACAGTGTTGCCTTCTGGATGCTCCTTCGAATCCATAGGATTTATGCAATAGTCAAGTTTGCGATGGAGTCCAGCCCTGTCCTTCGCATCCGCTTGTATCCTTGCCTTGGCCTCCTCTTTATGATACAGCTGAACCCTGGTGGCACCTGTCTCCTCCTCTTCCATCTCCCCCATGTCAAACTCTATCTTGCAGCAGATATGACGGCTTAGCGCCCATATCTTCAGTGCGTTCGACTTTAGCGTGATTCCTATTATTCCGCCAACACTGTGGCCGTACTTCATAAAGGTGGATTCTAGGAACTGGTCGCTCCACAGACCATTCCATATGCCCCGAATGTGTCGTGTCACATGTTGCCCCTTTAGAAAAAGTCTTTCTACCTGTGAAGAGGTGAAGAAGCCAGTCACCCTCGCGTTCCGCCATAACATATGTCATCATCAGCAATACAGGCTTCACCAAGATCTCAACCCACAGTTTCACTGTCCTGCTCTGCCTAGCAATCTGATCCAAGGCTTTCGTCGGGTCTTCAGTATTCTCAAAATGATGATCCATGAACAGGCCACGAACTACCTCCTCTGCCATCATCCGAAGGGCACGTACATTTTGTGGGAACTTCTTACCACTCAACATCTTTGGAACCCCTTCAAACACTTCGGAAAGGATATCAGACAGCCCGCTTTTAGCCATCAATGAACATACAGCCCCAGCAAACTCATCAGAGCATGCATACCCCCAAGATGCAAGTACATGTCTTTGAATCTTTCTGGCTGATCCCAAGATACATGCACGGCAACCCGGTAGAGTTGTTGGTCGCACGTCAAACGGCTGAATGTCTGACCGGTTTGCGATGTAAGCTCCTGCACTCTAACCATAGCTGTTAACATCGTATCTGGATCGGATGGCTTCACGTCGATCAGGGGCAAGTAGATGGCTTTCGTCTTCGGTTGTGGAAGATGACCCTGCTCCCTGCATAGTTTCGTGTTGTAACCATAAAACTCTGGGCAGTCCTCCTTTGCAAGGATGTCCTGTAGGAAACTGTGATTGACCTCCGACGCTCTCCTAACTGCAATTACTTGGTGGGCAAGTGACTTCAAAGTGGGGATAGCCATTATAGCATGGGATTCAGGCATTTGTGGCTGTTTCGGTCCCTGGTACCGGTGGATATCAACATCACAAGGAACCTCTGAGGAATCATTGGGGACCCTTCTGATTCTTGGGTTGTCTTCTTGCTCACCCTCTGAGGGGGCCGGGAGTACTGAGTGAGAAGGAAGCCTACCATTTTGAGACGATATGTCCGCATCAAAATTATCCGCAATCGCCTGGACTAGACCATCAGCAGCATTTGATATACCAGACATCTTCAAATCTGCAACTGCAGCTTTAGCAGCAGATTTCTTGAAGCGCCTGTATTCGGTATACGAACTACAGACACTATATGAATACATGCTATTGTATACGCTTCTTTGACTCACCCATCTTTCCGGCTAGACCTATTTGTAAGCTAGTTGCCTGCGACTTAACAACGCTTGTGACAATGGAACTAATGAACAATGCTGGAGGCCAGTGGAAGGGTATTATCAAGTTTTGGCGAAACCTTTGCTAAAATCCTCAAGAGAAACTCACTAGCTGACTCTTTGATAATATCCTTATTCATGCTTATATTGTAGTGTTCCTTGTCAATGTCAATGTTCTTCAAGTCATGAAGGATGCATTTACTGGCTTTTGTTATGACAATGTCTGTGTCATCCTCTTCGTTATTCACAAGTCTGAGAGTCTGGGAGGCACAGCTACGAAATGATATTATATTAGCAATACCAGGTGAAGATAGTACCAAGAGTTCATGATTAACAAACATATTTAAGCCATTGGTAAACACTCTTCATTAAAAAATGGAAAAAACAATATTATATTATTTATATGGTGTATCCAATATGAAGGGGTTAATATCTAGAGTTGCCCAATAGATATCACCGGGCACCCTCCTGATTCTGATTAAGCATGCCCCAGGCTACAAGAATCAACAGCGAAAAACACTTTATCCTACTGTTGTTTGACCATTTTCTGCAAAATCATGCCTGAAATCGTGGCATTTCCCTAACTTAAAATGGCTAGAAAGGGGTTAATTCATTCAGTGTTGATACATATTTGATTCTGCACTATAGTATTATGTTAATAAATATCAGAGAAAGCAAACTGGGTTAATTTGTTATGAGTTTTTACCATGCAAATATGGGAGTTTACGTTTTTTTCTTCAGAATTTGAGTGTATCCGATAGAAAAGGGTTAATACCTAGAGTTGCCCAATATATATCACCGGACATCATCCTGATTCTGATTAACCATGCCCCAGGCTACCAGAATCAACAGAGAAAAAACTTTATCCGACAAAACCAGGTTCACTAAAATATAAGGCTTTGGCTACTGGACTATAAGGATATATCTTGTGTATGTGTTTTGTAAGTGTATTTGGTTTATTTTATTTGTTGTTTGTGAAAGGACGTCCACAATTACGATCATAACTATACCTCACTGGTCTGGCCCGCATCCGGCACGTAAACTAGAGAACGAAACAGTTGAATAACCAAAAGTGGACTGTGTTCCATTATTGCACCTGCCATGCTCACCTAGCTTAACATTATGCGTACATCTTGTAGGCCTGTAGAAGAAGAAGACACGGAACGTTTGTTGGACCAACTGACAGCAGGGTTGGCGTCTGTACTCCCCTACCCGGGTGAACCCGAACCCGAACCCGAACCCGAACGAACACGAACACGAACACGAACACGAACACGAACACGAACACGAACACGAACACGAACACGAACACGAACACGAACACGAACACGAACACGAACACGAACACGAACACGAACACGAACACGAACACGAACACGAACACGAACCCGCTATGGGAGAAGCATCAATCCCATAGCGCTATCTGGCATTGCAAACTGCTTTCATGGCAGCTGACATCCACTCTTGTTGTATTAGATCGTAGCTTTGCAACCAGATGATAATACATTGTGGAATCTCCGTTGTATGACCTTTTTCAGTTTCTGTTCAAAATAAGTTCTTTTCTGTGAACTGAGTGAATGCCACGAGATCTACAAAGACCACGTGGTGGTTATGATTTCGTTCACGGTATTACTTGTATATGTTCCATGGATTTGATCAAGGCGTAATCCATGGTGCCTCGTCCGGCATGGTATCCACATTGGTTCCCTGGTGGATGTATGTATTTGTTGTATATATGTAATTTAATAAGTCGACTGTTGTATGTATGCATTTTCCTAAACAACGTTGACTCAATGGCGGTTTAGTAAATTACATATATGCATGCATATATACATACATACATACATACATACATACATACATACATACATACATACATACATACATACATACATACATACATACATACATACATACATACATACATACATACATACATCATCATGCTGTCGGTCGCGAAGCGACAAAGACTGCTTCCATTACTTGACTGTTGCTCTCCATTTATCTCTCTGCTGTAAGAGTGATGTCCAGGAGTCGATCTTTATGTCTCTCAGCTTCAGGTTTCTCTTGATGGTATCCTTGAACCGGAGACGAGGGCGCCCTCTCTTTCTGTGACCAGAAGACAGTTGGGAGTAGAGAACCTGCTTTGGTAGCCTGTCTGGTGACATCCTCATGAGGTGTCCAGTCCACCGGAGATTCTTTCTGATCAGAAGATCTTCCATAGATGGCAGCCCTGTCCGTTCGAGTATTTCCTTGTTTGTCACTTTGTCCATCCAGGTTATCCTCACGATCGATCGCAGATGTCGCATCATGAAGGCATGCAGCTTTTTCACCTGCCGTCTGTACACTGTCCAAGCCTCGGCTCCGAATAGGAGGGTGGACAGCACGATTGCACGGTATATCTTGCCTTTAACCCGCATGGACACATGGTGGTTGTTCCAGAGTCTCTGGCGTAGTCGGCCGAACGATGCACTAGCCTTGGCCATCCTCCTCTGTATTTCATCGTCAATGCATCCATCACTTGATATAGTACTTCCGAGGTAGGTGAATTCCAGAACAGAGTTTAACTTGTTTCCATCAACCATGATATCCTCCTCTCGGGTTCTTGTAGAGTTTGGTTGGTACAGCACCTCGGTCTTCTTGATGTTAATCTTCAGGCCAAACTTCTTTGACGCATTGGAGAAAGCATCCACTATATTCTGCAGCTCTTCAGCAGAGTGTGCAACCAGTGCACTGTCATCTGCGAATAGCAGCGCTCTCATCAGCATCCGAGTAGTCTTGGTCTTCGCTCTGAAGTGTGCGACGTTGAATAGCTCAGCGCTCTGTCTGGACTGTATGTAGACGCCATCCCCCATGTCTCGGAAAGCATCATCGAGCATTGCTGATAGGAAGATGGAGAACATACATACATACATACATACATCCATACATCCATCCATACATACATACATACATACATACATACATACATACATACATACATACATACATACATATACATGGATACATACACACGCCTACATGGAAGCATACCTACACACACAGACTCATATATATATATATATATATATATATATATATATATATATATATATATATATCGTGTAGCGTCAATACTGAGTAGTGAGTGTCATAGAATACAATGTGTGTCTGTGACACATCCGGGTCCATCACGCCACCTGGAGTAGAGCATAAGTCACACCCGGCGGGGCCAGTCTCGCCCGCTCTAGTGACAGACGTGTGTAGTTGATGGAGAAGACTCTACAGCATTGGCAGATATCTGATTCCGGCGGTGCCTCTTCTCAGCCAGTTGGGTCATTCGGTTATTGTGTCATTCGGTTATCTTGTCCTCAGTACACAGTACTCTTAACAACTGTTCCTCCTTGACCATTTCTATCGGCAGGTGTCGCCAGCTGTTAATGTCGATACTTCATACATTACATACGTCCACCCACAGCACATATTGCGCTGTTAACTCCTAAGTAAGCTGCTTACTGGGGACCAGGGGAACATTTCAATAACATTGTTAAGATCTAGTAAACCAGGTTTTGCAATTTAAGATCAATTTTGGTTCTGAACAGTGCTCTTGAATGCCGTAAAACTGCTGCCACAGCGCCAACAGGACATTGTCCCGGTGTGTCGTGGAAACAGTGTCCTCGGTAATACGGCAATGACTATTTTCGGTTTGAACAAAACTATTTAATTTAACAACATATTTTGTTTACTGAAGAGTTTTCTTTGAGAGCTCTTTATCTCAGTGAAATGTAGCAATGTCAGTTCCTATTTCATCATTTAAAACGTACACTGTCTTACTTCCAACTGTAGCCAGCCAGCCAGCGTTCTGCCACTGTTGTCGGCTACGACCTATGCCACTGGATTAATCAGTCTGTTCGCAATAAACCGCCCTGACACTTGATCAGGTTCGTGAACAAATAAGAGTAAGACAGGGTTGTCGGTGAACTTGTAGATCTGCATTGTTTTAATGTTATACAATAACCACATGTTCAAATAATCATACATAGTAAACATGTGCAAGTATACAAACAATCGCCACCTAACAATGCAAACTCCCTGATCTACAAGTCAGACTACCTACTAACTATCTGCAGACTACTTACTAACTAACATCTACACAATACATTTATAATAATTGAAAGAAACATAGGCACAATTAGACAATAATCGAACTACATACATAAGTAAAACAGTCAATAAGGGAGGGTGGGTGGGAGCCTAAATTTAACCGGGTAAAATAATACCAACGGTATCGATGAATATTGATTAACTGAGTAGAGCGGCTGCTGAAGCAAGTGAGGCCGACTTGCCGCCAAACACCAGTTTAAATAGGACCGTGGGCCTATTGCGAAACACCAAACCAGGTATTGTGAAACACCCAACCAGATTGTGAAACACCAAACAGGAAACCACAGTGTAAACAGAGCCGTGCCTATAGACATTGACTGATGACCCTGGCTTTGCAAGTCTGGGCTGTAATTAAGATTCTGAGTAGCCTGGTGAATAACAAGTACACAGTAATGCAAAAGAAACCACGTTTCCACCACCCGTGATTAATACATAATTAAATATATTTTAATTCTCACATTATCGGCCGCTCGGCACAGTCGAAACTAATGGATGCCGTCGAACAATCATTGCAGTTTTGGATACGATTGCGCGCTGTCAGAAAACATGGTGTATGTGTATGCGTGTGTGCGCGCGTGTGTGCTTGTGTGCGTGCATGCGTGCGTGTGTGTTTTTATAGGTGAGCTTATAGGTGAGCACTACTCGCTATTTTTATCGATACAAATATATACGAAATACGCTTGTTTTTGTGCGTGCGTGCGTACATCATTTGTAATCACAGAAACTCCGGTAGGTGGTGCCACTGTAAGCCTTTTTGCTATCCTCTCCACGTATAAATCCATATAAACACTAATGTAGTTTTGTTAAGTATCTTCAATCTAATCCTAAGCCTAAACCTAATCCTAATCCTAATCCTAACCCTCACCCTCACCCTCACCCTCACCCTCACCCTCACCCTCACCCTCACCCTCACCCTCACCCTCACCCTCACCCTCACCCTCACCCTCACCCTCACCCTCACCCTCACCCTCACCCTCACCCTCACCCTCACCCTCACCCTCACCCTCACCCTCACCCTCACCCTCACCCTCACCCTCACCCTCACCCTAAACCTTCCACATCAGGACAATCACTTCCAGCTAACACTAAAGTAGTGTGTTTCTTGTGAAACTAATGTTTTTAGTACAGGTGCGGAGAGTGTAGTGGTTAGAACATCCGCCTGGCAAGCAACAGACCGGGTTTAATACCCGATTACGCCCGAAAAAACCTGGCTCTGAACATTGAGGATGAGTATCCTGAGCAGTGTCCGACAGATCGGCATATGGTGCTGTCCAAATTGTACAGAGCATATCAAAACATGTTCTAAACCGTAATATAATCGCCATCATCATCGTATAATAGACCTACTAAAGATGTTGTGATATTATATAATACCGAAAGTTCTTAAGCTATCCGGCAAACGTCCAATAGTATAATATATGTTGCTATCTGATCAGTGCCGAGGTTGAGGTGTCAGAGCTGTAAGGAATTACTGCTCCATATCTTGTGGGAAAATTACAACAAACCTAGCGTATTGAGTCTACCAAAACAAATAAATTGTAGCACTTTATAACGTCTTTATTTAGAACAGTGTAAATACAGTGTACGATTGAAAGCGTATTCATTAGAAAAAAGACATGTTAGACAAGACGTGAAGGAATGCAAACAAAAATATTCACAAACTAAGACAAACGTCACACAATGAAGTTTATATTTAAAAAGGAATAGCTATACGACAAATTCATCGCTCAGTGTTATATAGATTTTATGATATGGAAATAATATATATTGAAGGATTGAAACTAGCGGAAAAAGTCATATCAACGCAGGCCAACAGTATTTATAATTGAAATATAGAGTACATTATGTACATACATACGTAGTTGGATATATATATATATATATATATATATATATATATATATATATATATATATATATATATATATATATATATATATATATATATTACAGTTTGCTAGCGGGTGTGAACAGTTCCTAGCAGTGCGATGTGTGATCACAATGCATTGCTAAGTACTTGGCTCCCGTTGCTATCAGTATAAGAACGATGCCTTGCCCACAGAACGGAAACAGGAACGGCAGGTGAACGCTGTGTAAACATGAACGTATATATACGTTCATGTTTACACAGCGTTCACCTGCCGTACATATATGTAGTTACCGTGGCTTGTGGCGCGCGCACACACACACACACACACACACACACACACACACACACACACACACACACACACACATGCACGCAAACACACACAAACACATACACACTCACACATACACACAGACGCACATACACACACGCACACACAGACAGACATACGCACACACGCACGCACGCACACAGGCACACACGCACACACGCACACACGCACACACGCACACACGCACACACGCACACACGCACACACGCACACACGCACACACGCACACGCACGCACGCACGCACACACGCACACACGCACACACACACCTATGTTCTGTTGTGGTGAGAAGACAATGACTCGGCGACGTGTTTCTCCTCATCCCTCGGTGTGTCACCGACCGTGTCTAGGTCGCCCCGGTACTGTCTCGGTCTGGCTCAGTGAGACACGCCCGTCGTCTAGTACTAGTAATTGGGTTCCTGTGCCAATCTTAACCACGTGAAATAGGGAAGGCGTCGTACAGAATTGCCGATGTGCCGAGTGTAGCAGCAGCAGCAGCAGCAGCAGCAGCAGCAGCAGCAGCAGCAGCAGCAGCAGCAGCAGCAGCAGCAGCAGCAGCAGCAGCAGCAGCAGCAGCAGCAGCAGCAGCAGCAGCAGCAGCAGCAGCAGCAGCAGCAGCAGTAGCAGTAGTAGTGTGCGTGTGCGTGTGCGTGTGCGTGTGCGTGTGCGTGTGCGTGTGCGTGTGCGTGTGCGTGTGCGTGTGCGTGTGCGTGTGCGTGTGCGTGTGCGTGTGCGTGTGCGTGTGCGTGTGCGTGTGCGTGTGCGTGTGCGTGTGCGTGTGCGTGTGCGTGTGCGTGTGCGTGTGCGTGTGCGTGTGCGTGTGCGTGTGCGTGTGCGTGTGCGTGTGCGTGTGCGTGTGCGTGTGCGTGTGCGTGTGCGTGTGCGTGTGCGTGTGCGTGTGCGTGTGCGTGTGCGTGTGCGTGTGCGTGTGCGTGTGCGTGTGCGTGTGCGTGTGCGTGTGCGTGTGCGTGTGCGTGTGCGTGTGCGTGTGCGTGTGCGTGTGCGTGTGCGTGTGCGTGTGCGTGTGCGTGTGCGTGTGCGTGTGCGTGTGCGTGTGCGTGTGCGTGTGCGTGTGCGTGTGCGTGTGCGTGTGCGTGTGCGTGTGCGTGTGCGTGTGCGTGTGCGTGTGCGTGTGCGTGTGCGTGTGCGTGTGCGTGTGCGTGTGCGTGTGCGTGTGCGTGTGCGTGTGCGTGTGCGTGTGCGTGTGCGTGTGCGTGTGCGTGTGCGTGTGCGTGTGCGTGTGCGTGTGCGTGTGCGTGTGCGTGTGCGTGTGCGTGTGCGTGTGCGTGTGCGTGTGCGTGTGCGTGTGCGTGTGCGTGTGCGTGTGCGTGTGCGTGTGCGTGTGCGTGTGCGTGTGCGTGTGCGTGTGCGTGTGCGTGTGCGTGTGCGTGTGCGTGTGCGTGTGCGTGTGCGTGTGCGTGTGCGCGTGCGCGTGCGCGTGCGCGTGCGCGTGCGCGTGCGCGTGCGCGTGTGTACGTGTGTGAGCGTGTGTGTGCGTGTGTGTGTGCGTGTGTGGTGTGTGTGTGTGTGTTTGCGTGCGTGCGTGCGTGCGTGAGTGTGCATGCCTTGGTGATGTATGCTTGCTTGTGTGTGCTGGCGTGATGTGTATACATGCGACTTGCTGTGGTGCAATACATGATTTGGTTGACGTTGCTGAGTGTGATGCTACGTGCGATTTTAATCACACTACTATGGTCAACGGTTTCCTTTTGATTCCTTTCATAGGTCCATGTTCACAGTGGTTAATTGGCGATAGTGCCATTTTAGTGGGTTGCTTTAGAGGTATCGCTATCGAAGTGTGCTTGTTCGTTGTTATTTTAATCGTATAACTGAGCACCTGTGTAAAGTATACTACAATACCTAGAAAAACGAGTGTCCTTTATGTGCATACCTGAAGAACCGTTTCTGATCTAAAGAGGTGAAGACGTAACTCAACACTTTGCCATCTTTATACGTAGAAATAGCAGGACTACCTGTCGGCAAAAGTCAATGATACCAGCCATGACGAGATGATTCTTCGATTTCAGCTGTTACACTCAAACAAACAGGTTTTAGTTCAAGCGGTGATGTTTTTAGTCGAACGTTTATTTTTGTTTTAAACTTTAACGAAATGGCACCTACGCCTTGGTAATGATGTTGTTTATGTATACTTATAATGATGTGAATGTAAATGTGTTATGCAGAAATTTATTTAGGTATAAATTTCCTTCTGATTACCCAAGCACGCCGTAACCTGTAACCAGTTCAGGGGCCGTTATGACTTCGAAATTGCATGTGCGTGCGTTTAGGCATGGACTAATTATATCATCTTTTTGACATTAAAATAAGGCCATCGCGTGCGATGACCTTTTAAAAAAGGGCAGACGACTATTTAATTAAATTTCTCGCGCTAACATCGACGCAGTTTAACTGCCTACCTTTGATATTTCGGGCTGTCTTACGTGAAATGTATGCAACACATGTTTATTATATACTTTAAAACATTATAGATATGCAAATGCACGCAACGTCGACATATACGCGAATTACAACGTGTCTGTTATTACAACGGAACAGTTCTAGTACGTATTCCTCAAATTCGCGTTTGCTAAAAACACTGACCTATGAAATATGCAGAAAAAGGAAAACAAATATAACTTTCCATCTACATCCCGTTGTAATTAAGTTCGATGAGTGGCGGAGTAGTCACAATATCTGGACTTGGCCTATGACCTTTCTATGTTATTTGTAGTATTGTGTCGTGTCCGCTATAATTCACGGGCGATCCCCTTCAAAAAACGTCGCGTAGCCCATGTTGCTTTTCAATATTTCCCCAAATCAGATTTTAAGGTATGTATATGAATTGGCCATTACGTACACTCCCTCTAATGCTAAAATTTGAATACGTTTATCTGATTCGCGGTCGCACCATCAGCTTGATTCATGTTGTGGAGGCTTGTATTGTCGGGGTCTGTCTAGGCATTCCGTTTGAGGAGATGGAATGAAGAAGGAAATTGTCACTCTCCTGTACCGACGTGGACAAGAACGTCTGATCACTTGCCAGGAATCGATTTCAGGCACGTGCGTGTGCCGTGGGCGTTGCGAACCATTTCCGTATTATGCAGCCTGCGTGTTTTGTACAACCGTCACACTAGCGTAATTGGTAGTCGAAAAATAGTACAATCTTCGGTGTTAAAAGACGCTGCAAGGAGTTAAAGCTGCCCAATCCATTCATTTGCACATCGCCAATTCGGTTCTTTTATGTCCAGATGTGTAATGTGTGAATAGTATGCACAGTCCGTTTAATTTTCAAATGCGCATTGATGGTCGTCAAATGCAAAACATCGATCACGGTCGTCTGTGGAAACGTCCTATGGCTGACAAGAATTCTGGTTGAAATGACGGTCGTTGGTGGTTCTTACTAATACTACATCTGATAAAATGTGTGGACGAAGTGATGACGCCCGGTAGTTCCCCTCAGTAGTATGGGCTTAATACGTCAATCCCTTATGCCAGTTCCGACGCTAATGTTATTTACATTCACTGTGACAGTTAACAAAGACTGGTTCAGATGTTGTTATTACTTCGACTGACACAAATGTGTACTCAACATTTCTGTGTAATCATATCGAGTGATACATAAGTCAACACCCTTGGGTTTGATACAAGTGAACTGTTTCAGTAAAAGCTGCTAACAAAACTGTCAAAGGAACTTGATTCTTGTTTCGCCAGCAGCATTTGCTGTTCCTCCTCTTTCTGTGTGTGTGTGTGTGTGTGTGTGTGTGTGTGTGTGTGTGTGTGTGCGCGCGCGTGCGTGCGTGTGTGTGCATGTGCGTGTGTGCGTGTGTATGTGTGTGTGTGTGTTCGAATGAATTAATCGTGTCTGACTGCATGACTAAGTCACCCCATAAATGGTGTTATTTTTGCCAAGACACGTGTAAAAATACAATTATTATAAAAGATGAAGCAACATTAGGTAAACCTATTAACAATAAATTCTTAAATATTATGTTTTAATACGATGTTTGAAATGGACAATTAAATCTTTTGAATCTTTCAATCTTTGAATCTTTCAAGCAGGTATGGCAGTACAAAAAGGCGCCCCGTGCACGTGTTACAATGTGCCGTCTCCTCAATATGGCTGACGACCAATAACTAAGAGATTTCTTCACTAATGCACCGCAAAGTGTGGCACTGATTCAGTGTAGCAGTCAATCGAACAATTTACGACCAGCAGACATTAACTTCAATTTGTTCAGCTCTGCTCTTGCGGTAATCTGAATATAGCGCCGAGATTGAACGAGTTTACTGCGCACTAAGGCAGTTCACTCGTTCAAAGGTTGAGTCCAGGAAGACGACGTATCGACGTATTTAGGTCAAAGTGTTTCTGCGAGAGAGACGAGTGTGTCTTCTGCATTGTTGACCCGTTCAACAGAACTCACTGGCACATGGTTGTCACATGTCACACGCTACACACATGCGTGCACATATGTACGTTAGTACATGTCCACATACATGCACACATGCATATATACATATAGTTGTATACATACATACATACATACATACATACATACATACATACATACATACATACATACATACATACATACATACGTACATAAATACATAAATACATAAATACATACGAACATACGTACATACATACATACATACATACATACATACATACGTACATACGTACATACGTACATACGTACGTACATACATACATACATACATACATACATACATACATACATACATACATACATACATAGATACATACATACATACATACATACATACATACATACATACATACATACATACATACATACATACATACATACATACATACATACATACATACATACACACATACATATTATATACACACATGTATGCATACATTCATACATACATATATATTATATACAAACACACATACATACAATATATACATACATATGCTCACACATACTATACATACGTACGTACATACATAAGTACATGATTGTGGGTATGTGTGTGGATTTATTGTGTAGATTTATCAAATACATACAATATATAAATTATAATATACAGTTAGTTATAATATATATATATATATATATATATATAAAGATATATAGATATATAAAGATATATATGATATATATATAATATATATATAATATATATAATATATATATATATATATATATATATATAAAGATATATATATATATATATATATATATATATATATCTATATATAATTATTATATAGATTTTATTGAATATATAGTAATTGTGTTATTATTAATAACATGTTGTTTGTTTGACATATCAGTATTACGATGTATACAGCTAAACATGCCAGCAAGCTTGGCTGTATCGAGTCGGTATCGGCCTAGTTGATCATACCGACAGCGGCAGCCCGATTGACCTGGAACAGCGAGATGTCGCGATGTTCTGCGACAGGTTTGCTCGACGGCTGGCGTCAGCGTTGATTGATCTCCAGTGGAGATACAACTTATTAACGCGCTGTTTTCGCCGACCACCGTTTGAAGTGCCTACCTAGTGGGACCCCGCAGAAAACATAACCGACGTAGATTGATTGCGGATGCAGCGATGTAAGTTAACCTTTGCAATAATTGATTTCCTTCTATTGCCTGTAATATTATGTAACGTCGACACGTTGGCTTTTTATTGCCGCTTGCACGATGTCGTCGTGGGTGTAACTGCGCTTGACGACACCCAGACTGCCGGCCATGAAGTTTGACTACATCATCGCAATCTGCAGTAAGCATAATATTAAGTGCATTTGTTTTTATCTTCAAATGGGGAGTTAGACACATTGATTACTAATGCTACACATGTCTGCGTTGTGGCTGTACCGGAAGAACAACACAGTAAGCATTGCACTGATGTATTGATGTGTCCGATCTCGCTAGGTAAAGACGTGTGTGTGTGTGTGTGTGTGTGTGTGTGTGTGTGTGTGTGTGTGTGTGTGTATGTGTGTGTATGTGTGGTGTGTGGTGTGTATGTGTGTGTGTATGTGTGTGGTGTGTGTGTGTGCGTGCGTGTGTGTGCGTGTCTGTGTGCCTGTGATATATATACATATATACACACACACTTATATATATATATATATACACATATCATCCGAACAGAGAGAGTGGGACAGTGAGAGAGAGAGAGAGAGAGCGCGCGAGAGAGAGCGAGAGCGAGAGCGAGAGCGAGAGCGAGAGCGAGAGCGAGAGCGAGAGCGAGAGCGAGAGCGAGAGCGAGAGCGAGAGCGAGAGCGAGAGCGAGAGCGAGAGCGAGAGCGAGAGCGAGAGCGAGAGCGAGAGCGAGAGACAGACAGACAGACAGACAGACAGACAGATAGGCAGACCAAACAGAAAGACAGAGAGCGAGCGATAATTACAAATTGTTTATCAACCACTTAATACTCTAGGCCATCGATATATTTTCGTTTCCGCAAGAAATTAAAAGTATAATACACACGACAAAACATTGCGGTGACATTGATCATTAATCGTTCGGCAGCAGGTAGAAGCGAACACAGGCCGCTAACAAACGGCGCTACGTGCCAGCGACAGAGAAAACTACAATGACCACCAATCGATTCCTATGAAAAGAAATGACAACGCGGATTAATTAAATGTGTGCAGCTGATGCATTAGACATGAAGAACACAGCCACCTGAGTAAAAATATCGAAATTGCGTTACTTAAAGGGATTAACCGTACGGTTAGATGGAGAATCGTAAGCTCGACTTAATCCACTAGTTTTGACGCGGATACGTTACCCACGGCGACGTTTGTGGCGGCCATCTTAAATGCTTTACGAGCGGTGCGTCGTAGATACTCCTCGTTGTCGTCGTTCTGGCGAATCAAGTACATCAGTTTGGTGATCTTCACGTGTTGCTTTGCATTTCTATTGATATGTGCCGCTCATTCTGCCGTTTTCATCCGCGTGACAATTGCGTGAGCCGGAATAGTGTAATCCCCGAGGTTTTCTGCGCAGAGCGGAAATGGCATCTCGCACAGAAGGAAGCAATCAGATAATACGACATCACTGATATCGCTACAGGAGGCAGTGGCGTTGTGCTCAATACCAACTAAGGTGTCCACAGGAACACATTAGGGGTCAGAGCACAGTTAGACTTTCTTGTATAACCCATACGAATGTAGTATGTTAATAATTGTGTCATTTGAGATTTAGAAAAATTCCTTTTATGTGATTTGGGTACAGTAGGACAGCACCATAGCACTGAACCTACTAGTATGCACTAGTAGGTTCAGTGCTATGATGTGTCTGCAGTGCAATGACGCATGTTAGGCAGAGTGTAGTTGGCGTAGTGATTATTAGCCATTTTTTCTTACATCACCCTGCGGATGCAGAAAATCGTGCTCAGTTTGGTGAATATTGAGGGGCAGTATGCATTTTAAGAGAGCCTGATATATGCATTTGTGACGAAATTTAATCAGCATATCAGTGACTATGTTAAAATTTAAAAACAGTCTCTGGTCCGGTTTCCTTATAGTCTGACAAAACGTTAACATGGCCGCCAATGGGAAAATCAATAGTGCTCTGTGCCCATTACGGCTGTTTGATCACAGTTTTTAGTTAATCATTCATCCTCTATACGATATCATTGTGTGCCCTCACCCAGAGCTCTGGTCGAAGGAACAAACCACTTTAAGGAAGATGTAGCTCATCCTGACAATATATATGTTTTATTAGACATTTCAGTTAATTCAAATTGTTTTAAAATGACGGACTTTGCTTTAGAATTTCTTTTTAGTGCCATGCACGTTTTATTCAGTGTTTATGTTTTAGATTAATTTAAAGATATATATATATATATATATATATATATATATATATATATATATATATTTACATACACAGTTTTAGTAAAGGTTTTATTTTAAATACATTTATATAAAATTTAGCATACATACAAAGATTTACTAGTATATCTTAAAACCAAAAATTAATATGATTTATATGAATTTATATAATTTACATTTCTATTTATTAATATACGTTTAGTGTATTTCTTGTGCAGCACATCGATCCGCCATGCGGGTATTAGCGCTATATAAAAAAAAATATTATTATTATTATTATTATATCGCATGTGAAATAGGCGCGTCTTCGCATTTCTGTTCCGGTTACGACGTAAAGGTAGTACGGCTGTAGATGCAACATGATGCCGCGTCTACACCTGCCACATAAAGCAATGCAATGCGTCTTGTCATTCCAAATCTGATTACAACACAAAGACACGCGACTGTCGTCGGGTCGTCTTTCCGATGCGCCAAGAGTAATCGCTACACTACAGTATTGCTTCTAAGCGTGCAGTAGCAATATGAAGATAATAATCATAATAAAGCATTTATATAGCGCTGTAAATCCAGGACACCTTGTTCGAAAGGCGCTGACTATACCTACACATGCAGTTGCAACTCACTAATAATGCATCTTAACTTAGTTACAAGAAACTGTCGATATTTTATTTAAACTATTTATTTATTTGTTTTACATATGTACATTTATTCAGCTTAAATCATTCGTGTTATTATATTGGTATTTTTTTATAATTGTTTAATATGTCACTAGTATATTTATGTTTTTTTTTTATAGTGTATTTGTATTTTAGGATTTGAATGTATGTAAAGCGCCACGAACAATTTAAAATTGGATGTGGCGCTATATTAAATAAAATATAATTATTATTATTAAACAACTTTTAATGGCATTGTGGTTACGACATGAGGACAATGCCCATTAGTTTCAGTTTCTACGTGGCGATATCTGGTCAACATCTGCAGTTGAATCATGATTACGGATGACGCGTCACCACCATTGGTTGCTATAGCAACGTGTCGACGATGTGCCCGTGGTTACACTTGCAGTGGCAACACGTTGCCATGACACCTACGACCGTAGCTGTAAATAGCATAAGACATCAGCAACAACACAAACCTCAACACCAAGCATATTATTTGACACTATTACATGCCCCTGTCCCTCGTGCTTATGATAATCACAACTTAAAACCTTTACCAGATTCTGACATCTGTCTGCTCCGTGTCACTCAAAGTAAAATTACAACCGTCATTAGTAACACTGTCATTAGTTACACCGTCAGTAGTTACACACCGTCATTAGTAACACTGTCATTAGTTACACCGTCATTAGTTACACCGTCATTAGTTACACCGTCGTTAGTTACACAGTCATTAGTTACACCGTCATTAGTTACAACCGTCATTAGTTACACCGTAATTAGTTACACCGTTATTAGTTACACCGTCATTAGTTACACCGTCATTAGTTACACAGTGATTAGTTACACCGTCATTAGTTACACCGTCATTAGTTACAACCGTCATTAGTTACACCGTCATTAGTTACACAGTCATTAATTACACCGTCATTAGTTACACCGTCATTAGTTACACCATCATTAGTTACACCATCATTAGTTACACAGTCATTAGTTACACCGTCATTAGTTACACCGTCATTAGTTACACCGTCATTAGTTACACCGTCATTAGTTACACCGTCATTAGTTACAACCGTCATTAGTTACAACCGGCATTAGTTACAACCGTCATTAGTTACACCGTCATTAGTTACACCGTCATTAGTTACAACCGTCATTAGCTACAACCGACATTATTTACACTGTCATTAGTTACAACCGTCATTAGTTACGCCGTCATTAGTTATAATCGTCATTAGTTACAACCGTCATTAGTTACACCGTCATTAGTTACAACCGTCATTAGTTACAACCATCATTAGTAACAACCGTCATTAGTTACACCGTCATTAGTTACACCGTCATTACTTACACCGTCATAATTTACACCTTCATTATTTACACCGTCATTGGTTACACCGTCATTAGTTACAATCGTCAATAGTTACACCGTCATTAGTTACACTGTCATTAACACCTTTTTAGTATTACCTGCTGGATTATTCAAAGTGCTTTTTGTTATGAATGTCCACCAGTTGCGCTTATCTACAAGTGAATGTTATTTCATGGTACTTACCCAACAAACTGACAATGAATGCAAGCTGATGAGGGTCGTACTAGTTGACTCCTTGTAGATGATTTATAGAGTATCTCCTCTGCTTCCCGCCCTGCACACCTCTCTTCCACGTCATATCCAAATAATATAGTTTTAGTTTAGTAGTTTGTGGAAAACTACTAAACGTGTTTTCTGGCATGCTAAAGACAAAACACATGTCTGTCTTTTAATCATGTTCTTCGAACCCAATCTGCGCATGCGTACTCTCGCACATGTAGCGAACCATGCAATGGTCGTTGACTTTACACGCGGGCATTTTGTCGGATAAAAACCGAAGCCTGACGAACTGAACCCAATATTCACCATGCCTTATTCGAATAATGTAGAACTCGGAGTTATTTGCTCCATATACATTGTCAGAGTGATGTATGATTAATAAAACACAAGTCTAATGACACATAATTGCATGAAACAATTAATTATATTAATAGGATTGGTTACAATTTCCATATATTACAAAGGGTTTTTAATTACTAAAGAACCCTTTCAATGTCGACATTAGGAACGCGTATACACTATGCTTTCATTGAAATCGGCTGACAGCCATATCTCATTCCTGGCGTGGTCTATTGAAGCCAGTGCAAACTGTCAGTCAGGTACTGCGGAAGTGATGAAACAGTCGTCTATCGCCTGACGGGCAGTGGGCAATACAAACGTCTACACGCGTCACGTGACACTGTCGCCGCGATCTAATCTCATTAACACAACCGTGCAAGTTTGACCTTTTGGTTGTTTACGATTAACGCGCACCTTGTCTGTGACAGATTATGGTTTTACTGCCGTGTCGCTGAGTTTGATGGAAACGAAGCATCCCGTGTGAACAGGGCATGCCAGTCTCGCGCGCGAAAACGAGGCTGGGGGCAGTTGGGGGCAGGAAATCCTTATTCTCCATGTTAACATATAGGACTTTGTTTTGTTTTTGGTTGTAATGTAATAATCGAACTGTTCCCAAACAGCGTATTTCAGGTATATTGTCCGAAGGATTATTACAAGCAGAAGCAATGGAACACTTTGCCGGTGACAATGATCACGGAAATAATGAATTTTAATCGATTATTAACGTGATTGCCATGGAATTAGTGTCAAGCACGTGTGTTTGGCGATCTTGACTAATAATGAAAAGTGCCATTTTTCGCTCAGTACAACCTGTTTGGGGCAAACGTATACATTTGTTATGATTATGTGCATTATCGAAACTACAGTGTACAGCCATGTAACATGCAAATCCCGCAAAGACAGCCTAAAATCGTGTCTATTATCTGCACGACAACTCAATATTAAATCGGACATTTAAGATAAGAAAGGTATAACACAAGATATTTATGACCTGATTTTCCTAGTATTCATCAGTCGGAAGCTACAACTGTCATCCATCGTTGAATAGTATTCTTGTGTCCACTCCCAAATCAGCTCCAGTCGCGCGGAGTCTCGCCATGTATCGTGACCCACTTACTGGCCCTTTTGAGGTTTTAAGCAGTGCCGTCAGAATCGATACACGACATTTGTTAGGGTGTGTATGTAGTTTGTCTCACTCGCGCATGTGTTTGTCACCAACACAAAATAGTGTGAGGCCTATTGTGGTGGCAGGATTAACCGAACGACACATTGTGTCTCGAGTGAGTTATGCGACCTATAGAAACAGCATAAGGAACTAATGCAAATGGCATCATTAGGATGATTGATGTACACAGGTAATAGCCACATTGTAGTTTGTTGTTACAAATAGGCCAACGCACAGGTGGAATAGACTGCAAACACTCGCAACGTGTTTCGTGAAATTATAACCAAGCTGTATTTTATAAAGACTCTTAAGAAATGTTTTGTCTTCAATTAACATTGGTCTGGTTTATGCTAGGATACACAGGCATTCGCAGGCACAAATATTGAATACATACACGCTTTTTAATGCATACTGGGTTTGTATTCATATCTAGCAATGTACCACGCACGTGCTTGTGTTGAATGTAGGATATAAACTCACCGGTAACAAAGTCATGAAAAAGGTCACAGGAAATAAAGAAGACTTCTACTTAAAATATAGCAACATATAATTAATCCTAGTCACTATAATGTAATGTACATTTGAAATCCATTAATTTATATAACATTAACTAAAACTTAGAAGTTGCACAGTAAAACATACTTGTTATGTATTTCATGCAATGATGGCGTTACTATTATTAAAAAGGTGACAGACTGACAGACACAAGTGGGAATAAAAGTGCGCGTTACACGTACGTAATGATACTCGTCATTACACCTCATAATATTACGATCTTCAGTTCAAATGTCTCATATACTGAACTTATGTTTTCCTTGTTGTATTATGTGTTTTGTCAATAACCTCAATAACCTACGTTGTCACTTGAATTGTCAAAATAGTAATCTATGGTACGTAAAACCAAACCTTTCTATTAACAAGATAGTGTTTGAATACGTCGTGACTTTATTTCCGTGACTTTTTTCCTGTGAATATATTTCCGCCCATCCATGTGTTATCTGTCCGACTGTGTGGGTGTGTGCGTGTGGTACGTGCGTGTGGTACGTGCGTGTGGCAGTAGACAAATGCAAACATGGGATAAATGTGTAACGCGACATAGATTCATCAGTTCTAGCACGCTCCAACACTCCCCAATAATGTGACATTTACCGTACTTGAAAACAAGGACACAACGACTTGTATCATTTGTTCGGAAAGAAAAACGCAATGAGCGGGTTACCATATTACTTAGGTTACTCAGTTGACGGGTTCGAGACTCAGTCCTTTAGACTGACAATTCGTTGTTCATATAGTTGCGCCCATATGCAAAGACCGAGTAACAATTAACAATAATACAACGAGACCTATATTTAAATTAATTTACGTTCCAAC
>OZ024864.1:32436431-32443931 GCA_964017155.1 Oasisia sp. SBJ-2009 | reverse complement strand
ACACGCGGCCATTGAGAGCAGGCGACGAATCACGTGCGTGCGCGTTCGCCTACGCGTGTGCGTGCACGGCAGGACGGGCGGTGACACAGACCGCCGAGCAACGGCACGGAGGCAGTGGTGGCGACGGAACGAGACGAGTCGATGTCCTCCTGGAGTTCAGCCGATGAACGGGTGGGTACGGCAGGTCGGGCTGGTCGGTAGGTCGGGCTGGTCGGTAGGTCGGTGCACGCTAGGTGCTCGCAGTTACGTGGTGGGAGCGCGTCTGCGTTACTTCTCTCATTGGTCTAGGATCAATAGCGACGTGTTGGTGGGGAACGTTTGCTATGTGATAACGCTTATAACGTGGTCTTCTGTATGTTTATACATCGTTTACTTACGAACGTTCTATTATCTACACAGATTTCGTTTGAAGCCGACCGCATCGCGGTGAGATTCGCCGAAAATGTTGATCGATGCAAAAGAAGTCGGGATAACACTGAAATGGCTGTTTCAACGTCACTTCCGTGCTGTGGATACGGATACTTCGTGATTCGTGAGATGAAGACAAACGATTTCTGCACAACGGGTAAGTAACGTAAATGACACGTATGACTAGTTGACTGCATCGTACAGTAGGCACGTGGAACGGGCTAGGGGGACTGTGATTCAATCGCACATGCCGTCGTTGGAAAATTATTTCGTTCACCTCTCACTGCCTTTGTATTTCGGAAAAACGTTAAAAATGTGTGGTCAGCCCTGTCGCGATGGGGTAAATGTGTAACCTGTCGTAGACTCCATGACTGATGACCCTAACCTATGCCCACATGATCTTGCTCACAGTTGCTTTCCTGGTTGGTGAAGAACCCTGAACAGCCTGTGAAAACCCTGAACAGACAGTGTAGACGTCGGAAGTGTAGTTGTTGACTCCGTCAGGATCAGCAGCACTACACACACGGTGCACAGTGCATCACGGTGCGAGCGAGAGGTTGGCTTTATAGTGTATTTGCTCTCCACAGGCTAGATTCATGAACCGGTGTAACTTTACGCGCAACTACAGGTGATGTACTGGACGTAGCTAAGAGCGACCAGTCCCACTATGGAGGAGACTCGTGAAACGCAACTAGCGTAACTTTACGACGTTTTAGGCTTTTGACGAGTTATCGCCCGCTACGACGTTGTAAGTACGCTCTTGAAACTGCCCCTGGGTGTAAGGAATATTATTTAACATTGGTTTAACAACACTAGAAACCAGAAAATTGAGAGGAGATCAGATTGAGGTGTTTAACATATTGAATGGGTATCATATGGAAATATTGAGAGAACTATTTTTTCTCGGTCAAGGAAGAGAGAAGGACTAGAGGACATGGAGTTACATTAGCAAAGAAACAGTGTAGACTAGATATTAGAACATTATCTTTTTCACAAAGAACAGTTAACGAATTGAAAAGATAATAAGCTGATTGTGTAGGTGCTAGTAGTGTTAATATATTGAAAACATAAAATCGACATATACCTAAGTCGGGCGGGGTATACTTAGATAGATAGGATGGACTTTCGATAAGCCAAACGGCTTCCTAGTCCACCTGCCATCTAGAGTTGAATCTCTAGGTGGCAATATTGTTAAACAAAAAAACGTACCTATATGTGCGTCCTCAAAGGTGTTCGTTCGCCATCCACGTATTTACTTATTTACCTTTAGAGCGACGTATATGCCATCCACACGTATTCCAATTAACCAGTCACGTAAGCAGTGCCTTCCGTTCACACCCCATCTCTGGCGGTACCTGCTGCTATAGTCTCTATGGCTGGTCTCAGCGTGCATACAGTTTCTATAGCAAGTATCAGCGTGCGTACAGAGCCTCGCGTGTATTCTATCGCATATCCCCACAATGGTAGATGCAAATACTCGTCTTTTCTTCGACATACACAAGCCAGAGACCGAGGAATACGTAAACGTGTTTAGAAGTACGAAATGTTGCGCTAATGGCCGACGTATAAAATTATAGTCAGTGCAATTGGACGGCGAATTGGAGCTTGCAATTATTTGTTACATCCTCGACAGGAATGTACAGAGGAGAAGAAACCATTCCTAGCAAAGTTGTGTTTTATCATTTACAGTTCAACTACGTGTTTCCTTTGTTGGATTGACTTGGGTGCTATAAAATCCCAAACCGAAACAACGGATACACAGTGACTTGGCGTGTATATCTGTTGGCGAACTGTGCGTTCTCTCTTTCTGCTATGATAATATAAAGTTCTTACATGGAGCAAGTCCACTAATTAGGATTGACCACAGCCCTTTACTCTTCAAATTCCGGCCGACCTGTTAAACAAACACAACCTTAACTCATGTGTGTAGTTGAGGGCAATAGCGCAGTGCGAACTCGCCAAATGTTCGAAAGGGCGACAAGACTATCCCAACCCGGAAATCGTTGATTGATAATCAGATGTTTACATCTACACTACGCAGGCAACACGTTTCTATTGTTCACTTTGTACATCAAACAAAGCTTATCAATATATACGGTCAGATACAACACCCCCTCCTTCCTATCATTTCGCCCCGACTATATCACTCAACACAGTCGTGCGTCAGCTTCCACGGAAGCATCTGGCATATTGAATTCACCTGACTGGACGCCATCACCCGGCTTGTGTATCCCACAGCCCGCCCCGCACCACGTATGTCATGTGGCGGAGCAAACGCAAGGCTCGTTTAATTAGTCGAATTATGCACGTGTGTTTACGCCAGCGCCGAGCACAGCAGATGGAGGCAATAAGACTGTATGCGTTATTGGATAGGAACAATTTCGAGACACACACACCGTGCTAATTGAACGCTAATTTCTGTAGTGTATTGTGTGTATGCGAAGGTAAGGCTATATGTAAGAGTACCAAAGTGCACACCTGTCATTTGGATTACGTAGACACACACCTCCATCTCCGGGCCGGGTATATTCATGTCTAGCAAAAAGTCAACGCATTTAAATGAATGCATGCACAGACGGACGGACGGACGGACGGACGGACGGACGGACGGACGGACGGACGGACGGACGGACGGACGGACGGACGGACGGACGGACGGACGGACGGACGGACGGACGGACGGACGGACGGACGGACGGACGGACGGACGGACGGACGGACGGACGGACGGACGGACGGACGGACGGACGGACGGACGGACGGACGGACGGACGGACGGACGGACGGACGGACGGACGGACGGACGGACGGACGGACGGACGGACGGACGGACGGACGGACGGACGGACGGACGGACGGACGGACGGACGGACGGACGGACGGACGGACGGACGGACGGACGGACGGACGGACGGACGGACGGACGGACGGACGGACGGACGGACGGACGGACGGACGGACGGACGGACGGACGGACGGACGGACGGACGGACGGACGGACGGACGGACGGACGGACGGACGGACGGACGGACGGACGGACGGACGGACGGACGGACGGACGGACGGACGGACGGACGGACGGACGGACGGACGGACGGACGGACGGACGGACGGACGGACGGACGGACGGACGGACGGACGGACGGACGGACGGACGGACGGACGGACGGACGGACGGACGGACGGACGGACGGACGGACGGACGGACGGACGGACGGACGGACGGACGGACGGACGGACGGACGGACGGACGGACGGACGGACGGACGGACGGACGGACGGACGGACGGACGGACGGACGGACGGACGGACGGACGGACGGACGGACGGACGGACGGACGGACGGACGGACGGACGGACGGACGGACGGACGGACGGACGGACGGACGGACGGACGGACGGACGGACGGACGGACGGACGGACGAATGAATGAACTATATTTCAACAAAAACACTTCACTTATATATTGCACATATAAATAAATTCCAGAAGTGTTAGAAAATGCAAAATAAATACAACACTTACAATTGTTACTGTTTTACTCAGAAAAAGTGAAACAACGTTTTGTTATATTGCACAATATATCAACACATCTAGAATTAAGATGCAAGAACAAAAATGCATGCTCCGACTACGCCTTTTTCATATATGTATAATCATATTAGTTTAGATAAAAGAACATATTTGAAAAAATAAATAACACTAAACGTGTTTGCTTTTATTTGACCATTTGTTCAATACATACCTGGGTGGTGCTATGTTTTCGGCAAGAAAGGGAGACGAATCTAATGCATTCATTTAGTAGACAAAAGGACGCGTCACGCAATTTAGGGCAGTCTTTGCGTGTATCTGTCCGTGTCTGTGTCTGTGTCCGTGTCTGTGTCCGTGTCCGTGTCCGTGTCCGTGTCCGTGTCCGTGTCCGTGTCCGTGTCCGTGTCCGTGTCCGTGTCCGTGTCCGTGTCCGTGTCCGTGTCCGTGTCCGTGTCCGTGTCCGTGTCCGTGTCCGTGTCCGTGTCCGTGTCCGTGTCCGTGTCCGTGTCCGTGTCCGTGTCCGTGTCCGTGTCCGTGTCCGTGTCCGTGTCCGTGTCCGTGTCCGTGTCCGTGTCCGTGTCCGTGTCCGTGTCCGTGTCCGTGTCCGTGTCCGTGTCCGTGTCCGTGTCCGTGTCCGTGTCCGTGTCCGTGTCCGTGTCCGTGTCCGTGTCCGTGTCCGTGTCCGTGTCCGTGTCCGTGTCCGTGTCCGTGTCCGTGTCCGTGTCCGTGTCCGTGTCCGTGTCCGTGTCCGTGTCCGTGTCCGTGTCCGTGTCCGTGTCCGTGTCCGTGTCCGTGTCCGTGTCCGTGTCCGTGTCCGTGTCCGTGTCCGTGTCCGTGTCCGTGTCCGTGTCCGTGTCCGTGTCCGTGTCCGTGTCCGTGTCCGTGTCCGTGTCCGTGTCCGTGTCCGTGTCCGTGTCCGTGTCCGTGTCCGTGTCCGTGTCCGTGTCCGTGTCCGTGTCCGTGTCCGTGTCCGTGTCCGTGTCCGTGTCCGTGTCCGTGTCCGTGTCCGTGTCCGTGTCCGTGTCCGTGTCCGTGTCCGTGTCCGTGTCCGTGTCCGTGTCCGTGTCCGTGTCCGTGTCCGTGTCCGTGTCCGTGTCCGTGTCCGTGTCCGTGTCCGTGTCCGTGTCCGTGTCCGTGTCCGTGTCCGTGTCCGTGTCCGTGTCCGTGTCCGTCCCCGTCCCCGTCCCCGTCCCCGTCCCCGTCCCCGTCTCCGTCTCTCTTTTGATCCCCTCTCTCTCCCCTCTCCCTACCCCCATCTCTCAGCCTTTCGGTCACTCTCTCTCCCTCTACTACTCTCTCTCCCTCTCTCTCCCTCTCTCACTCTCTCTCACCCTCTCTCTCCCTCTCTCTCTCTCCCTCTCTCTCCCTCTCTCTCTCTCTCTCTCTCTCCCTCTCTCTCCCTCTCTCTCTCTCCCTCTCTCTCCCTCTCTCTCCCTCTCTCTCCCTCTCTCTCCCTCTCTCTCCCTCTCTCTCCCTCTCTCACTCTCTCTCTCGCTTCTCTCTCTCTCTCTCTCACTCTCTCTCTCGCTTCTCTCTCTCTCTCTCTCTCTCTCTCTCTCTCTCTCGCTTCTCTCTCTCTCTCTCTCTCTCTCCCTCTCTCATACTATCTCTCTCTCTCTCTCTCTCTCTCTCTCTCTCTCTCTCTCTCAAGCGTTTCCAATTATAGAACTGGCGGGGAAATGAAATAAAACTCCATTAACAGACAGCGTCTTGTGGTTATTACTGCACCAATTCGTCCTCACCAAAGAGTTTTACAGTAAGTCGTAAAGTCGGTAATGCGAAAATCATGACGCGTGGGAAGTAAGTGACAAACCAAAGACAGCTATATTTATTGCCATTCAATCCGGCATGGGCAACCATAAGGGCAATGCCTTGCTTGTAGTAAAACGTATCTGGATTGCATTGATTTAATCTGGGAAGAAATCTGTGTATATTTTGTATTCAGCCATTCGGGCCTTGCAGTGGATTTAGCACGGATTGTATCACTGACTATATTGATGTTTTAACATAAAACAGCCGGTTAAGTTTAGTAACAAAAATAGCAAAATCACGCGACTACATTATGCTTGTGTGAATAACCCTTTATAATTCATATTACCGATGAGCAATCACCTATCGAAATTGTCCGTTTCTGTCCGATTAGCTGTGATCATAGGTGAACTTGTTACGAAATGCTTTAGTGGTAGTTAGTTACATTATTGGTAGAGATGATAGCGCTATCGTGCTTACTTTTTTTTGCGGTCGTTATAAACTTTCCAATTGACGTTTCTGCGCATGCGCGATAAATGTAAAATCATCAATGTGCAGCGAAACGACAAAGCATTTTTGGTATAAATGCCACTGGCTGTTTGTTAACTCTCCTGTGATTATTACTGTTAAGACATGCTTAGTACATTAAACTATTACGATTGTTTAAACCACTGTCAGGGAATATGGCGCACTACAGTCACGTGATTTGCATTTGCTAACAAAACATGCCTCAAAACTTGTTTGCCTCGTGTTAATTTGCGACAAATAACTGCTGAGAGGTTATATATATCCTAACAAATAGCCCGTAGTATTTATAGCATAAATGCCTTGTCCTTTCGCTGCACATTGATGAGTGTACATATATCGCGCATGCGCAGAAACGTCAATTGGAACGTTTATAACGCCGGAAACATGTAAACGCTACAGCGGTGCACGATGACGGAGACAGTCCATTGGTATGGAGACAGTTGACGCCGAGTAATCATCCCTAAGCTCTTCACTCGGTCAAATGAACTGTCCTGTCGTTTCAGAGCCCGAATGACATTTGCAACAGCCGCACTAACAGTCCGTGCCACCGAGGTGTGACAACAACACCACGATGCAGAGCGCGGCAAACAGGCTGCCACGTGACGCCGACGTCATCGATGACGTCACCGATGACGTCATCGGGTTGACGTCGCCGCAGATCCGCATCACGCCTTGCGACGCGCTGTCTCCGTTCGCCCTGGTGGACGCTGCCTCGACCGCCGGGCTCCTGGGCAGCGACTACTACAGCGACCCCGACGTCTCGTCGGACGGCGAGGGCGCGCGTCGTCGCGCCCTCTCGTGCAGCCCCACGCAGCGCGACGCGCACTTCGCCTGGTCGCGCCCGCTAGAGGGCCCGCGCGTGCGCATACCACGTGACCCGACGCAGCCGTCGCGCGGCAGCATATCGGACGTGCACAGCGACACGTCCGCCGAGGATGAGGACGCCGACCTGTTCGAGGTCTTCCACCGGCCGCGCTCGCGCACGTGCCCCGAGGAGATCATGCGCAGGCGTCGCTCACGCATGCGCACGCGCGACCGGCCGCCGACGCCGCCGCCGGGGTTCGCCGCGGCGTTCGACCGGCGCGCGTGTCTGAGTCCGACGCGCGAGAAGTTCTGCGCGCCGTCGCGCAGCCTTCCGGAACTTCCGGAAGTGGGGGTCGCGCCGCCGCCGGTGTTGGTGACGGAGCGGTGGAGCTCTGCCGAGGACGTAGGGGTGGGCGGGTGTGGGTCGGCCGAGGGGCAAGACTGGACGGCGCGGAGAGTCGATGAGTGGATGGCTAGT
>OZ024864.1:32418931-32433931 GCA_964017155.1 Oasisia sp. SBJ-2009 | reverse complement strand
TCCGGCGGGAAGACGAAGAATAGATTAGATGAGTGTCGTTCTTCTTAAGAGAGAAGCAGCGGGAAGCAAACGTGGATAAGTTGTCAATTATTCCAACAGGAGTTGAAGGTAACCTATACGTGTGCTGGTCGGCAGACCGCAAACAGGTGAAATGGCAGCAGCCTACGAAACAGACACCGCGACAAATTATGTTGACAACGGGGCCTAGAGAGGGAAGCGTGTCAGATCACGGACCAGCGGCACGAACCGACTGTCGCACGACCCGACTGTCAGCCGTCTGTTGGTAACCACACCCACGCTACCAGCTCGGTGACCGGACAAGCTGACAACACGACATCGCATCGCACAAGTCTCCAGACGTTCCGTCGCTGGCATTAGACTCCCCTGTGACAGATGCGACCTGGTCACGTGATTGACAGCTGCCTAGTCTTCAAGTCTTCAAGTCGTCAAGTATTTACTGCTAAAAAGTGATGTTTCACTATCCTCCAGTTATAACGTGACTGTGTGCTAAAGTAATAAGTTAATAAAATAAATATGTCAAATTGATAAATACAATTAACTGTACATTAAGTTTACATTAAAGCGATGAATAAATTAATAAAATAAATATAATAATTAGATCAATAAATTATTTGTACATTACATTTCACGGATATGCAATGTAAAGGATACGACATTGTGAGCTAAAATAATAAGTTAATAAAATATTAAAATAAATAGATCAATAAAATTATTAGTAGATAAAATAAAAAACTTATGACAATGTTTTATTCTATAAATCTCCGTTGATGCGGTGCAGGTGAAATCGACTTTTTAAAGGCGACCGTTTACATGACATCGGTAAACCGTTGAAATCCCATTTTATTCAAGTTGGCATTTTGTGTCTTACCTGTACACATATATATATATATATATATATATATATATATATATATATATATATATATATATATATATATATATATATATATATATATATATATATATATATACAGTAGTGTCAACACGCACATCTGAACACGAAACCTTAGACTTTGAACAACAACTACGGCAGGTGAGACCATTGCTGTAGGGGGTGTTCTACCAACGACAACACCGCGTCTCATTACCCTCTGGTCGTCACGACACAGCGACAGTTTTCCGGCAGATGGTACTGCGCGTCGTGACTCCTGAATAAAACTAAAGTAAAGGTAAATTCTTATATAGCGCAGTATCCAATCCTCAGGATTGCTCAAAGCGCTTTACACTTTACTTCCGCGGCATGCACCGTCTCAACTTCTCTGGGTAGAAGAATTTTGTTTGCACAAAGGTACTCTTTGTAAGCTTATCAGCTTATACATTCGTGATATACTTTATCAATACATGATAATTTATTATATGTACTTTCACAACAACTTTTGTCTTTCAACTGTATAACTTGGATGTTATCTGGGTCGATACAAAACTGTGTTTATGCGAATAATTTTGGGCCTGCTGCCAAGTGAGTTATTAGTTATGCAGCCCGATTGTAATGTTTATTCACGCACGCGCAATGAACAACGCAATGAGTGTTGACTTTAAACGTAAATAACTTGTCGGACATAACCGAAGTCTGGCGAATTGAATCGAACATTCACCTTGTAAATAGAAAAGGCGTAGCTACAGACTCCGTGTTGGCGGAGTAATTTTATTTTCGATGTGTTGTCAGCTTTATGTGATTAATAAAACACATTTAAAATTCAATTCAGTGACATTATTCGGAAATATTACATGCATAATAAATATCCCACTATATTGACTAGAAAATGTAAGTATACAACATATTTCTCCAGTGATGATTTTGTGGCGATGTATGCATAGAATTGCATGGCATTATTATGTTAACGGGATTAATTAACCAATGCGGATCAGTGTTTCTTATTATCTGTTCAAAGATTGGGCAATTCAATTCACCCAGACAACGCATCGTTTCCATTCAGTTGTATACATTAATATACGTATGTGAAAATGTACGTTCATAACTTGTATTATAGTAGTAATTATGGTGCGGCTGAATGTTTCCCATTCAACTGTTGTTGAAATGACAAAGGTTTGCCAGGAGATAATGAGTGATGTCATAGCCGTCATGACGTCATAGTCGTCATGACGTCATAGTCGTCATGACGTCATAGCCGTCATGAGGAAGAGTTGCAGCATTTTGTAAAAATGTGTCTTTATTTAATTTCACAGACAACAAATAACGTAATTGTATAAATATGTCTTTATTTCACGTCACCGACAACAAATAACCTAATTGTATGAATGTGTCTTTATATCATTTCACAGACAACAAATAACCTAATTGTATAAATATGTCTTTATTTCACGTTACCGACAACAACTAACCTAATTGTATAAATGTGTCTTTATTTCATTTCACAGACAACAAATAACCTAATTGTATAAATGTGTCTTTATTTCATTTCACAGACAACAAATAACCTAATTGTATAAATGTGTCTTTATTTCATTTCACAGACAAAAAATAACCTAATTGTATAAATGGGTCTTTATTTCATTTCACAGACAACAAATAACCTAATTGTATAAATGATTCAGTAGAAATCAGCACGTCATAAATATATCATTCGCTTGCGGCACAAGCAAATCACTTGTAGCCTCCAGTAAATCACTGCCAACAGAACCCACCACGAGACCGTCACCGAATCGTACAGGTAAATATAAACTGACACGATGACACTGTCACGATGTCTAGTAAGAACAACACATCAAATTATACAACATAAATCATCAATAACCCACACGTGACCCGTCGTATTGTTAGTCAAGCTAAGAACGCGATATCTCCGACACAGACGGTCTGCAGTAATTGATACCACGCCGTCCGTTCTGTCCGGAACTCGGGAGCTTACGCGTGTCCGGGCGGATGGTAATCCGACCTAGTGGCGGGGCATACGCTTCCGTCGTCGGCATAATCTCTGCCTCTAGAAGTATCACGGGCCGCGCATGGTGAGTTAACGTCACGTCGACTGCGTGAGATTACATTTCCCCGCACTGAGCCATCGTCTGCGGGGAAACGGGTAACGTCGAACTGGCAAATAATGCAATATGCCGTCTCACAAAGAGTTCAAAAATGTATAATAATAATAATAATTACTATTATTATTATTTCGTCGTGTAACATTTTGTCTCTTTAAAAGATAACATTATTATTACTGTTATTATAGTAATTATAATAATAACGATTTCGCCAAGGACTTGCAGTACGCTGTCTCGTCAATACATAAAAAATATTATTAATATTAATATATTAATATATTAATAATATTGATTATAATTATTAAATATTTTTTCGTCGGGGAATTCCAACACAGTGTCCCATCATGACTAAAATCGATGTTAATTATGTCGGGAATTGAAAATGTGCAAGCCGATCAAATGAGTGATCTTACAATGATAATAGTAATGTGCAAATTTAACATAGAATGCAAAGTATCTTTAAACTGACAACGACACATATCTGTGTCCACGCCATGTAGTATGAAGGATCTAGACATACATGCATTCTCTAACTTTTAATATTCTGACGCAAGCACTTTAAAGACCACATTAAAATATTATATGCGTAAGATCATGTATTCGTCTTTAAACCTACAACCGCTAGTAATCAGATCAAACAAACTGTTGGTTGTTTGCTAGACTTAATATTGCACTCTTATACACCCAACCGATCTAATATAGTGCAGGTCTATACGTCCAGATGCGTCTGCATAATAAAACCTGTAAGTCATTGTCTGAAGGCTAAATAACTCCACTCCAGTGTTAAACAGCGACGACATGCTACTAAGCTACCAATATTCCCAAGACATCAAGACCTATTTCCATGTCCAATCCTCGACCATTCCGCGCGTCTGGTAGGCCGACTTAGCCTCGGTTACCCAGACTCCGTGAGGTGGCAGCACTTTTAAGCCCCCTCAACTACGCCTGGGACAGTATATATGCTTAAGTTTCTACATCCGGGCAGCCTTACCCCAGAATAGGGTAGAGACGCTGATTGGCTCTCAGGCCAACTATGAAATAAAAATTTAAATAACGATATAGTTTTACAAGATAATAATATCATTTGAAAAGTATTCACCATTGAACTTATATTAACACAACAGTAAGTAAAAATTCAAATTTACCGTTGTTTATAAAATAAGAATTACGGCAGGATTAACCAGTATCCGTGAGGTGGCAGCATTGTCTAGCCCGACACGGATAGCATACAAATTAAATAAGGAAACCTTATGATCAAATAATGCTGTATTATAAAAACTATTAAAAATTAAACTTATATTAACCCAAAATAAATAGAAATACAAATTTGCAGTTGTTTATAAAAAAAAATATTACGGCAGTGTCCGTGAGGTGGCAGCATTTTATAGATCACGCGGATACCAAACAAAAGCCGGCAAATGTCACCAGACTGTCTTCTCGGCGTAGTTCCGCAGCCGACCGACAGTCGGTTAAGCGAGACTAAGGCCGACTCCGATTGTGTATTGCTATCGAATGCACGCCGCAAAATACACCAGATGGCGGCACTGTTTCTTAACCCAGCAAGTGACGGGCGTTAACTACGACGTTTCTGCGCGTGCGCCGATCTAGGTGATAACTGTCAAGTCCTCGCGGTGCGATAAAACTCTAAGCATTTACAGTATAACATCACGGGCTGTTAGGTAACTTTCCTGCAGTGATTACTGTGAAAAGTTGCTTAGGCTACAGTCCGATAAATTGAAATATTACGTTTATTTACATCACTGTTTCTCTGAAGTCATGTGGTCTGGGTTGCTGTCAAAAGCGTGTCTCTAAACCGGTTTGTTTCGTGTTATCTTAAGACAAATAAATTTCTGAAAGTTTGTATACGTCCGCTTGCTAACAGTGTCGGTCCGATGTATCTGACTAAGCGTGTGTTTAACGGAGTCCGACAGCAGTCAGCGGTTCAATCAGCGACCTACCACCGTTGTCGCGCTTATATTTTTCCGGTCGTTAAAAACGTTCCGATTGGCGTTTCTGCGCATGCGCAGTAAATGTAAAAGCATCAACGCCCAGTGAAACGACAAAGGATTTTCGGTATAAATGCCACGGGCTCTTCGTTAACTCTCCTGTGATGATTACTGTGAAAAGTTTCTTGAAATGTCGTTCAATGCAGTAACATATTCCGTTTTTTATCAATCACTGTCACGGCTTATGGCACACTACAGTCACGTAATTTACGCTTGCTATCAAAATATGCCTCAAAACTTGTTTTCCTCGTGTTAATTTGCGACAAATAACTTTGCTGAGAGGTTATATACATCCTAACAAACTACCCGTAGTATTTATACCATAAATGCTTTGTCTTTTCGCTTCACATTGATGATTTTACATATATCGCGCATGCGCAGAAACGTCAATCGGAACGTTTATAACGCCGGAAAAGCGTAAGCGCGACACCGCATCGACGTGAGACGAGCAGAACATAGGAGGTTACCTCTGTGCGGGCATGCACATCGGCTTATGGGACGTCGTGGCTGACCGGGTACTGTGAGATTAAATATAATTCAGTTATGATAATATCAGTCCATGTTCGCGAAAACAAAGAGAAACATGGAACTACACAATGCAACGACAACATTGAACTAGATAATATACGTGTAATGATAACTATATGAACACGTCATAATCTCTACAATGTCATGATGGCGAATCAGTTAAAATGACAATGAATATATCCATAAGCCTGTTGGGTTAATTACTAACATGTTTCCATAATAAATTCAACAGGATTACGTAATTATCCGCCTGTAAATCCGGTGTCAGAACGGCTCTATTTACTGCCGACAATTGTCGTGGAAATAAGGAAACTGTGCGATATATCGGTCACCAAGTTATTATATAGTTTCTAAGAATAAACACAAATTTGCTGTCTGTAGAGTAGACTGGTATGTACTTTCCGTGGGAATTGAATGCCCAATGTGAGATAGTGAATGATTTTACTTTTTTTGGGTGTGAACTAAACAAAATCTTAGGTTACAAATTTGTATAAACACCTGTAAGGCGCAAAATGCGACTGGTTTCAAGTCGAAATCAGTAAGGTCAAAACAAAGGTCAAAAGTCAAAACATTACCTTTACTTTGACCTTCTTACATAACCTTGACGCACTATCGACCTGGAACATATTACAGATTATCAGGCATGTTTAAAAACTCTACATGAAGTCTAATATCATTGAAGTTAGCCAAGTAGTTCCAGAGATAAGCCATTTTCTGTGTGTTCCATGAGTGACGGCGGCCATCTTGGACTGTAAGCCTAACAGGTGTCAACAAATTTGTAACCTAATATCTTTGTTTAGTTCATACCCAAATGAAGTCAAATCAATCACTGTCTCACTTTGGGCGTCCGATTCATACGGGACTGTGAAATCCATACATGGTGGTCTGCACTACTGATGCTAACAGCTAATGTGGTCAAACGTCAAAAGGTGTCAGCCTGTCGTCCAATAGGAGCGCGTTTCGCTTCGCATACACCGTCCACAGTCCGAAGAGTATTTCGGCAGCAATCACTTCTCCGACGTTCTTGCCAACCAGACGCATGACGAAGACACCATCTTGCTTCAGATAGTCGGTCGTGAACTCCCGGACTCGAGCCTCGTTCTCGCGTCGAAGTTGATCGAAACCACGAATTTGTCGCGTCACGTAGCGGACTTGTTGGTCCAGCAGACAGTACTGTAAGTGAAATGTAAGAAGGTTGGTCAATGTAAATAAACTTTCATTCGTTCGTTCGTTCGTTCGTTCGTTCGTTCGTTCGTTCGTTCGTTCGTTCGTTCGTTCGTTCGTTCGTTCGTTCGTTCGTTCGTTCGTTCGTTCGTTCGTTCGTTCGTTCGTTCGTTCGTTCGTTCGTTCGTTCGTTCGTTCGTTCGTTCGTTCGTTCGTTCGTTCGTTCGTTCGTTCGTTCGTTCGTTCGTTCGTTCGTTCGTTCGTTCGTTCGTTCGTTCGTTCGTTCGTTCGTTCGTTCGTTCGTTCGTTCGTTCGTTCGTTCGTTCGTTCGTTCGTTCGTTCGTTCGTTCGTTCGTTCGTTCGTTCGTTCGTTCGTTCGTTCGTTCGTTCGTTCGTTCGTTCGTTCGTTCGTTCGTTCGTTCGTTCGTTCGTTCGTTCGTTCGTTCGTTCGTTCATTCATTCAGCTTTTTGTGCTTAGGGAGGTATTTAAACTGGCAGGTGATTTTTTATATATTTTTTGGCATAAGGTAAGGCTTCGCAAGTCAAACTAGCCTATACAGAAATCAATAAACAACAACCAAAAAGTAAATTACTTGTTTCAAAAATATTCGATATGAAAATTTAAAAAGAGTAAACCGTTTGTCATCGAGCACGTCTACAAATGGTTAATGTATCGTGTAAGACACGTAATGACAAATCGTTAATGTAACGTGTAAAACACGTAATGACAAATGGTTAATGTAACGTGCAAGACACGTAATGACAAATGGTTAATGTAACGTGCAAAACACGTAATGACAAATGGTTAATGTAACGTGCAAGACGTCATATTGACAAATGGTTAAAGGCAAAAAAAAGTTAACTGTTTCGTGGCATACACCTAATAGAGTTAATAAAAAGTAACAATTTCCACATATACTCAATTTTTTTACGCCAGCGGTTTACCAGAAAAATATGTTTTAACACCCAGCCATCCAAATACTACGCGCTACTCCATCTTAGACGAAGAATGACGTCACGACGGTGATCGAGGCGCTCTCCACGAAGATTCACTGCATGGGGTTTGGCTGTTGTCATGAAATGGCTGCAACTCGGCAACGCGCGTAACATGCTGATGACGGTAAATATAAAGTTGTCTATTATTGTTATCGCTGAAATCATCCCATCAACTGATGATACATGACTACATGTCTACTTCAAAGCATTTCTCCTAAAAATGGACTGAGCAAAGTGAACTGTACTTGGACTGGAGGGATTCCAAACAGTACGCCCGCAAATGTGAATCAATTTCTTCAATACTACCGGTTGTTTCAACTATTATTGCAACCGTATGCCGAACAGTAAGGCATAATTACTAAAGTTTACCATATATTTAACCACAGATTTAGATACACGTCTACAAGCAGCTGCTAGATGTCACGCCAACTGAACGAACTGTCGAAGACTCGAAGTTGTTGACCCTTAACAACGTCGCAGGTTAAGGGTCAGACATAGAATGCCGCGCGCTGAATGGCCAAGTCAATTTAACCCTTCACTTAATGGCGGCGTCTAGACCATCGTGGATTTCTTTAGAATTTTAGACTTTAAAGTCACATTCTGAGTAAACCGCTGACGTTAAAAAATTGAGTATATGTGGAAATTGTTACTTTATATTAACTCTATTAGGTGTATGCCACGAAACAGTTAACTGTTTTTTGCCTTTAATGTCACATGCAAGACACATATTGACAAATGGTTAGTGTAACGTGCAAGACATGCAGGGTCATGTAAGTAAAAAATGGCTGAAAATCATTACGCCAACTACACTCTGCCTAACACGCGTCATTGCACTGCAGATACATCATAGCACTGAACCTACTAGTATGGCTGTCCTACTGTACTCATTTCACATAAAACGAATTTGTCTAAATCTCATGTGACACAATTACTAAGGTATTACATTCGTATGGGTTAGACAAGGAAGTTTAACTGTGCTCTGACCCCTACTGTGCTCATGTCACCCTCACCGGAAGTAGACCAATGCGGTCGTTACTTGCCTGTAGCAGCCAGCGTAGACCGCTCAGTGACGTCACGACGGCAACGAACACGATCCAGAAGAGGTTGATGGGGAGGACGCACTGTACGGTGTGACGGTGGGTGTTGGCCAGCTGTCGCACCTACGGGTGGACAACATATGACACTGTACGGTGTGGCGGTGGGTGTTGGCCAGCTGTCGCACCTACGGGCGGACAACGGATGACAATGTCTTTTTAACAATGACGACGTTTAAGATTTGGCGCATCATCGCAAGCCCGCGATACAGAGACAGAGACACAGATAGATACAGAGACAGAGACAGGGACAGGGACAGGGACAGGGACAGGGACAGGGACAGGGACAGGGACAGGGACAGGGACAGGGACAGGGACAGGGACAGGGACAGGGACAGGGACAGGGACAGGGACAGGGACAGGGACAGGGACAGGGACAGGGACAGGGACAGGGACAGGGACAGGGACAGGGACAGGGACAGGGACAGGGACAGGGACAGGGACAGGGACAGGGACAGGGACAGGGACAGGGACAGGGACAGGGACAGGGACAGGGACAGGGACAGGGACAGGGACAGGGACAGGGACAGGGACAGGGACAGGGACAGGGACAGGGACAGGGACAGGGACAGGGACAGGGACAGGGACAGGGACAGGGACAGGGACAGGGACAGGGACAGGGACAGGGACAGGGACAGGGACAGGGACAGGGACAGGGACAGGGACAGGGACAGGGACAGGGACAGGGACAGGGACAGGGACAGGGACAGGGACAGGGACAGGGACAGGGACAGGGACAGGGACAGGGACAGGGACAGGGACAGGGACAGGGACAGGGACAGGGACAGGGACAGGGACAGGGACAGGGACAGGGACAGGGACAGGGACAGGGACAGGGACAGGGACAGGGACAGGGACAGGGACAGGGACAGGGACAGGGACAGGGACAGGGACAGGGACAGGGACAGGGACAGGGACAGGGACAGGGACAGGGACAGGGACAGGGACAGGGACAGGGACAGGGACAGGGACAGGGACAGGGACAGGGACAGGGACAGGGACAGGGACAGGGACAGGGACAGGGACAGGGACAGGGACAGGGACAGGGACAGGGACAGGGACAGGGACAGGGACAGGGACAGGGACAGGGACAGGGACAGGGACAGGGACAGGGACAGGGACAGGGACAGGGACAGGGACAGGGACAGGGACAGGGACAGGGACAGGGACAGGGACAGGGACAGGGACAGGGACAGGGACAGGGACAGGGACAGGGACAGGGACAGGGACAGGGACAGGGACAGGGACAGGGACAGGGACAGGGACAGGGACAGGGACAGGGACAGGGACAGAGACAGAGACAGAGACAGAGACAGAGACAGAGACAGAGACAGAGACAGAGACAGAGACAGAGACAGAGACAGAGACAGAGACAGAGACAGAGACAGAGACAGAGACAGAGACAGAGACAGAGACAGAGACAGAGACAGAGACAGAGACAGAGACAGAGACAGAGACAGAGACAGAGACAGAGACAGAGACAGAGACAGAGACAGAGACAGAGACAGAGACAGAGACAGAGACAGAGACAGAGACAGAGACAGAGACAGAGACAGAGACAGAGACAGAGACAGAGACAGAGACAGAGACAGAGACAGAGACAGAGACAGAGACAGAGACAGAGACAGAGACAGAGACAGAGACAGAGACAGAGACAGAGACAGAGACAGAGACAGAGACAGAGACAGAGACAGAGACAGAGACAGAGACAGAGACAGAGACAGAGACAGAGACAGAGACAGAGACAGAGACAGAGACAGATAGAGACCGGCCATAGTTTCTCCACGTGTCAGTTTCTCCACGAGTGCTCTAAATCATAAGATAAACGAGAATATTTTGTCATCGGTTTGTGTCACGACAAACCCTGCGCGCCATGATACATAGCGCTGCACTTCCCAACCCGAAACGTCTGTGCCTGCCTAAAGCTTTATGGCCAAGTTGACGGCGCGCCATTTGATCGCTAAATTAGTCCCAGTTGGTTTTCGATGTGGCTCCGCGTGATTTCGTTGGCATTGTGGAACCTAGTCTCCAGATAAATGTCATAGATATGACGGCCGTAGTTTGCACTCGTCACAGCGGTGAATCGGTTCGCCGCCGCAATTGTGCGCCTGTAATCTTGTGTGGGACGTTTAAGGTAAAGGTAAGTGTGTATAAATTCGAGATGTACGGTATCAAAACATGAAAATTTACCATAACTTTTGCCTTGCAAATGTATGCGTAACTTGGCTGTTTATAATAATAATAATAATAATAAATACGGTATTTGTCTACGCCAAGAATATACAGATTACCTAAAAATTAAACAATAGAGACATAGTTGTAAAATAAATAGATCAGTAAAAAAGTTCAATATAAATAAATAATATTAATCTTAATAATACTAAAATACGAATATTGATAAATAATAGTTAATTATATTACAATTTAAAATAAATAAAAAAATACATAATAAAATAGTTGATAAATAATACATATTAAAAATAGTAGATATAAAAAATTAATAATAGTTAATTATATTACAATTAAAAAATAGTTGATAAATAGTACATATTACAAATGTTCGGATATTAATCAACTGTTCTTTTAAAGTGAAAACGCTTTTTTAAACAGAAATCAAATGTCTTCAGTTGCTTCTTGAAATGTTTATGCGAATCACTTTGAGCTTGATGCCACGAGGGTGATTAATTGTGCAACATGGTTATAATGAATATTCATGACTAAGAAGTGAACCACGAAGTCACCTTTGAGTTTAAGCGCAGTGAACTTGTCGGCTAAAACCGAGGTCTGGTTCACTGAACCGAATACATATACCTTATATGAATAGTCGTATATTAGTTATATGACCAAACATAATTGTTCAGTTTAATACAACAAAGCATCTTCGAGAGCCGGGGAGCTGCTGATGTGACAGATCGCTCTGTGGAACCCTGCTAAAGTTACGCTAATAATCGACCGAAGGCCGACCCCATTCCTTATGAGCGATTTCATTGGCTGAGCTTAGTAGCAAACGTGTCTCCCAGGGGTACTGGTGACTGGTGGTGACGTTGTCGCGCTTACATTTTTCCGGTATTATAAACGTTCGGATTGACGTTTCTGCGCATGCGCAATAAATGTAAAATCATTAATGTGCGGCGAAAAGACAAAGCATTTGTGGCATAAATACCACGGGTTGTTGGTTAGGGTGCATGGTTAGGGTGTATATAATCTCTCAGCGAAGTTATTTGTCGCAAATTAACAAGAGGCAAACAAGTTTTGAGGCATTATTTTTATAGCAAGCGTAAATCACGTGACTGTAGTGCGCCACAATCCGTGACGGTGATTTATAAAAACCGTAGTATTTTATTGCATTGAAAGACATTTAAAGAAACTCTTCACAGTAATCATCACAGGAGAGTTAACGAACAACCGATGGCATTTATACCGAAAATCCTTTATCGTTTCGCTGGACGTTGATGATTTTACATTTATTGCGCATGCGCAGAAACGTCAATCGGAACGTTTTTAACGACCAGAAAAATGTATGCGCGATAACGCAGTCAGCTGCAGCAACCCCTGGTGTCTTACCTCAAAGTCGCAGAGCGTAACGCGAGGGAACCTCGTCGCGACGCGCCAGTCTCGTCCACGTGACAGGCTCGAGACGACGGCGAGACCCAGCGTGAGGTAGTCGGCATCGAGGAAGGCGCCGAGAAGGACGAGTTGAGCGAGGCAGTTGGCGAGGTAGAGCAGCTTGATGACGAGGTAGAGCACGGCCACGTAGTTGCCGTAGTCGTCGCCGCAAACACACGGCAGGCGGCCCGACAACGACTGCTTCATGCGGCTGGCGTCGACGGAAACGAACGCACTCCGAGTTAGTGACCACTTACCGGTTTGGTAAATGAAAACCACGACTGTGGAACCACTACCTACTACTTTGTCAGAGGTGTTATGGTAACTACTACTACTACTACTGCTGCTGCTGCTGCTGCTGCTGCTGCTGCTGCTACTGCTGCTGCTGCTGCTGCTGCTGCTACTGCTACTGCTACTGCTACTGCTACTGCTACTGCTACTGCTACTGCTACTGCTACTGCTACTGCTACTGCTACTGCTACTGCTACTGCTACTGCTACTGCTACTGCTTCTGCTTCTGCTTCTGCTTCTGCTACCGCTACCGCTACCGCTACCGCTAATGCTAATGCTACTGCTAATGCTACTGCTACTGCTACTGCTACTGCTACTGCTACTGCTACTGCTACTGCTACTGCTACTGCTACTGCTACTACTACTACTACTACTACTACTACTACTACTACTACTACTACTACTACTACTACTACTACTACTACTACTACTACTGCTACTGCTACTGCTACTGCTACTGCTACTGCTACTACTACTACTACTACTACTACTACTACTACTACTACTACTGCTACTACTACTGCTACTGCTACTGCTACTGCTACTACTACTACTACTACTACTACTACTACTACTACTACTACTACTACTACTACTACTACTACTACTACTACTACTACTACTACTACTGCTACTACTACTACTACTTCTACTGCTACTACTACTACTACAATTTCCATTACGACTTAGCGGCTTTGTAAATATAAACAAATCCGGTAATCCAAAACATTTGACAGGATCACCGACCTCTCATAAATGAAACATTAGAAAGACCAGTAAATTGCAATGATGCATTGACGCCTATCTATGTTTTCAAGTTACTTCATTGCGAAGATAATCGTATATATATATATATATATATATATATATATATATATATATATATATATATATATATATACTACGTGTACATAGAAACAGAATCCCTGTTCTCCCTATTGAAAAAAATGGTTTAAACAAAAACAAAAAAAATTATATATCAGTGAATTGAAAATGTTCTATTATTATTTTAAAAAAACAGCCAGGCGCAGATGAAAATATGTATATAAAGATCAGAATTGGTCGACATGTTATGGTCACTGCGGAGTACTCCTTATCGGAACAGGTAGACGCTTACGCCAAAACTGTTTTGAAATAGACCTCAGAACGAATTTCGAAAACAATACAAATCTCTAAATTATCTCAAATAGCGACTGCGATTCCGGATGAAAGCTATTAACGTATAAAATTGTATAGCAAAACCGGGAGACTCGGTACAAGTCCGGCCGGTATAGAGGGTGTAAAATGTAAGATCAGCGAATGTTAGTCGCACTCTTGCACACACAAGCGCGCGCACACACACACACACTCACACACACGCACAAACAGACACACACTCACACACACGCCCACACACACGCACTCATAAACGCGCACACACACACGCGCACACACACACACACACACACACACACACACACACACATACACGCACACACGCTCGCAAGCACATACACACACACTCGCACACACACACTCACATACACATACACATACACACACACACACACACACACACACACACACACACTCGCACACACGCACCCACCAACACACACACACCACACACAAACACACACTCACACACACATATACACACACACACACACACACACACACACACACACACACACACACACACACCCACACACACACACACACACACACACACACACACACATACACACCACACACACACACACACACACACACACACACACACACACACACACACACACACACACACACCTGTAACACCCGCCCCCGCGGCCACGAGTCACCGCCAGGTGGCTGTCGAGATGCGTCACGAGGTAGCGCATGTTATTCCGCCTGGTGTCGCTGTCGGTTGTGCGCTGGCAGCTGTGCGCAGTGGCTAGAATCGTCTTGACGCTCACCCCGGACTGACGGCCGAATCCACGCCACTGAAAGAACACATAGAAACCCCGATTTGTCTTTTTTTTCGGAGGTGTTACGGAGTTTGTACTGTGGCGTGTCTCAGTTCGCATATCTGAGTTCCGAAATTTATAATAATGTGCACCTTCAACCGTACTACAGCTGTATGTCAAGTGAATGAAAAGATCAGGTGATTCTAAGTACAGCCGTGTAACGCCATTTCGAACATGTGTAAAGTAATTGTTTTAACTAGGTAATTGCAGAGAAAACAGTTATGTGATACAATGTTCAATATTGTTGAGTACGTTATTTCAAAAGTATTTATAATATATATATATATATATATATATATATATATATATATA
>OZ024864.1:32406431-32411431 GCA_964017155.1 Oasisia sp. SBJ-2009 | reverse complement strand
TAAATGTATATCGTTATTTTAATTTTGATTTCATAGTTGGCCTGAGAGCCAATCAGCGTCTCTACCCTAATCTGGGGTAAGGCCGTAACAAGTGCAGAACGTCTCTTTCCCCAGGCAGAGTTGAGGGGCTTAAAAGTGCTGCCACCTCACGGAGCCTGGGTAACCGAGGCTAGTCTCCCAGAGGTCCTGGCAGAGTTCGTCTGCTCGACAGACAGTCGTGACTTGTGAGGACGAATCAGCACACATATGCTATAATGCGAGTAAACATTGTAATTATTTATGTAATAATACAACACCGTAATTACATGGTAGTGTACGTACCTACCAGTATTGATGTGGCCGAAAAGTACAAGAACGAAACACAATCGACATTTATGTTCTTCAAAATTGTTGATCACAGTCATAAATTATTTGCATTAGTAGCTGTGTCTGTATTGTAATTCGTTGAGAGAATACAACGAACCCAATGAACTAAACACAAGACATATTTCGCTGAATGGTGCGCCAGATGTGTTGCACAACGCGGTCAAAGATAAGAGCATTGTTAAGTTAACTCGGCTATGATAGCATGGATAATTGCCAATCCGGCTAACAACCACCAGTCAACCTGGAGTCGTATTCATGTCGAGCAGATAAAGTACCCAGAGGTAAATTGCGTAACCGCCGATAGTAAAAGAATACAGAATCACGTGCCGTTATCCGGCGGATAGCGTTACCTCCGGGTAGGAAGGCTTAATCGGGCGACGTGAATACGGCTCCAGAACGTTTCATTCAACCAGTACGACTACTAGAATATTCGGATATTATGGGTACATTATCCTTGGTATAGACCACCTCGCCTTAACTGTCCTAATTTACCTTTTGATGCAACAGCAATGTATATCACGGCTTGTACGTTAACTGGTATATCACATGTTACACATAGTATTATATTAACCAGAGCACAACTGTCTGATTCATAATATGTATATGCATATACATACATATACATAGAATGTATATACACACGCACGCACGCACGCACGAACGCACGCACGCACGCACGCACGCACGCACGCGCGCGCACACACACACACACACACACACACACACACACACACACACACACACACACCTGGTATTGAGGCTACGCTCTACACAAACAATCAACGACTGGGTTCGTGTTAATTTGGTCCATACTGTCAGCGTATCTGTAGCATGAACGGTGTGTGTTAATTATTGGAGCCGTATCGAAAATATATTTCAACTAATACGACATCGATGACTATCGTAAAATAGTATAGATTCCATAAGTAAGTGCTAACACAAAACGCTTAACTGTGGTGTATATTACACGAAAGCAACTTCTTTACAAATAGTATCACAACGAAACATCGTTAACGCATATTCATTAACAACAGTTCGATGTAATTCTGCAATAGCTGAAACGCATGCCACGCAATAAAAGCAAAGTTAACGAGAATTATCATGTAGACCCACAGTTGCCGTCACAAATGCCGTGTCCTTAATATAATATAATATCTACATATTCAAGTTTCAGGAATAATTGACCAGGTCGGACAATTGTGTGTGAAAGAAAAATAATTAAAGTGATATCTAACCATTGCTCGTTCTTTTTGCCATTCCTTCTGCAGTTTGTCGTATTCCCGTAATTGTTGCGTCATCTGTGACAGAGGGCGAGGGTTTATTCCTTGCTTCAGTATTACCAATTATAATTGTTGTAAAAATACATTATATTGTAAAGATTACACTGTTAATGTTTCAGCTGTAGGTGTAGCCAAATTGTAAATGGAAAACCAAAATGGAGAAACAAGTACAACATTACGTTGATCATGTCATCTTAATTAGTGTAGTATTAACTTTCCGAATGGTGCTTCTGACGTTAACGTATGGTGTGACAACTCTTTGAAGCACAATAACATACAGTTTGCTTAGTTGCCTCGTGATATTGCAAATTAAATTAAACCTATGCACAACTTAGTACAAGATGCACCATACAAGATATCGTTAGTGAAATACTCTAGGTAAATATCATAGAGCTAAGGATTATACAGCTAAGGAGTTATTATGGATTATACACAGATCTACGTAATACTACTGTAGTCTATGTGAACTTGTGTGTAGACGTGCAACGGAAATGAATGCGGAGAAATAGATAGGCGCTAATAATCGGTGTATTAAGTGCTGGTGGCACTATAGGCTATAGCGTAGTGACGCGAAAGGGATTACTATATTAAGTGTTCTAGTAGACTGCAATTAACCTTGTGTCTATATGCTGTCGGGTTGAACTTACTCTAAGTTACGTCACACGTCGATGCTGCTTGCTGCAGGGATTCGCTATAAGTTTACATACAGTCGCGATTTAGGTCTTATAAAAAGGTCACAATTCCCCATACATACGTTACGTTCATGTCTTGCATATAGATGCATAATTGTAGTGTTGGTTTAATAAATAAACTGATAAATAATTGTGTTTATTCGAATTATGTTGTGCTTGTTGCCTCGTGGAAAATTATTTATAGCAGTAATAAGTGTAAAACTTCTATAGCGCCATCCTTAAAATGTTAAAGCTCAGAGGCGCAACAAACAAAATCATTTGGCTAGTCATACACGGGGACAGGCAAACGTTATCATTGGAGCATGGAACCGCCGAAAAGTTATGGTGGAAAGGCAATTTCAAACAAATATGTTTTCAGTTTTTTACGAAAGGTGTCTAAGGTTTCAGAAGATTTAATCGTAATAGGGAGTTTATTTCAAATTGTTGGCGCAGCCACAGAGAAAGCACATTTGCCAATGTTCAGCTTAGTTTTAGGAACAAAACGTTGTTCGGAACCGGATGATTTAAGGTTCCTATAAATATCAGATATGCACCCAGATTATAATGAATATTCACGCATGCATAGTGAACAACACAAAGCCCGTTGTTTTCATACACAGATAACGTGTCGGTTTCGGAGATGAGCCTATTCTGACAATGGTTTTCAGCTAAGCATGTTGTGTGTATGCATACGAATAGTGTCTCATTGAACCATAAAACCGAAGCATAGCGGACGAATATACGGTTAGTAGGCCTATAGGCAAGGTTTGTGGTGCCACCTGCCGGACTCTAGCACATAAGAGTTAAACTAATCACTCAATGATCGGCTATAGTAATGCTTCTGATGGCATTGAATGATTCGCCTGCTTTTGTAATATGAATTACAAAACGTCTATTGATATGTGTACGTATTAAAGTTCTGACTGAACGTTTCCACACAACAGTATGAATAGAGCTTATTGCAACATTATCAAACCAACTTTGTAGTACGTATTCTTATCGTCATGCTATCTTAATAACCTGGACTATTGGGCTTTACAATTTACACAAAGACGATCACAATAATTGCATCTATGCACAAAACACGATACATTACAAAACACTGCCGTTGGCGTTGTGTACCGGACACTTTAAAGTATATACTTGTTTACGGTTGTAACATTCAAATCCAATATGGAAGAGAATGCCATTCATTCTTGCCATGACAACACAATATACGGTAATATCTTGTTTATAATTTAGCAACACCATCTTCTGAGCCTCGCTATATATCCAGTGTTGGAGTATTATGAAACATTAAGTTTATATTTTGTAAAAATGATCATCGTGATCAGGTAAATAATGTGATTGTATTTTCCTGTCGGAATTGTAACCACATTAATGACCTACGTTGATTAGGCTTTTCTATTCTACACACTACTCCAGACTCCACTCCAAGTTTTCGTTTTTCATATCCAAATCGAGACATTTCTTTTACCTGTAGAAATTGACATTACACGCCGACTTCTTCAGGACTAATGACGAATGACGTCATCGTACATTAACAAATTGGTGTGATTCGAAATTGCCCTCGTCTTTATTATGTTAACAGGGCGTTATTCGTCATCAGTATCGAGGAAGTCTGACGTGTAACGTCCAATGGAAGTTTCTACACTAAAAGAAACATGTCGATTTGGATATGAAAAATGAAACCTTTTAACCTAAAAAGAACTATCCTGAAAAATGTTCAGTAACCTACCCACTATTGTTTACTACAAACAAAGAAATATTGCTCCAACAAGAGAAAGTAAAGTACAGCAAGAATGATAACGCACCGAAATGCCCGTAACTGATTCGATACATCAACAGTTTTGTCGTCAGATGGCGCTGCAGGCACTCTTTAATTGGTCAGTGTAATTACACAGAGAATGAGTTTTGCAACGCATGATGACAAACGGTAATCTTAACAGAAAAAAACAGGGTGTTTGTATGACTTCCAAAATGGTTAAGAATGAGCGCGCTTCTGAAGCAACACAAGCAACGCTTACATCTGTATTCGCTTTGATGTATCGAATGAGTATTAACAGAAGGAAAGAAGAATGCGCGACACCACTAGCCCTAGCACCGTTGCCCTGTGTCGACTCTGTGCTATACACTCCCTACTTTGTCTTACCAACTGCTTTTTATCGTTCCATTCTTGTGTTCTTTCCTCTGTTCGCTCCATCAAAACCTTGATCTGAAACCAGCCACGTTCTTGCCTATGTAAATGTTAGTGCTTTCTTAATGTGTCTTATCACCCACCGTGGTGTTCGTTGATAATGTCGTGACCATCAACAACACATGCTAGGTCGTCGTCGCTGCCTAAATCAATGAATATACAAGGGTTTTCCGGGGAGTGTACGTTTTTTTAAACGCTCTCCCAGTACGGTGCTCATTTTCGACATCACTCACCCCACTTACATCCGGTAAACGTTGAGAGCTTACACAGCTTGCATGTGTGTAATTTGCTATGGGCAAATGATACAATCTTAACTTACTTATGCACAAATTCAGAAGAAAACAACAGATGAATGGAAACTGCTCATTTCTATGCAAATTGAGGGTATTTACAGTTAACCTCGTATCTAGTATACATAAAAGGGTCTGTGCAATATGTTTATTTTCAAGTAGCAGACAATAAAAACTAGTCTTTTGAGACATTTAA
>OZ024864.1:32383931-32391431 GCA_964017155.1 Oasisia sp. SBJ-2009 | reverse complement strand
ATTCAATAATATGATGTAGTCTTACCTAAGAGTGTGGGTGTCCCGACCGTTGAGTACTGCGTCAACGGTTACACTCCACACTCCTGCAGTGCATTAACGTGTCCTGTCGGTTGCGCCGCGGTTGAGTTGGAATCGAACTCGAAGACGGAGTCAAAGCGAACTGCCAGTAGCGATACTTGTGTTAGCGTTCTGTCCGTTCTGTCTTCAGCGTGCGAGATGTTTCGACGCCGTGAGCAGTTGTCTCTCTCACACAGCCGCTATACATCTTTGGTTCCGTGCAGTTCATAACACATCGACGATTTTGATTGGCTACCGTATAAAACCGCGGCAGCGTAAGCCAATCAGCGCGCAGAATAACTCCCGCGGTTTTATAAACAGACATTGTCTCGTAGACCAATAAGAACGTGACGTTCATTTGGCGTTATCTAACCGAAAGTGCATGGAAACTCCTTCGTTATTGGCTCGTGTTTCGGAATTTACACGGGGCCTGAAACTATCCGTGTCAATGGTAAAAAGGGACATAAAGACACTACTTGTGTAGATACATGTTTCATTAGCAGACGCTGATGACAAATGTTGAGGTCTCCGTTGGCACTGGTAGAGTCTGAGATCCCTGTCTGTGCACGAATTACATAACGGGGCAGTTGAGGGTAGTTGACCAATTAAATACGTTGTATTATATGCAATCTGACGATATGATTTACCTTGAATCTACTACGAATTCTACTACTACGTAGTCGGGAAGTTACAGAGGAAGGAAGTCAATCGCTGACTCCGCCCTATTTCCAGATACTTGTCAATGTGACCCTTAAATTGGTTGACGTTGTTGGACATAACAGCATTTCCCGGAAGTTTGTTCCAATCGTTTACTATCCTTTGCGTGAAAGACTGATTTCGTATATCAAGCCTAGAGTGTAATTTCTTACTTTGTAAGGGTGCCCTCTTGTTGTGCCATGCTCATTTTTCATAATAAAGAAGTCGGCAGGAAAAATACTATCCAACCCATTTATTATTTTAAAAACTTCCAATAAATCGGCTCTCACCCTTCTTGTTTCCAAAGTTGTTATTTTTAGTATTTTTAATCGACTTGGATTAAGAATACTTTCGGTTGCACTTTCGGTTAGTATTTTTAATCGACTTGGATGATGGTGTAGGCCTATGGTGTGTCCAGCGAGACAGGTGATCAGACTATACAGCAGAAGGGACAGGGTAGGACACACCCAGAGCAGCAGTGAGTTTACCCCACACCATGTGACCCCACTCACGAACGAGAATGACGAAAAAAGACAACACAATAATACTATATGTGATTATACGTTCCCAGTCAGTTCGTTTCGCCCTTCGCCCATCCTAGTGTTGTATGTCCGCGTGTACATTGTGAGAATATAGCAACTAATGAGCAATGTTTGTTTAATAAAAATGCATTGTTATTTTTAATAAACAAATAATTAACTGGTTGTTACATCGGGTAGCGTCTATACACACGCGCGGGTGTTTATACAAACACAAAACACACTCACTGTTACGTACGTATATATATATATATATATATATATATATATACACCCACTTAAGCACATTATATACACCCACATATATATATACACCCACTTAAGCACATTAACACGCATGCACGAATTTTTAGAGACACGTGCATGCACGCTCCTACACAAACCCAAAAATAGCAACCTATCCCAAAATAGCCGTAAGCCTATCCTTTTCCCAAAGTTAGCGTCCACAGAGATGACAAGTCGAGGAGAACGCCCACGGCGAAGGCTTCACCAGTCAACCGCCATGTCACTCCGCCTGCCGTTGAGTCAACACCGATAACATAGATTAGCCGAGTAAACAGCAGCGGTCAGGAATGTCCACGCCCTCGTGTCTCCGGCCGTGTGTCCACTCAGCTCGGCCGTGTCCGTAGTAGACCCGCGACCATCGTCCAGCACGCACCGAGTCCAGCAGCGTCGTCAACTCGTGTGGTAAGTAGTGCTAAGTACAGCGGCTCTACCTGACTGACTGATTGTATTAACTCGTCAAGCATTTAGCATAAGCAGGAGGTGACTAGTTGTCACCCATCCACGTACAAATGCATGTAAACGCATCAACATTGTCAAACTTACCTTCAATCTAACTGAATCTAATCGAATATAATCTTACTTACCCCTAAGCCTAATACTAACCTTAAAACTAATCCTAAACTTAAATAAGTTTGTATACCGGAACAGCCATAAAAGGACATTTTGGACGCATATTGCCATCGCCATATGAACATAACGCAACTTAAACGGATTCTTTGGGACCATAAAGGGTTTCTTTCATGTCCCAAATTATAATGAAAAGGTATTCTTTGATAATTTTAAACTGTTTGTAATGTATATAATAATTCGAATTATTAACCGACTTCATGTCTGTCCGTGGACAACAGTTACAGAACGGTCCGTGTATATACCGTCTTTTTAGTAGCATTTAAAAAACTAAACAATATCCGGTTTTTCTTACTTCTAAATTATTGACCATTAAAACAAAACAAAACACATTACTTAACATGAAAACAAAACATTGGTCGTTTTTTCGATTTCCGTTTGTAATTTTTAGCGAACGGAAAATACTGCACATACAATGACCTGGAACTGTGTGTCTTATAAATATACACCAATGTGTGCATGTAACCAAACTCCGCAGTGCTCCGCCTTGTGGGTTATGTTGACTGTGTTCTAAATTATACCGGGCGCGTCAAGTGTAATAAGTTTGTATACCGGAACAGCCATAAAAGGACATTTTGGACGCATATTGCCATCGCCATATGAACATAACGCAACTTAAACGGATTCTTTGGGACCATAAAGGGTTTCTTTCATGTCCCAAATTATAATGAAAAGGTATTCTTTGATAATTTTAAACTGTTTGTAATGTATATAATAATTCGAATTATTAACCGACTTCATGTCTGTCCGTGGACAACAGTTACAGAACGGTCCGTGTATATACCGTCTTTTTAGTAGCATTTAAAAAACTAAACAATATCCGGTTTTTCTTACTTCTAAATTATTGACCATTAAAACAAAACAAAACACATTACTTAACATGAAAACAAAACATTGGTCGTTTTTTCGATTTCCGTTTGTAATTTTTAGCGAACGGAAAATACTGCACATACAATGACCTGGAACTGTGTGTCTTATAAATATACACCAATGTGTGCATGTAACCAAACTCCGCAGTGCTCCGCCTTGTGGGTTATGTTGACTGTGTTCTAAATTATACCGGGCGCGTCAAGTGTAATAAGTTGTGTAAATATGCATACAACATTTTCGTGCATGTGTGGCTGTCTAGCAGATAGAAAAGTACGCTTGTGCGCAAAAAAGTGTTTCCGTGGAAACGCTTCCTTTTCTACGTTCATAGCTAATGAGTCTCGGTCGCAGAACATCCCAAAAAGGGTGCCCTGTCGCCTAGCCACGAGACTTCCTTCGTCTGCGGGGAATGCGGAAGTGAAATAGGGACCTCTACCCGGATGAGTAAAGGGTACCCTTCGGAGGAATGACGTGTGTGTGTGTGTGTGTGTGTGTGTGTGTGTGTGTGTGTGTGTGTGTGTGTGTGTCTGCGGTGTGTGTGTGTGTGCGTGTGCGTGTGCGTGTGCATGCGTGCGTGCGTGCGTGCGTGTGTGTGTGTGCGTGCGTGCGTGTGTGTGTGTGTGTGTGTGTGTGCGCGAGCGTGTGTGTGCGTGCGTGTGTGTGTCTGTGTGTGCGTGCGTGCCTGCGTGCGTGCGTGCGTGCGTGCGTGCGTGCGTGCGTGCGAGTGTGTGTAACACATAGAAAACATTTGATGCCAGGGTCACGGACAACTCAGATCATATCCTATAAGTTATTCCATTTATATGACGGTCCTTCGATTTAAGTCACGGTGACCATTGATCGAACTAAAGTCTTCAGTCATTTTAAACTGTTAAAAAGGTAAAGTAGATGTACACGTGACACTAACAAACAAAAGATAAATTGTTATACACTGTTGTATCCATACGAATATCCAATGCCCTATACACCTCGCAGAGCGGTTCAGTCTAAACCATGTCGACATTTCACTATGCGCTGTAATTAGTGCGCGAAAACAGATACCCACCACGGTCTATAGCCAGGTATTCACACAGCTGGCTGAACTGGAGCAACGTAAAGAGAGCGAATTTTTCCACGGTTCGACGGGACAGCGCAGGATCCGAACCCGGGTTCTAACGATTGAAGGTCCGATGTTCTAGTGACCGAGTCACTGCGCTCTACAAATTCGTTGGAGGAAGGCAATTCACACAATTGCATACGATACGCTGAAGCGAATGTCCTCACTTTCTTTACCACTAACGTAGCAGATATCGGCAGGGAATTAGTTTAAACTTGGTCAAGTCGTGGTGATCCTCGCATTAGCCGTCATGTTCACAACAGTACGAATCCGCGTCACCATGTACGTGATTCACGACACCAGAACGGCTGTGCGTCATGTACGTGATGACATCGTCCGTCTGCGTTGACATAAAGTAAACTAAGTATAGCGCAATGTCTAGCTACGTCAAGTTCAAACACGACCGCTTCCTGTTGGACGATAACTCGTGATTATTCCCACACACTGTTTAGTAAGGAATTCACACGCCAACGCCATCCTGAAACCTCCGCAGTGCGCACTCATGACGCAGTGTCATACTTGGACACTCAAAACACAATCATTCAAATCCATTGTAACGAAACCATTGCGTAATTTAAGTCAATGTTCCCATTCCGACTGAAAATTCTGTTTTATCTTTACCTGGTTATAAACTAACTTATTAACAAAATAAAACTTGTTGGTAACTGAATGACAATTTGTTATCTCTGATAACATATCGTGGCATACATTACATCAATGCGATTGAGGTAAAACAAATTATTGTTCAAGATTCGACATTAAAATATGTGTCAATGTGTTACCCGTCACAGACGCTGCTGCCTCGTAACCTTAGTAACTCATCCACTGCACGAATTGTATTCCGTTGCAAAATCTGGCTGTAGATATCTCTCTGAAAGAGCATGCACTTTTCTGCCAACTTCCGCCTACTATTATTAACATTGACTAATATTCTTATGTGAAAAAAATAATATCGTTGTATTGTGTGAATGCAAACCATGTGAATTTCCCATTTGTGACCATCAACGGTTATTGTATTGTATTGTATTGTATTGTATTGTATTGTATTGTATTGTATTGTATTGTATTGTATTGTATTGTATTGTATTGTATTGTATTGTATTGTATTGTATTGCATTGCATTGCATTGCATTGCATTGCATTGCATTGCACTGCACTGCACTGCACTGCACTGCACTGCACTGCACTGCACTGCACTGCACTGCACTGCACTGCACTGCACTGCACTGCACTGCACTGCACTGCACTGCACTGCACTGCACTGCACTGCACTGCACTGCACTGCACTGCACTGCACTGCACTGCACTGCACTGCACTGCACTGCACTGCACTGCACTGCACTGCACTGCACTGCACTGCACTGCACTGCACTGTACTGTATTTTATTATAATTGTATTGAGCTATCTCATATTATCTGTGGATTTTCTGTTATTTAGTAATTTAAAGTGAACTTAATAATTACAATTTTGTTTAGTTACAAATTCAGGCGCGGTCATTTGTTACATTTTGTGTCGAGGTTATTACCTTAGCGCTGTGTTTGTGTCGAAAAATAATAACTCTTTTTAAATATTTAGACTTCAAGAAGTTGTAAACTAAATAATTTTGATAATTCCCCTCATCACTCCGACCTTCATTTTCGACCTAGAAATTCACTCAAGCGTAAAACAAATATGGTTCTAACTGTGGAAATGTGTCGTACATTTGCACGCCTTTGTATAAATTACTGATTTAGCTGGATGCATAAAACAGTTTCTGTTCTGTTGTATAAAATTACTTGGAATGATCCTTTTCTGACTTCAGCCGCCAGCGCAAATCCGTGTCACATAGTCGTTCATATCCGCTCGAAAGTCAATAAAACGCCTTTCTGTGTAGATACGTTAAGCAAACACCGGACATGCGAGATATGCCCACGCGTGGCCTATGTTGGATATTGACCGCAAAGCTGACCTGTTAATATTTCTTATCGGCGACCTTAATTGCGGGGTAAAATTTCATTATTACTGTCACCATCGGAACTGGACCAAAGTAGTCTGAATGAAAAGGTGACCGTTTAGCGGGAGTAGCGTCTTATACTTTGGTATTAGCGTGAATGACTTTGGGCGTTGGTGACCTAAATTGCGATGTGGTTGTATTAGCAAGGTGACCGTTACGTTCGAGTGATATTATCCAGGGGTGGAAGGGTCTGAGTGAGCGAGCATGCGGGCGTACCCATGTGTATGACGACGGATTGAAAATATTGTATGCATCTGGTAATATAAACTTAAATATACAGGTCTACACTTCACTGCATGAGTGGATTTACTGACTTCACAAGCAGGTGGCTAGATCTCAGTTATCTCGCCACTGGACTAGTTCAAATGTTCGTGCGCGGTGCAGAAGTAATGTGTTTATACACTCCGCGTAAGCCAATCCCTCGTCCGTTGTGTGACTGCTTACATGGCAAACAGCAAGAGTGACTATATCGGCACGGATCAAGTGAAGCAAACATTGTGTTCGTATCAGACAGCCATTTCTGAGCGTAACATTCTTGCAGCAGTGAGACGGGGACGGGTGTTCCATATATTACAATTTAAACGTACGCCTTTACGAATAACTTAGATAGAATATGAGAAAATATTAATTATTGTAGAGCGCGATAAATAAAAAAAATAAAAAAAAATTAAAAAAAAATATATATATATATATATATATATATATATATATATATATATATATATATATATATATACTGATTATGTTGATATTGTGTGAAATATGTTTAAAAACAAATTTGACATATAACCTCTAGATGTGTTAATGGCTTCCTTGCTCACTTACTATCTGCAGTGTAGACTATACCTTCAGGTGACGGTCTTCTAAACTATCCTGTTAAAACTAACTAATTCTAATGTCAGTATTTACTAGTTTCCATTATCAACAGTATAAGTCTGGTCACACTGGCCTTTACCAAGCAATATAACAACTATGCAACCTCTTGCGCTACTTCATTTTATCGATAGATAACTATTCTAAGAAAACGATTACTGTCTAAACTCGATCTGCTACAAACCGTGGCAGTATCTATCTGGGTACAATGATGACAAAACGGTCCGTGTATTTACTGTGGTTTCCTTTTTTGGTCACAAATTTTAAAAGAAAAGAGAAAAAATAAATAACATTTTCGCTTTTATGACTTCAAATTTGAAGCCTTGTCCATGTGTCCCACCTCAAAGTGTACGTTCAGCCATGATATTATAATTTAAAAATCAACAGTATAAAATGAACCGTTGTCTTTCAAACATAATATCTCGTTTAGTGACCACAAGCTTTTATTTACATTAATGATAAAGGT
>OZ024864.1:32318931-32378931 GCA_964017155.1 Oasisia sp. SBJ-2009 | reverse complement strand
TACCGGAAATCCTTCGTCGTTTCGCTGGACATTGATGATTTTACATTTATTGCGCATGCGCAGAAACGTCAATCGGAACGTTTTTACCGACCGGAAAAAATGTAAACGCGACATCGTCTGTCTCTTTCGGTCATTTGCGTAGACTTTGTACTGCGTTCAGTTCACTTAGTTTCCGATTAAAACACAAAGACAAGCTTTCGTGTGCACCGTAGATGTGGTGCATGTTCAATTGTTTTAGCTGTGATAAGAAACATCTTTATGCTCTGCTACGGAAATAACTGTATCCTTGCAATATTGTTCAATATTTGGGCTGGATTGAAAACGAACTATTATGGACAACTCACGGGATAGAAGGAAATAGTTGAGAAGAGCACTGATGTATGTTTACGTTTCATTTACGCAATTGGTGTGAAACTGCAACGTATTTGTTAAAATTGCCTTCTTGAAATAAACTGGTGTTTTCCATCTGAAAGAAATATGTTTACCAAGATGTTCAAATATGTGGTTTGTAACTGTACGTGTCTATGTCATTAATTAAAGAATCCACGTCGATTGCTAATAAAAATGCATACAGGATTTCGAATACAGGGTAAAAACGCCCAATTGCCAGTGGCGTGCCGGGAGTAGCTAGAGGCAGTTAGACACACACGATTAGTTCCCACCCCCGTTGAGGGAAGGGTTCCGCCAGGGGAAAGTAGTTGCGCGTTTTTGTAAATCGTGTGCGAATTTTGTTGTCCTGATATCCCACGCTGCCCTCCATCGACCGGAAAAAAGTTGTTACCATTACACTCCCCACCACTGTCACCTCGTACCATTACACTTCTCACCACTATCACCTCGTACCATTACACTTCTCACCACTATCACCTCGCACCATTACACTTCCCACCACTATCACCTCGTACCATTACACTTCCCACCACTATCACCTCGTACCATTACACTTCCCATCACTATCACCTCGTACCATTACACTTCTCACCACTATCACCTCGCACCATTACACTTCCCACCACTATCACCTCGTACCATTACACTTCCCATCACTATCACCTCGTACCATTACACTTCCCACCACTATCACCTCGTACCATTACACTTCCCACCACTATCACCTCGTACCATTACACTTCCCACCACTATCACCTCGTACCGTTACACTTCCCACCACTATCACCTCGTACCATTACACTTCCCACCACTATCACCTCGTACCATTACACTTCCCACCACTATCACCTCGTACCATTACACTTCCCACCACTATCACCTCGAGAGCAGAATTCTTCAACTCTACTCGCCTTCGATAAGAACAACATACAATTTCACAAGAGAGGCGAAATTTCCCACATGAACTACAATTCGAAGCGATACATGGAATGCAAATGTGATGGGTGTCTAATTGAAATGTCCTGTATCAAAATCCACCATGCACACACAGACGCGCACACACAGACGCGCACACACAGACGCGCACACACGCACGCACGCACACACACGCATACACACACGCATACACACACGCACACACACGCACACACACGCACACACACACGCACACACACGCACACACACACACACACATACACACACAAACACACACACATACACACACACACACACACACACACACACACACATACACATACACAGACACACGTGTATCCACACACATGCACGTACACAGACATGTACGCAAGGCATTTCAAGACAAGATATTTTTTAAATGTCAGGTGTAAACAAGGAGTCAAAGGGAGCAAACCATTACATAGTTCCATACCAAGTCAGTCGACTGCTGTCGAAAACGGACGGAAACTTAATAATAATGAACGTCACCAAAGAGTGCTCTTCAAAGACTATACAGCCACTACTCGTGTCACACTAGCCTCTCGTGGAAAATGTTGCAAGAGTATTTATGAGAGCCGTATGTTTGGACAGTGTTATATTTGGTAGTATGCGTGGCCTATTGTTATAATCAGTAAGTTTACAGACAACACTGAAGTGGCCGCAGTTTGACATCGACAAGGAAATCATAACAAAACCTAATGTAACCCTTTACACTGGAATGTAAAACGGTAAAGCACTTTGGTGCATAAAATAATAAAACTGAAGAAATTGTCGCAACATGAAACAATAAGCTTTAGTTCAAAGCGGGTATGTTTTTGGACGGGGTAATAAATATAAATAAAAGGAGTATATATATATATATATATATATATATATATATATATATATATATATATATATATATATATATATATATATATATATAATATATATATATATATATTATATATATATATATGTGTGTGTGTGTGTGCGTGCGTGTGTATGTGCGTGCGTGCGTGGGTGCGTGCGTGCGAGCTTGTGAGATGACGTTTTTGCGAGCGTGCGTTTGTGCTTGCATGTGTGGGTGCACGTATGTGTGTGTGTGGGGTGCATGTGTGTGTGTGTGTGTGTGTGTGTGTGTGTGTGTGTGTGTGTGTGTGTGTGTGTGTGTGTGTGTGTGTGTGTGTGTGTGTGTGTGTGTGTGCATGTGTGTGTGTGTGTGTGTGTGTGTGTGTGTGTGTGTGTGTGCGCGCGCGGGCGGGCGCGCGTGCGTGCGTGCGTGCGTGCGTGCGTGCGTGCGTGCGAGCAGGCGGACGTGTGTGCATGCATGTGCTTGTATGTGGGTTGCGATCGAGCACGTATGCGGGCCTGTGCGTGTGAGGGGAAGTCGAAGCTTCATGAAAGTATCAGTAAGATTAACAGTAATTAACTCAATGCTCTCATATTTTTCGAAATAGCAACCACTTTGTAATCCGCGCCCTATTCAGGGTGTCAAATTCTTTTTCTCAGAAAGGTCTACTCAAATGTCTTTGGTTCTGTGGTAAGGTTATGGACATTATAATAAATTATTACACAGTGGTAGCGACTGGCGGATAACGTAGTCGTTCGAACTTAATCACTAGATGGCAGCATTGCGATACATCTAATTCCATCTTTCAACGCTACGTGTCGCTGGTCACAACACGTGTGTTATTTGACGTTTAGTGCCCATTTACTAAGCACATCCCAACAAAATATTTACGGTCACTCGTCAGCACGGGGCACACCGAGTGACAGTATATTGATGTACGTATTAAATGCAAATACAGTCACCTTGTACTTTATACTACTGCAAAATTAACAAATCAGTGTAACACAACTGGGCGATAATATAGTTACAGGGCATGCGGTACACGTCGGAGGATTTTACATTCTCACATCCTTTTGCAATTGGCAAATTACGAATAAATCGATCACTGAATATTTGTATATGATTGTACCATAGTTAAGGGTAGAAAAAGAACACCGACCTGTGTTTCTAAATAATTATGTTAGATACCAAAGATACCAAAAAGGTGGCATCACTTCACTCATCACTCCAGAGTCCAGTCAGTGCCGTGGCAGTGTCTTCATCTGATTTCTTTGCCCTGTTATTTGATGATAATATCTTTATTTACACTGGCGCAATGCGTTGCCACAGCATATCATCAAGGTCACAGGTGGAAGTATTTAATAACAACCATGCAATTTTCAGATGGCGAGAAATTTATTATAGGACAAACAAATTTCAGGAAAAGTTGTTCATAGTAACCATTATACTTGTGTTCGTAATAATGCAGACACGTTTGTACTAAGAAACTGCCTTCATATATTTACATGTTATAATTTATCAGTAAACAAAGGTTGGGCTTAGATCAAACCTAGATAACCACACCCGCCGGCGGCACGGGTTCGATCCCCGATACCGGCAGTTGTGATTTAAAAAATCTGGCTCTCAACATTGAGGACTGTGTATCCCTCGTGAATCGGAGAATCTCGTTAATGTCGGCCCCGTCTCAAATTGGGACGTAAAAGAACCACTGAGGACCACAAGCACCCTGGCAGTGACCATCCTCAGAGACTCCTGCGTTAGCCCAAGACTGGGCTGTTTGGAGTTAATAACCTGAGAACTGAGAACCAAATGTCAGTGACTTGGGAAAGAACATACTCATTCAGTTGCAACAATTTATCAATGTTTTAATGGTTGGGATTCAGTCACATCCAGGTCTGTGAGTGTGAATGGATCATGGTCACTTTGGAGTCAGGCATAGATGTAAATAGAACACACTGGTAGAACAAGATCGCCCGGCCGCTATCACACACCCTAATCTTAATTCATTGTACCATTATTGTATTGTATTGTATATATTAATAAATATATTATATATATATATATACTATGCAACAACATGTTAATGTACACTGTATTTATATATGTACATCTCTCAGTCTCTCTGGTTACTATGTACAGTATTGTATCACACACTGTATATTGCAGTATTTCAGCACATCTATTTATCATTACATGTATAACCCTAATTCAACGCCTTGTAATTGTTTTTACTTGTCTAGGTCCAGTTGTATGTACACCTGTATAAACATGGTTATTGTAAACACAAAGGTGTTGTTGCGGTGTGTTGCCACTCATCCGGTGGTGTTGCAGACGTGATGGTTGTGTTTGCGTGTCGGTCGCGTGGTGTGTTGACACTCATGTGGTGGTGTTGCAGACATGATGGTGGTCTTTGCGTGTGGGTCGTGTGGCGATCCCGTCAAGAAGAACCAAGTGGAGAAACACTGTCAGTTCAAGTGTAAGGACTGCAACATCCTCTCATGCATCGACTGTGGCAAGGACTTCTGGTAACTGGGCTGTTCTTGTGTCATACCATTTTCTTCAAAGCAAGCCATCCATTTCCACTGTGAACTGGGTGGTTATTGGTACACATGTGTTGTTGATTCTAACTGAATAGCACAACTAGTATTTAAATTGCTTCCCTCAAAGTAGACCACTATCATATAATATAGTTATTTTCTCAATTCTACTAAATTTGTTGTGTGGTTGACTGGTTGTTGATATTCGTGGCAGCTTGAAATATTGCTGCCCGTTATTTTTTAGCAAATACAAATGTTAGCATGTTGGTTTAATGCAGTATGTTTGGTATTTATTATTCTATTAATTAAAATGATTGTAGCTTATATATACATATATTCACAGTGATTAGATGTATCTGTTACAACTGTTTTTGTTTCAGATACTGGAAGGATTGTGACTGCAACTAAAAAAATTAGGGAATAAAATGTGTCATTCACCAAATATGTGCTACCAATTTGTAAACATTTCTATTTTAATTTCCAAATTATATTGTTAATGACTATTGGTCTTTTTACAAAATATAATCAATTTGTATATTGTGTTAAGACGATGGTTAAATTTGTAGGGGAGACTCATACAAGGAACACACAAAATGCATCAGCGAAGAGGAGAAGTATTCGGGCAAGGACTTCAAGCCACGTCCAGGGGCCAACAAGGGAGAGGCTAAACAGGAGGCCTGGTTCAATGTAGGCCTAATACATCAACAACATTTTACATACAAACATTACTGGCTTTGAACTGTGAATCTCTTTAGCTATTTATTCAATTGATCTATTTTATACTATTTTAACGAGTTGTAATTTTTAGTCATGTATGTTCCATTTATAATAATATATTTTGCTAAATATTTTTTTTTTTTTATGCTTTAATTTATCATTTTAATTTTACTAGACATACTAATTAGTAACACTTTCATATATTGTTATGCTTTCATAAATAGTTTTACTAATATACATTAATGAATTTGTTATCAACCATAATGTTCTTATTGTACTATTCAGCCGCTTTGGCTGCCAGTGAAGTGAATACACTTTACTATATTTATAATTATATACAATGTAGAAATACAGTGCACACTATGGAGTATTAAACAATTTTTTTCCCAGATGATTTCATTCCAAATGGACCTATGACCCACCCACCCACCCATCCACATCCAATTTTGTATTATTGAATTTGTTTTATATTTACAAAGCTCCTTAGTACATTTGGTGACAAATAATATTTGTTGCATGCAACATTTATACTATTTTATTTAGAAACAAATATATACCGATTTTGCCATACATAACACAACTAATGGTGCCAGCAGATATTGAGGTAATACTGTCACCATTTTAATATTCAGTGTTCTTTGCTTATTTCTCAAACAAATTTGATTGAATAATCTAATTTTTATGAGTCTTATGGCGGACTTTTTTTCATGTTTTTGTTTGAAAAAATTCAGAAATCTTGAGAATGACCAGACTGAACTGTTTGTTGTAGCAAGTTCAACAGGCGATTGATGCTGCCCACAGTTCCAACCACACACTGAAGGAACTCCTGGAAAGACTGAAAGAATTCCCCAACATTCCTCGCAAAAAGGCAAAGTTTGAAGTGAGTGAAACTGCCAATTTTCCTGTAACATTTTATAAGCAACATAGCACTGTTTTGCTGTAAAATAATGTCAATACACTGCAGAACAATTGTTTTAACTTTTAAAGGTGGGGCAGCCGCGTTTGGCCAATTCAATAAACTAGTTTGACTCGGATAAATTCTGCACTTTCATAGGGGATCGGCCAGGACTAGTTTGCATGGTAATTGATAAACAGTCCAGGCTCCTGCGCATGTGTAACTGTCACCATATGTATTATAACTGTCACCATAGGTATTATAACTGTCACAATAGGTATTATATTGACTGTATTGTGACACGTATTGTAGCATGGGGATGCTGGGTCATTACCTCATTTAACAAGATGTAATAAGATTGCGACCTAGAGAATCAACTCTAGATGGCAGGTGGACAAGGAAGCCCTTTGGCTTATCCAGAGTCCAACCTATCTATTTTAAGTGTATCCCGCCCTTCTGATGTATATGTCGATTTTGTTTTAAACATATTAACACTACTAATGCTGACACAATCAGCTGATAGTTTGTTCCATTAATTTACTGTTCTTTGTGAAAATGAGAATTTTCTTGTATCTAGTATACACTGCTTCTTTGCCAATATAACTCCATGCCCTCTAGTCATTCTCCCTTCCTTAACTGAGAAAAAAATATTTCTTTCAATATTTTCATACCCATTCAATATTTTAAACACTTCTATCTGATCTCCTCTCAATCTCCTGGGCTTTAATTTACCTCATCTTGTTGTAGAACTTCCTCAAGAACAGTATGCGGGTGAGGAATGCAGCCCTGGTCACCCAGGCTTGGGACGCCATCAGCGTCTCTCTGTCTGTGAGTACTCATTTTTATTATCAGTTAGACATGATTGAAAAACTGCACCAACATGCAAGGGAGAAAATATATATTCTGGAATTGTATAAATCAATGACAATTAACCAGTTTGTTACATGTAATTATATAGTGTAGACATGTCAAGTTTGAGACTTTTGGAAATCTACTGCATCTCCTGAATGGAGAAACAAAGCAGATCTCCCAGATTTTTAGTGAAACCCAGACAAAGAATTCTACGTAATTTACCCAATTGGGTGTGGATATTTGGCTTAATTTCCGGCTGGTTATTGTCTCAAGTGTTATTCTGTGTCACCTCACAATGGGTGTTAATTAATTGCAATCGAGATTGACTGAGCTAATGCTCACAGACATATATGCTGCAGTGTGGACAACAGCCTTAATTGAATTTATTTAAATTGTGTCTTACTTTGATGACAATATTGAAAACAGGGTAATTAATACCTAGGTGCAATGCCTACCCCTTTCCTGTCGTTGATATAGGAGCACCCACGAACAATTTCAAAACACTGTTACCATCATCATAAATGATATACATTCCACCAAAGTCTTATAGAACAAACTGCTATCTGTTCACATCTATACAAATAATATCCATCCATACATCTACACTACATGGGCATGTTTGTAAAGTTGTGTAATAAGTAGTACAATTTGAGTACATTATCAACACATGTAAATGAAAAATATATACTTAACAGATGAAAGCATTCTTTTTTAAATATGTCACCAGTTATGCCTCTAAATTTTGTCCACCCATAAATTTCTAATTATGGACGTCTTTTGAAGTTATTGTGTTAAGATCCTTTAGTAGAATAGAGGAAATAGTTGTATTTGTGTCTGCTGAATAAACACAAACATTGCTGATGTCTGATGAAATAATCTACACTTAAATGTGTTACACCTCGTAATGTGCAATACAATATTTCAGAAAGGAAGTGCGCCAGAGAAGAAAGACACAAACTCAGGCGATGGCGACAACAAAAACACAGACTCGGCCTCGGAAAAAGAAACGGTCAACGGCAATATCGAGAAAAGCGACGCAAAATTAAGCAAGCGAGAACGGAAAGAAGAAAGGAGGAGACTAGCAAAGAAGGGAGAAAAGAAGGATAAGGATAACGGGGAAACGGAGAAAGAGAGTAAGAAGATGAAGAAGATGAAGAAGAAGAGGAAACACGATGAGGATGATGAAGGGACGGAGAACGGGGAGGAGGACACTGATGGAAACGTGTCAGAGGGCAAACAGAAGTCGAAGAAAGGTCACACAAAAGAAGAGCCAGCGAATAAGAAGCAACGAACCGAAGACGTGACAGGTGAGAAAATGAAATAGTTTCCCCCTCCCAATTTTTGCGTTAAGCGCATCGAGTTTTGGGCAAATTTCTTGACAGATCTAACCTGTTTAAGTAGTAGGATTTTTGACAGTTTTTTTTATAATTAGGTAATAATAATAATTTTTATTTGTAAAGCGCCGTATATTCGGAATTTTTTTCGCTCAGAGGCGCATAAAATACATTGTAACACATACATATTTAAAATATTCATAATCAGTTAAACCAGCACGTAAAGATGAAATGTTAAATGATAATAAATAGATAATTAAATAAAGCTTCTATAAGTCCTAGTTCATAAGCTAAACTTATCAGCAATAAATTGATAAAATAAATAATAAAATATATTAATAACTTAATAATAAAGTAAGTATAAAATGCAAAACTATAATTACAATTAATATAAATTCATTATAAAATACTCTACAAGTAGCTTACAAATGCGGCCATAAAAAGATGGGTTTTCAAGTTGGACTTAAAAAGTTCAAGTAAGTCTATTAGTCGGAGACTGTCCGGTAGATTGTTCCACAGTCGTTAAGCTATCCAATGATGTCGTCTATCTGGTCAAATTATTGTGCAGAAGGGGGAAATGTCCAACTTTATGTGCAAAAAACTTCACACTTTCCACGTTTAATAATCAATCATGAATTTTTTTTATGATTTCAATAAAACTGCACACTACTTGATCGAAATACATTTGTATTCACTTACTTTTTCAGAGGAGCAGGAGGTGGCGCCCCCTACTGAGGGCACGTTTAAGTGGGAATCAGCCATCATTGGAGTCCTCAAGCGAGCCCCTGACAACGAAATTTCCATAAAGAAGCTTCGGAAAAAGGTAAACAACACAACAGGAATAACAGTGAACAGGGTCAGGGCTGGTCAGTCGGGACTGTGTGTTTTGTTGAATGTGTACGGTGTGTTCTGTCACATGTTATGTGAGTCTGTGTTAAGTATGTTCTGCCAAGAGTTATGTGAGTATATGTGTACAGTGTGTTATGTATGTTTGTACAGTATACAGTGTGTTCTACCAGTTGTTAGGTGTTATGTGAATATGTGTGTACAATGTGTCCTGCATGTGTTATGTGTGGTATGTGTACAGTGTACAATGTGTTCTACCAAGTGTTATGTATATCTGTACAGTGTACAGTGTGTTCTGCCAAGTGTTATGTATATCTGTACAGTGTACAGTGTGTTCTGCCAAGTGATATGTATATCTGTACAGTGTGCAGTGTGTTCTGCCAAGTGTTATGTATATGTCTACAGTGTACAGTGTGTTCTGCCAAGTGTTATGTATATATGTTCTGCCAAGTGTTGTGTGAGTATGTACAGTGTGTTGTGTGAATGTGTACAGTGTGTTGTGTGAATGTGTACAGTGTGTTGTGTGAATGTGTACAGTGTGTTGTGTGAATGTGTACAGTGTGTTGTGTGAATGTGTACAGTGTGTTGTGTGAATGTGTACAGTGTGTTGTGTGAATGTGTACAGTGTGTTGTGTGAATGTGTACAGTGTGTTGTGTGAATGTGTACAGTGTGTTGTGTGAATGTGTACAGTGTGTTGTGTGAATGTGTACAGTGTGTTGTGTGTTCTACAGGTGCTGTGTGAGTTTGCAGCCAGGGGTGGTGAAGGCAAGGGTCATCTGTCAGAAGAGAAGCTCCTGGCAAAATTCCAGAAGAAGATCAGCAAGAACCCAAGACTGAAAGTACACAAAGAGAAAGTGAAGTTACTAAAGTGAAAGTGATCAAAACCAAAACGAATCGAAAACAATAAGTGTCGCAAACGCTGTACATCTTAAACATTGCTTGTACATCCTTTCATCGACGGTATAATTTGATGGGTTATGACCTTATTTGGGAATATGAATTTGCTGTGAATAACCTGTTGTAGCACTGTGTTGTATCACTGTGCAGCAGTGGTGGACAAATTGTACACTTCCCTTCAAAGCTCAGTGTTTGTTGCCAGTCGTGCTATACTGTATATAAAACATATGCATAATATCAACACTTGCATAAAAGAGTTGTGATTCTGAGTTGTATTGTGTGCTAATCTCAGCTGAGATGATCGATTTCCATGTTACTGGGAACTGGGCCTGTTCTGCTGTGTTCAGAAGTACCGCACTGTTTGAGATCTATTGAGTTACCAGTTTGTTGCATTTGCATCAAGTCATTTTGAGAACATTTATTGGACTGGATGTTTCATTCCTGCAGAACTGTCCCCCCAGGTCTCTCTGATATCGCCACTGGTCTCTCCCTCTCTCTCTCTCTCTCCCTTTCTCTCTCTCCCTCCCTCTCTCTCTCTCTCTCATATCGCCACTGATCTCTCTGATATCCCCACTGGTGTCTCTGATATCCCCACTGGTGTCTGAGATATCCCCATTGGTCTCTTTCTGATATCCCCACTGTTCTCTTTGATATCCCCACTTGTCTCTCTGATATCCCCACTTGTCTCTCTTTCTGATATCCTCACTAATCTTGATATCCCCACTGGTCTCTCTGATATCCCCACTGGTCTCTCTTTCTGATATTGCCACTGGTCTCTGACATTGCCACTGGTCTCTCTGATACCCCCAATGGTCTCTCTGTGTGTGGCATACCAGATTTAACAGTGGCGAGTGCATAAAGTCTTGTAGTTATTATATGTGCTATGATTTTGCCTGATGTGGCTATTTAAGGTTTTAGTTTAAGCTGCCAACAACAGGCAGGTTAAATGATTTCTATGAAATTGTTTGTGTTTGGGGATCATAAAACAAGAAAACTGGTTTTGTTTGTGGCAATTTTTCAAAAGTCAGCCAGTATGGGGAAGCCACATTTGGAGAAATTTCCACAGATTCATTTACAAATCATTTAGATTGCCAAGTATCACAGAAGTACTATAACCAATGTTTGGGCGAAACTATTTTTGCCAGGCATATCAAACGAACTAGCCAGATTTAGGGGCTCTAAGGTGACTGTGATGGGAGAGTGCAACTAAGTTGTAAATTGTTTTAAGGTCTAATATTTTAAGATTGAAATGTCAGTGGCCTGTGGAAGAACGTTTGGTCTGTTCTGTCTAATGTGTTGCACACTGTAGGAATCTGTTCTGAGTGTCTCATATCTATGCTTTGTTGTAGTATGTACTATGGAAAAACACTAGAGTACTTTGAAGTTTCGCATCTTTTAGATACAAATGTCCAAAGAATCAGCATGTTTGATACATACATACATTGTCATTTTCTTGGTTCAGTATAAATGTTTAACATATTTTGTAATAAAATGCTACAAGATATTAAAAACTGTGTATGTGTGCCATGCCTTTATTCTTCTGTTAATTAAGTAATTAAGTAAATTTGAACATTTATTATTGCATGCATGTTGTTACTTTGTGGACACAAGCAATGTAATAAATTTACCTTTCATATAATTTCACTGAAAACTTAGTTATACAATGTACATGATTTATGAAAGGTCTATGCGTTATGCTTGGCATTTCAGAAATGGAAAATATATTGTACTCATTATTACATTTACATAACGACACTAACATATATAAGCGTTGCAACAGCAGTGTATTTAAAATCAGCTTTTGGTTATCAAAGCTCGGTAAACAACTCCAGAACTGCTCACTGTATATAACGCTATCCTTCAAAACAAACTTCATAAACACACTCTTACCGACCGTCAAAGGCATTGTTTTATACCCTGTCGGCCAGCCACTGTCACCCTTTAACTGTCTTCAGTTGGCAACAACCCCTCGACCCACGGGCTTTGATCTAGACGCGTGGAGAGCAGATTACGTTCAACCAGCTCCGTGAAAAGTGCTCAGGCGTTGAGCTATCGGCGCGTGAAGGTCCCAGTTGTCTGTGATCGCGGCCTCGCACCTGTGGCTCGTAACGTCCAGGAATAATAGCGAGTAGTTTGGCGAGTTCATTTTGTCGCGGTCCACTGATATTGCGTCGACGTCGAGCAGATATAGTACGGCGATTTCATGGCCGTGTCACAGTTGTCAACGCCTGCTCAGTCGGACACGCACACATTGCCTTCAACCGGCATAAACCGCTCAAGAAAAACGACAGCATCGTGACAGTTTCAGACACCCGGAGAGTTCTTTAATAGCGTTTAGGTGAGTGGAGTAGATACTTCTTTTGACGAGTTCATCTGTCAGTGGAGTTAAATAGATGTTGCAGGTCTTGTGTTGTGGTGTATAAAACATGCGTCGAGTCGATGATTTTAGCGTGGGAACATGTCAGATTGTAGATAAATCAAGACATCAGGAAAAGTCCCGATTTCCAGGGGTATTTAAAATCAGTTGAAAGTGTGTAATTATTTATTCGTATAACCCGTCCTTTGATACACCGACCAGTTTTGTTTGGCAAATTTGAAATAACGCGTCCGTGGCGTGCCCCAAATTACAAAATAGTTTCACTTTTTCCAATTATGAACATCAACTAGTGTATAAACTTAGACCCGAAATAGTAGTCCTACCCAGCCCTGAATACGTGCGTGCATATGTGTTTTACATCAGATCACATTTGAAGCAAAGAGCATGTCTATATATTAACCGATGATAATAATATGCTAACTTTAGACCGTTTGTAAGTGTATCTCATCCGAGGCGCCGATGTCAACTCGCAACGTGCTATGTTAATTCGTCTTTATGACCATTGCGCTCCGCTCTATCAAATGGGCATGTGTTTAAAGCTCCTGCCCAGAATTGGCCGAGCAGAAATATGTAAGATGAAGTTTGCTGACTAGAACTTGGTAATAGTTAAACATCAAAGAATACTGCGGTTAATTCTGCTCGCCTCGGCGTTATCGCCAACCAACTCTGTTTTGAAACTGGATGTTTTGTTTACAATTTGAACGCGTTCAGGCGGAATCGTTCGTATTGCGAACGTTGTTCCGAATTAAATAAAGTAATTAAACACCATTTTGCAATATTATCTGGGAGGTGGTACCCTCGCTTTAAATAGAGAATTACTTACTGTGGTTATTTTGGTTTTGCATGGTCTTACCTGAAGACGTTTCTTATAACTGAGGCAATTGACTGGAGAATATTTGACACTGATTGGCATCACGCTCCATGTGTACGCTAATTGTAGTAAATAACTTAAATTGTGTTCGGGAGACTTTACTATCACTAAGACAGAAAAATGGGCCTGACGTAAGAGCCATGTTTCCCGCTATAACATGAAAATCGGTATATGGGCTTGGCAGTAAATTAATAAAATTATCTCATAAAACATCTAAGAACAACATAAAAGAACTGTCTAGGATTTCTTTTAACCGGAATAAGACGTATTACCTGGACACTTGAGCATGTCGCATAGGAAAAACTACTGCGTACTGGAGACAGGTACTGCTTTTGAATAAAACCTACCATTGAATAAACCAAGTTGAACTAGTCTAGTCTCCGAGTCGCCGGGTTACAACACATAGGCGCGGAATGACTGTTTTTGACACGGGACCTGACGCACAAAATTTAATCGTCCAGTCGTGTGAAATAAATAAGCCATGATTTGTTGAATTGACGATGCTCAATAATTTCATGTAAGGGTATGCATTTTATATAATGTTCTTTACAGTAGAATAGATATATTGCAGGTATATTGTCTGCTGCTAGATTGTACTTAATTAATTCGAAACATTAAATGTCACCATGAAGAGAGTATAAGAAAAGTTGTATATTATGTAAACAACTATATTGGCCACGTAAGAAGGCTGGGCGTGTTTCTTTGACGTGCAAAGCGGTTGCGATATTCCACATTCTAGGGAAATGATTAAGATTGCACTGTGTAAGTAATTACCATATGCATGGTGTGAATTATTTCGCGCATGGGCAAGTGGTTACCGTCTGGCTAACACTAAGGCAATGCGAACACAACAAATCAATCAAATATCTACTATAATTAGACAGGGCCCGTTTTCACTTTAGTATTCGCCAGTCGTGCGTGTTTCTTGTCTTGTCTTCGCCTATATGTTTTCGCTAAAGTAAATTTTCGTAATATTGCGATTATAATGTCATATACCGAAATCGTCTAGATCCTACACATTAATAATGCATTCGAATGGAAATTATTCGGACAGAAAACATACCTTTCTTGTAAATCGATTAAAAAGTAATTATTGTCATAGCCAAAGTACGTAAGAGATGCGAGAACAACAAGTTATCTGATATACCTGCGGAACAATATTGAGCTTAACATTCTCATCTCAATTGGTGTTGTCCAAAACGATTCACATTCGTTGATTTGATAGTCAGATATGGCATTATATGTGAAACAGTGTTAGGCCAGCATCAAGTTATGTGGGAAAATGTTAAGCGTACAGCGCGAACAAGCAGCAGGTATATGTAAACCGCGGAAGAAAAAAAACTCACAACAATGAAAGCGCCCTGCACTACCCCCCACGTCGTCATAGGTAGTCGTGTCTGCCTAGCAGTCTGTTGACATCTTAAGGCTGTTCTTGGAAACTAGCCGAACATGCACGCACGCACACTAAACACACCACACGTCAATGCACACATGCGCGCGCGCGCACACACACACACACACACACACACACACACACACACATACACACACATACACACACACATACAAACTCACCAAACACACACGCACACGCGCACGCACGCACGCACGCACACACACACACACACACACACACGTGTTCGTTAGTATTTAACTATCGCGTACGTTTTTCGACGAATTGTGACTGCATGTTCCTGCCTGATCAGTATGTTTAATAGTTAGCCATATGTCAGACGACTGTATTGGATTAGGTAGCAACCATAGACAGGCCACGGCATGTCGCGTGTGTGCAGTATCGGTTCAGTTTTAAGAACTATTTATCATACAGCTGAACAAAGAAATACCTGCAACATTTTATCACAATGACAACAAAATGACTCCAACACAACAAGTGCGTCTAGGCGATCATGGAGTCAGCACTCGTCTTGTATACACGCAGTTACAAACGTGAAATGCGAAGACATTTGTCTACGTTTGTGCAATCAATTGAGCGGTGCTCAATACGCCCGCGCGACAATGCAGCGTTACGGCAAAGTACGCGCGCGCAAAATGAGATGTCACAGACCGAAGCCACGCCGATGTATCAACTTACAGTTCACAATCTAAGTGGCAGCTGAGGCAACGTTTGTAGTCGGTCCGACAACCGAAAAGAAAAATCCAATTACATCTGCCTCGACACGTTAAGTTTTGTGCTGTTATTATTGTATTTAACCCGATAATAGAGCCCGGCTTCGCTGTCGTCGCTTGTACGAACGACTCCTAAATGATCGGTGTCCTTCTGCCGATGAGTTCCCGCCGAGCTACTAGACAAAGCAAGACTTCAGTAGCGAATTTATGTGCGATATATAACATCTAGAGCAAATACAATTACATACAACTTTCCCATATGTTTTTGTTATAAAGATACTCTTCTGAAACCAGAATTTTAACAAAATGTACGACAAAAAGCATGTCTTCGGGCAGTTTGCGATGTAACCTGGGTACATCAATTGTATGACCCTGCGGCTACGAGAGATTGTGAAGGCGCAAATCCCCACAGAGCTGTTCATATCGTAGTGCATTTGAAAAGACAGTTTGTAAACTTCCTTGACATATATTAATTGCATAAACACAGAAAAGTGCTGTTTTGAATTGTAATCGGCTAAGATCGATATGCCTATACATGTGTCGTATTTCTTGTTTTAATTTTTGTTAAACTGTTTTACCAATTATTTTACGTTAATTCTACTGCCAGTATATCTGTTCGTAAACGTTCTACGTCCTAGCTAATCTTACAGATCTCAACCTCAAAACATGTTGGGTTTCGTTAATACTGCTTTATGACATAGACGATGGTAAACTGGGGCAAAGGAAGCACCTGCCCCCATGGGAATTTCGGTGGGGACAGACATGATTTAAATAAACGTAATATTTTCTTGTATTGGACGACATTTTAAGTAACTACTCTTCACAGCGATCATTAGATAAGAGTTAACGAGCAGCCCCTGGGCATTTATACCAATAATGCTTTGTCGTTTCGCTGCACATTGATGATTTTACATTTATCGCGCATGCGCAGAAACACCAATCGGAAAGTTTATAACGACCGGAAAAATGTAAGCGCGACAGCGCCAGCGGGGACTATAAGTCCATGGACGGCATCGTTGGGAGAGACCCACCGATTGGTTACGGTTCATCAACAACCTAGGCACTGTTTTGCGTGACTTTGGGACGTGGCCTGTCGCTAACGTCAGACGACAACAACACGTACTGGATGGATAACTCACTGTCGTACGAAATTATGTCATTGTCCTTGAAACCTGATTAAATATTGCTCGACGGTCATCGCCCCTTGGAAACATCTGCCCCGCCATATGGCGAATATCTTAGCAATGCGGTCTTTGTTGGAGATAGTTACATCGGAACACGTAGCTTGTGGGCTACTGCGCTAGTCTGCTAAGGTTAATAATACATTACATTTATTTTAATCCTATCAGTAATCATTCTGGTCACATCAAACATATATACAGTATTATTGAATACAATCGTAACAAGAAACACGGGGTTGTAGGTGAAATCGGAGGTCGATACACATTCTTGTAGAGCTAATCCCGGAACGATGTTGGTCGATATCGGATGAAATTACTGTCGTCCGGGCACCAGGGGCTGTTTTGTCGATGTCCTGCGCTTCGGATTATGTTTTATTAATAACTGAAATTACCACACCAATGACTTTGTTTACTAACTTTCGTAAGAGTTGACTAGGGCTAGATAACACTAATTTCGTCTGATATTAAAAATCGACGTTCCGAGGTGACTCCTTTGCAATGGTTCAAACCAAAGCACTGGTTCACGTCTCCCATTCGTGGCGCGGAACTGTTAATTTACGATCTTAAATAATGGCTATCAGCGTAAATTTGCACCGACACGTCTCACTGATTATAGGCGGCGCCACTGTAGCAATTAGTTTCCCCGCGGTCTATGGAGACGACCAAGTCCTACGTATAATAATGTGCATATCGGTTTGCGAACGTATGCCAAACAAGAGTAAAAAGCCCCAACTTTAGACTCACCTATGTTGTGCCCGGTAACTATCACTGACCGCAGTATGGCTTTATTTCTTGTTTAGACATCCGGTTATGCACACACACACACACGCACACGCACACGCACACTCACGCACACGCACACGCACACGCACACGCACACGCACACGCACACGCACACGCACACGCACACACACACACACCACACCACACCACACCACACCACACACACACGTGTATATATATATATATATGTGTGTGTGTGTGTGTGTGTGTGTGTGTGTGTGTGTGTGTGTGTGTGTGTGTGTGTGTGTGTGTGTGTGTGTGTGTGTGTGTGTATCTATATATATAACCCAGATATAACGTTGATAGGTTAACGCATACGCCAGTAGCCCCGACAAAAATCACCTCAACCATCACGACATGGTTGGCTGCATTTCACCTCACACATCAAAAAAAAATTGCGGGGGCGATTGTAATGATTTCGTTCCCGGTAACATGTGTTTAGCACATGTCATATACATCATTCAACGCAGTAGGTCGAGGTTCTACACGGCGGGCGACCCGTGAATAAGTAAGACCCAGGAAAAATTAATCAACATTTTGATATTTCAGTCAACTTAGAGTAAAGGTTACAAAACGTCTAAGATCTCAACATTTGCGTGATTGTGTCTTTACGCGGCATATTCTCCCTCGCACCCTACCACAAAGTTTCTATTGTTTTGTCTAAATATTATGGCGTGTTTGTTGACAAATGGAAAGTTTACGTAAACTATGCCATGGAAGTTTTACGCTGACATCTACCCATCGTCCTTGGCGCAACCCAAATTTTTCGGTATCATACCCCCTGTTATATCGATTTGTCAGTGATATATGCCCCATTTTTATATTAATCGTCTGCTATTTTCTAACGTCTCTTTTCGGTTGGGTGATGCGTCAAATTGCTGTTGGGTCGTTTCCACGAATCACAAGCAAACACTACAACTGATACGGCAAATAAGGCGTGGGACACGTGGCTGGGATAGTATAGAGCCAGTGGACTCAAAACATGCACAATTATCGCGGCATTGCAGTTAATTGCTTTGTATAAGAAATCACTACAACGAATGTTTTTCGTCAGGAAACTGAAATCAATTAATGTTTTGTTTTATCAGAGTGTAATAGTGAGTGTCTGGTTTTCTGCTTTTGTGAATCGGGTGGTAATGTAGCAAAGCATGTTGCTGGAAGGCTCGACACGATTGTTAAGAATGTTAGCTCGTCTGCGGGTATGAGTCTTGATTCCTTGTTAAGGTTGACGGCGAAGAACGCGTAGGTAGAGCGCCGGACTCTCAATGTAGGGACGGTGGTTCAATCCCACCAGCCGCCGTTTCGAAACTTAGGCAATTTCGTTCATCTCACATTGCCTGTGTCTTTCGAAAGAGACACTACAAGCCGGTGGTCCCTTCTATCTGGTGTCTATGCCAGGGGAAGTAAAAGATCACACACAGGGGGTAAATGTGTAACCTGTAGTGGACTCACTAATTCTAGAGAAGGACAACTCTGAAAACCAAGCTAGACAATACTCTAGTCACAAACATGTGGCTAACATAGAGTGATGAGTTAACCATAAGAATAATAATAATAAGAAGAAGAAGACTGCTCACATCTCTCTACAATGCCTTGTCAGACCAGTGCAACACTCAGTGGACGTCTTGTAGTCAGTCACACAGTGCTCCACTCGGAGATTTAGAATTGTTTTCGTTCTCTCTGTAGTCCGTATATGCAGTAAATCTGTAACATCGATCTAGACAGTGAGCAGACGACAGATGAGCTGATACAGTATGTATACAGTATTCTGCTTAGGTCTTACGTCAGCTATGTGGTAGTTTGTTATATTACTTTATTATACTGTTCGCTCTTCCTATTATATTGTTTATATGGTGATTAGTGTATACATACGTTTTTATGACTGGTGTCCTTTTTTGGATAAATAAAGTACATCTTATCTTCATCTTAATTGTTGATGTTTGATATTACATTTTCAGACATGGAGTACTCGAGTGAGGCGTACACCGGGTACAGACACACACAGAGCGCCACCTACACGCCGTATGAAGACCAACAGACTCGACTGTCCGTGGACATGTACACGAGCCCGGCCAACACCACATACCACGGCTGCTGGCCAACGTTCACCACCTACCAACAGAGCTTCATCCACGGCGAACTAAACGTCTACAGGACAGGTGTGTCCAACGCCACGTGTTCGCGATCGTCATGGCAACACGAGACGCCGTCGAAGACAACGCTAGACGGGCGCGACCCCTACTTCCGGTGCTGCGCCGCATTGCCAGCGGGCGCCAGCGAATGCTGGCGCCCAGGGCAGATGGACGCGCCAGCGTGCACGTCGGATATGACGTATCGTGACTTCATCCTGCCGCGCGCTGATTTCCGGCACGCTGGCATCGCAGCGACAGAACCCGACTACATGCCTGGATTTTGCCAAACGAACACCCAGATTCCCTGGGAGGAAATCGACAAACCGGAAGTTGTTGACACGTGTCCGCGTGCGGACATCTTTAAGCGGTTTCTGACGTCGGTTCTTGGTCAGACGCCATCTAAGACGACGACGACTCCTCGGAATCCAACAACCGAAACTTGCAAATTAACCGACGCTAATTCATGGGACAACCGTTCGGTCAGCGTAACCACAGTCGAGCGAACGCGCGCGGTCCCGCTTCACGCTAAGACGCCGGGAACGAAGCGGGCGAAGACAAGCGAGAAGGCCGTCACGTGTCCCGTCTGTTCGAAGGTGTTCACGCGCCGGGCGGGTCTGGCTGTCCACTCACGCCTACACACCGGTGTCCGCCCGTACTCGTGCACTGACTGCGGCCGGACGTTCGCCGACTACTCAGTGTTCGTCCGTCATCGTCGCACCCACACCCGCGAGCGGCCATACGCGTGCCCCGAGTGTGGCGACCGGTTCACGCAGTCGGGCAACTTGCTGCGGCATCGACGCAAACAACACGTGCTCGGGTCGGGGCGCCTCACTAGGGCTGACGAACCCATCCCCGCGTCCTGCTTCTACGACACCCTAGTTGGACTATGACTGGTCACGTGGTGGTCATGTGATCTGAGGCTAATCAGGAACCGTTACAGCCATCAGCGCGATCGAAATGAACTGCCATACGTGGCGTAACGCACCGATATGTGTATGCTGTTGACGAACCTACCTTTGTGTATGTACATATAATGTTCTATTTATGCATGCCCTGCACAGTTGTTGGTACCTGGGTAATTATTTAATAACTTATTTTTTAATGTTTAATGTTTGGTTGAATAAAAAATATCGTTCATAATACGTAATACAACTATCTCGTTGTGGCTGGAGCCAATACAGCTCTACATGTACACGTTAATTGCAACAGAAGATCAGACAGATAGGCAGACACGGGATCGAAGCCCCGAGAGTGGCATCCACACACCCATATCCTCATCCTATCGATCGATATATGTTACAATTTTCCTGTAATTTCAGTCAATTTCCTGTAAGTCCGATTATATGTTATAGGATCCTTGGTAGGCCCCAGAAAGTAGCCCCAATGTAGAGCAACGGTTTACGTTGCTTTTCCGTGTGAGTAGAGCTGTGCAGCTGAAACTACCACCCTTACTTTTGGTAAAGGCATCCAATGTCAACACGCCTGTGTACCTTTGAACTACGGATAAAATTCAAGAAAGACAACAATTAGGTCAATGCGGAGTCGTCTCGAGTTGGAGCACGTGACTTCTTGTGGCCGAGTTTGTCACGAAGATTGTCCAACGTAGTTGCCGATATATACTGTAATATATGCGATAGGTAACCGTGAATGATGAGGTAAACGATAGTGTTGTTCTAAGCAGACTTCCTCGAAATATCTAGGGAAGTACTCTGTAAAGTTGCTAGTATTCTTCTTGCTGCCATGAGCCATTCCACTCGTGTTGGACTGTGGCTCGTCACTAGGCGATCTCTACAGCTGGCATTCTTATTCAGCTCCAATTCTCGTTTGTAAGTCGACGAAGATGGAAGTCATTCCACGTCGGTGGCTTTTCTTGTGTGTTTGTTCGCACACTTTAGGTATAGGCGACACGGTTGCGATGGGGACAGCTGTGATTCTCCGGCTTATTTTGGGAGATTTCATTTCGGTTCCATTGACATTTGTTGCCAAGCCAATGTCTATTTTTACTGGGTAAACAACATAAGTTTGTATAGTCGCTCTGGGTGAGATAATTGTATAAAACTATGAAATATAAACTTTTTGATTTCACCTGTTTCAATTCGCGTTACTGACTTTCGGGTATTGTTCAAAGGTATCCTCTGCCGGGTTAGTTATCATCGGTAAAACAAATTTAGTCGTACGATTGCGAATAACTACAAACGCGCGTGGGCCTACTTTAGTTGCAACCTGCTCCCATATGTACGAAGTCTACAAACAACTCTCAAAACGAGATGGGACAATGCCACATACTAGACGAGATATACATTCCAGACCGGTAAGCTGCGGGCCGAAAGTAGGCGCTAACCTTTGACATGTACGAGTCATCCGCAATATGCATAAACCGATGATAAACGGAAGTAGAACGACGTAATGTTCTGGACTGGTTGACGTTCCGCCACACCGGCATAATTTTGCCGTCGCCGCGGCCGACACGATCGTTGTATCGACTCGATATCCGGGAGTGTCTCGCACGATTTGCGGGACGTTCCCCGGTCAGCAAATCGTCCGAGACGCAACAAGCACCGAAGAACGAAACTGAAAATATATTAATAAACAAAAACGCCAAGGTAATAAACTGATGGCACCGACGTGGCAAAACAACACAACTTTTAATGACGTAGCAAATGCTCGATCCCGCGATGACGTCATATAAATGTGTACATCCAGCACAACAGCCTCAGCAGTAGACAAAATATGTCACGGTAAAGTCATCATTTTCGTTTCTCGTCTGCTTAATGTGCTTGCTGCTGACAACATAATAGAGAATTATTATAGTGCAGAAAGTTGTCACCTGATAATATAACCACCCATTGCACAGGTGAACACCATGAATTACATGGTGTGAACCTCGTTTGAGGGTCATATGTCAGATAACAACCTCTCGCTCCTCCTCCGTCGGCCTGTTGTACACCAGCTCACACACTAATAACTTCCATTCACCGGTTATTATTAACTAAATAGCACGAAAACATATTGCTATAAATTAAATTAATATAAAATGTACCGTACACACCTAAACATTTCACAAGGTAATCACTTACGCTGTCATTATGTTTACTAGTTAATGTTATATGAATTTAATCAGTCTTCACGTCAGTAAATGTGAAACAGTAACTTGTTCAAAAGCATAATTACGTCCACATGACATTAATGATGCATTCGAAAGTTACTAATACAAAAGTGTTACATACTTGTTATTTGAATATTTATTTATATACATTGTATGGCACGTATATATGTTAACTCTATCTAGCATAGTTTACCATTTCGGTATGAAACGATTACCTTTGCATGCTAATCATAACGATAATTAAAATAAAAGAAACTGTATATATATATATATATATATAATTATATGTATATCCATAAGAACTCCAACACATTCACGACACATACATATAAACAAGCAAATACCGTTTGCCCATTATAGCAGAACGGTTAAATTTGGCAGGAGTGCCGATTCCATCTTCACTACATTATTATACAGAAATATCGTTCTCTATAGATTAGCCATACGTCATCCATTTGCTTGACACAGGCACAGTCTTGTCTAATGTTAAATACAATTACGGTTTACATAAATACACAATCTTACGGCAGACTAAAAAAAAGGTGAAATATAGCAGGCTTTTGTTCGCAAACAAGGAAATAAGTCAGGTTTGTTAACAAGTCTGATAAACGGTAAACTTCAATCAGAATTTCTGGCGACAACTTTATGTCTGCTGCAGATATTTTTAACGTAGATATTGTGTCTCAATCAGAATTAAATGCAGACTCAATTTGAAGTTAAAATGTTGATTTCAACCAAAACTAATTTCCAAAATGTCTGCTAGTGTCTGGCAGTACGGGTGGCGCCACCTCTACGTGGTGATCGTGTATGTCGTGCCGCGAGTGATACAGTCCTCCCAGTCCGTCCAGAACGTCTGCTTCATTGTCTCCAGGTAGTCTCCAAGGTTTGGCAGCTCCTCTGACGGACAGCACGAGCAGGAATGTATTTACAAGTAGTTATACTAATTGTGTTTATTTTTCAACATAACAATTCTCAAAATGTGGCGCACCAAAAAAATACGTTAGGAAAAAGTCAACTGAATTATAATAGGGCATGCAAGTGAAACCTTTATAACTTACAACGGAGGCGTCTAGTCTCTGTCTACTGCTGCAGTAGACAGTACGCGAATGAATACAGGACAAGACATTGTTAATAGGGGACCAGATTATGAATGAAAATGGAAAACTTGCATACAATTGTCAAAGTGCCACACGAGACTTACGTGGTCTATTAGTGGCACTTGTCAGGAAATCATTTATATGCAAATCACTTGGCCAGTTCAACTTAACGACAATATTACTTATTTGACTTCTATGACAGATATACAATAAGCAAGAATAGAACAGGGTAAAATCTTGAAACGGGACGTGCGACAAACGATAATAATCAGGTTCAATTATGAACAGAGACGTACAGCAAATAAGAACCATAAGGTAAAACCATGAACAGATATCTTAAGGCAGAACCATGAACAGAGACATACAGCAAGCAAGAACCATGAACAAACCAAAACAAGAGTGACCACGAGGCACAAACCTTTCATGTACTTTTCTAGAGGAGACCCGGGCAGCAGCCAATAGACAAGTGCCAACATCCCAAAGATGGCGCAATCAACCTCCGAAGGCTCATCCCCCATAAAGAACTTCTTCTTCCCTGAAACACATTTCAAGGATTTTCAACCCAAAGTATTACGTGAATACGTGAATGTCATAGTACTTACAGGACAGATGAAATGTCACGCTCACTATGAAGTCCATAAGCTGTCTATTCATGCTTTGACTTTTAGACAAACTTTCACATAACACAACAATATTACACATATTCAAACAGTATTAAAGTCATAATTTTTAAAGTCATAAATCTGTAAAATTAGAATCCTTCAATACATGCCACATTGCAATAGTTTGATGAGAATATATTGCTCGCAGTAAGGATACAACCATCCCTGCTTGATATGTTAATGATCGTCACAAATGCCTCACCGAGAAAGTCAGAAAGTGCCTTCAGATCTGCTTGACCAATGGCCATGACGTCCTTTTGACTGTGTCGTCCAATACCTTGACCATCTGCTTTCTGACGGTATTTCCTTGATATCATCATCATGATGAAGTTGGACAGGGGAAAGGCCATCTTCAGGAATGTCCAGTCCTTGTCATACACCCACCGCCACAGGGCTCCACACCTGTGGGGCAGGTCACAGGACATCGGTCAAGGGATTGGCCTGTAAGGGGTGGTATCATAAGGGACTAAGGGGTGATATCACAATGGTGATCTCATAAGGGTTGGTCTAACAAGGGATGGTCTCACAATAAGTGGTCTTGCAAGGAGTGGTTGGTCTCATAAGGGGTGGTCTCATAAAAGGTGGCTTTGCAAGGGGTGGTCTCATAATAAGAGGTGGTCTTGCAAGGGGTCGTCTCATAAGAGGTGGTCTTGCAAGGGGTCGTCTCGTAAGAGGTGGTCTTGCAAGGGGTCGTCTCATAAGAGGTGGTTCTGCAAGGGGTCGTCTCATAAGAGGTGGTCTTCACTTGCAAGGGGTCGTTTCATAAGAGGTGGTCTTGCAAGGGGTCATCTCATAAGAGGTGGTCTTGCAAGGGATCATCTCATAAGAGGTGGTCTTGCAAGGGATCATCTCATAAGAGGTGGTCTTGCAAGGGGTCATCTCATAAGAGGTGGTCTTGCAAGGGGTCATCTCATAAGAGGTGGTCTTGCAAGGGATCATCTCATAAGAGGTGGTCTTGCAAGGGGTCATCTCATAAGAGGTGGTCTTGCAAGGGGTCATCTCATAAGAGGTGGTCTTGCAAGGGGTCATCTCATAAGAGGTGGTCTTGCAAGGGGTCATCTCATAAGAGGTGGTCTTGCAAGGAGTCGTCTCATAAGAGGTGATCTTGAAAAGGGTTGTCTCATAAGAGGTGGTTTTGCAAGGGATCATCTCATAAGAGGTGGTTTTGCAAGGGGTGGTCTTGCGAGGGGTGGTCTTGCGAGGGGTGGTCTCATAAGGGGGGATCTTCCAAGGGATGGTCTCATAGAGTAGGGGTCAGTCTTACACCAAAAAGGTTGTCACAAAAATAGTTATATGAACAATTGTAATTTATGTACTGACGTGTCCATAGTGAGTATGACACACTACACTGTAAACAGGTAGTCGGAAGGAAAACCAACAATGTTGTAATAGTGAACAAATATTTCTGATGCAAACAAGTTTGAAAACAAATATAGCAGCTATCAAAACAAATCATTGCTCCTTACCAGAGCAGCTCTTCCTCTGCTCTCCTTTAACAGAACAGCTCTTCCTCTGCTCTCCTTACCAGAACAGCTCTTCCTCTGCTCTCCTTACCAGAACAGCTCTTCCTCTGCTCTCCTTACATAGAGCAGCTCTTCCTCTGCTCTCCTTACCAGAGCAGCTCTTCCTCTGCCATCTTCTGGAAGGCTCGGGCCACGCTACGGTCGACAGCGCTGAGATCTTTGTTGAGGTCGACACTGAACTTGTCATTCAGGTACTCGATACAGAATTGAGAATCAGCGACGTCGACACCATTGTAAGTGATCCACGGTGTCTTCCCTTTTGACGACATCTCATAGGAATGCTCATTCTGAAGGACGCATATCACTGCATTAGTTCTCATTTAACAATTATAAATTGTGAACGTTCTCCATCAATGAATTTCTTGTTCCTCGCATTTTGGACTAATTTCATGAAACAGAAAACCTACCTAGTATTTACCATAACAATAACTCTTTTGATTTTGTTTTAGTAAACCCATGAGACAACGATTGAGTGATAATTGACCAGTATGATATTGGCTCAGGGGTAGAGCTTCAGACTCTCGACTAAGAGAACCATGAGTACCTGGCTATAGACAGTGGTGACTATGTATATGAGCAGCCTTTGCACAATAATTGTAGCATGTGGCTGGATGCTTCCCAGAGAAGTTGAGATGGTGTTTGATTGAACAGGTTTGTCAGGGAAGTAAAGTGTAAAAGTGCTTTGAGCAGTCCTAAGGACTGGATACTGAGCTATATAAAAACTTTGCTCTAACTACCCGGGTATACTTTACTTTTATTTTTCATTTGACAATTAAAAATGTAAAATATCTCCATTAAATTTTTTCCCCCTCACATTTTAGACTAATTTCACGAAACAGAAAACTTACCTAGTATTTACTATGACATAACTATAATTCATTTGATTGTATTTTTACTTTGTTTTTGGTAAAACTATGAGACAATAAATGCAATAATCAGTCAAGGACCAGTCTGATATTGTTTAGTTGTTATACATGAGTTAAGTCGGGAAATAATGATTTAGCCAAGAAAATCATAAAGTTGTAAAGTTACAATTGTAAATACACATGCTCACAGACACTGTATAGTAACAACACTGTACATGATTTGTGTTCCGATGAACCTCAATAACACAGTAACACCTCAATAAAATATTGATTTTAGAGTAGCTGCGGAGTCATACATAGCCATCATTGGAGATGATGTAAGACCACCAAAAGGTGCACGTCCACCATTCCCCGACCGAAGAGTGCCCTATAAAATCAGCATTATGCAGGTTGTGTGAATTTCTGTGAGCACTCGTGTAGTGTGGAGTGATTATAAATGATGTTTTTGTGCAGCGTGGCATCAGAGCTGTCAAATTATGACAGCTGTTAGTCGATGCATTTCTGCGTATTAATACAGTTGTCATTTTGCTTGGTGATGTAATCAGGGGCAATCAGTGGTAGGTTCAAGCAGAAATGGAGGGGTGTAAGGTTTGAAAGAAGTTTGTGGGAGCATGAGGTATTAAAAGTTCACGAATTTTTCACTGAACCTCTGTCTATGGAGGGTAAATATGCTGTGAAATTGTCAATAACAGAACTGATTAATAGGAAATGAAGGAAACGTTATAATGGTTGCCTATGGAAAATGCAAATGTGGTCTCGCTTCAGATGTAGGGTATTAGTTTAGTTGTGTGTAAATTTGACCATTGCATGCATTGTACTGTTGTATTAATGTAGAGTTTCATAGTGCATAGTGGTATGACTATAATAAAAAATTAATTATGTATATGTCAGATGTATGACATATTTGGTGGTTCTGTGGCCGTTTTCATCATTATGTCAGAATGGAATGGAACATACTTCAAACACAGAGGGACCCCTGAAGATAAAGTAGAGTTCTCATATGGCATAGTATCCAATCCATGGGACAGCTCAAAACTCTTTACACTTAATCCCTGGCAGACTTGTTCAAGCAAACACCATCTCAATTTCTCTGGGAAGTGTCCAGCCATGCTGCAATTAATGCACAAAGACTATTTGTAGTTTGTTACACATATATCCACCACTGTCTATAGCCAGGTACTTATTCGTACAGCTGAGTGAACTGGAGCAACGTAGACTGAAAAAACTTTCCCACATTTTGACATGGCCAATAATAACTGGAGGAAGTGAGCAAATAGTCGAGAATACTGATGAACTGTCGTGTGATTGTGTTAACACTGTCGTGTGATTGTGTTAACACTGTCGTGTGATTGTGTTAACACTGTCGTGTGATTGTGTTAACACTGTCGTGTGATTATGTTAACACTGTCGTGTCATTGTGTTACCACTGCTGCAGCCGTCGCATACATGACTGGAAAAAAGTGGTTTAGGAGCAAAATTATACATATCTGATAATAATTTTATAGGTTAAAATTGTGGAATGATCAATTTCTGAAGTGATTAAAAAATAATCTAACATTGATAGGAATTATATCACACTGATCAATTCAACAGTCAAAATTGGCTTTTCCCCTGGACATCACTGCCATTACTATGCCATGTGTTATGTTGTTAGTTGAAGATAACAAAGATGGTGTTCACTAATAAGGACAGGTGTGCTTAAAACAATGAATATATAGTTGATGCATCTGTTTGGTTCATATTCACCTGGTATGGGATCTTGGCCATTTTCAGGTATGTCTCCAGTTTGATTGGGAATGGTGACATACTTGGTGCCCAAGGTGCTCTTCCCACCTGGTGTAAGATGACAACGTCAGCGGGGTACACCTTGCGGGGCTTGGTACGCCTGCAACAAGATGTCGTCTTGTGGACACAAGATGCATGTTAACTCACAAGCACATGCACACAGGAACCCAAAATACACACACTTGTACATTTACACATGTGTGTACACACGTGTGTACACACACCTATGTACACATACATGGGTATACACATATGCATACACATACATGTGTACACATACACATGTACACATACATACATGTATATGTGTGTATGCATACATGGTGTATATACATATGCAGTGTCACACACATACACTTGTACATACATGCATGTACACACACATGTATACACATGCACACCAACATGATCACATATATGTGTACACACATGTATGCATGTATACACACACATAAATTATATATGTATGTATATATATATAATACATATATATATATATATATATATATATATATATATATATATATATATATATATATATATATATATATATATATGGCGCAATTATAACAAGATGTAGTAGACCAGTTTCAGTATAATCAAGACTTGATTTACTTAATGTTGCACTCACCACTTTTTATGTAGTATGACTAAGGTGGATACTACTGCCACCCCTCCCCCCACCAAGTAGGCTGGAGGGGTATCATCTACCAGCCTCCTCACTTCTTCCCAAAGCCACATGATGGGTGGTTATTATCTGAAATCATACCATTTCCAGACTGCAGTATAACTCTCAAGTATAACTCTCAAGTAAAACTCTCAAGAATAACTCTCAGGTATAACTCTCAGGTATAACTCTCAGGTATAACTCTCAGGTATAACTCTCAGGTATAACTCTCAGTATAACTCTCAAGTTTAACTCTCGGGTATACCTCTCAGGTATAACTCTCAAGTAAAACTCTCAAGAATAACTCTCAGGTATAACTCTCAGGTATAACTCTCAGGTATAACTCTCAGGTTTAACTCTCAGGTATAACTCTCAGTATAACTCTCGGGTATAACTCTCAAGTATAACTCTCAGGTATAACTCTCAAGTATAACTCTCAGGTATAACTCTCAAGTATAACTCACAAGTATAACATGACTGCTGTCATGACAGTAACTTGGATGGAAACTGAAGTGTAAGTGCTGGCCTCGTAAGTTGGTGGAGGAAGTGTTTTCATACTACATATTATCATTGTGGGGGGTAACTAAATCCCAAGTCATTAAAACGTTGATAAGTTATTGCCATTATGGAACTGACTACAGCAGCTTCTTTTACTGATAAATGATGACACCAGCTAAGAACTTGTCTGGGCAGTATTTGTAAGATTAACAGTTCTTTGATGTCTAAAACTTTTTAGTGTGAGCATTTTTTTCATAACACCGTAATGCGAGGTAAATTTCCAGAATGATTATAGAAAATTCATAATGGTAGGGTATAAGTATACTACCAGATCTACCGGTCAAAGAGCGCAATTAGCATTCTTTTTCAATTGCGCATTCTTTTTAATACAGATCATATCTTCATTTTTTTTATTAATCACTTAATTGTTATTTCTGTATTATTTCTTTGTTACCTTTATGAAAAGTGCATTGTTATATAACTGGGGATGCAACATATACTATTTTTTAGTTTTAAAACAAATTGGAATGACTTAAATTTGGATTGTTTTTATATTTTGGCGGACTAGTAAACCATTTGGTGGACTAGTAAGCTTTTGACTTTACTAGTCCCGCTGTCTAGTAAATTAAATGCCGAAGTTCTACCCCTGTAGGTATTCGTTTTTAATAGTGGATGCCCTTTTCAAAAGCACTGCCTGCACATTCTCACCCCCACTTTAAAGACAGTGACCCCCCCCCCCCCCCCCCCCCGATGGCTATATATATAGACTATAGTGCTGAGTTACACTATTCACCGAGGTCACGAACCACTGCAACCGACCGCCCTGTCAACTCACTGAGGCAGCGAAGGCGAGTTCTGCTCGGCAGCGCCAGTAAGTACCAGTTTACTGACCGCGGTCGTATTTAAGCCATAGTGGGTTAGGTAAAGTTGACCCTTAACGCTTAACTGCACCCAGGGCAAGTTTTGACATACAAAACTAGTCTCTGGAGCGATGGTCAAAGCGTGCCAGTTCCACTAGTGGCATACGAAAGGGATCATCCTACGAAATGCTGTGTCTGCGCCGACTGCGGATATGCATACTGCAAAGGCAAAGGGGTAAGGGTCAGCTTTTATCGAGGCTCTCAAAATCAAGGGTCGTTGTTACCCAGGCTTGCTACACTGAGAACGAATGAACGGCTGCACAATCCTACCCACAGGTAAGGGCAGTGCCCCCGGGATCTCGAACCCGACAAAACCTACCTCTCGCTAACTCGCAGCCGACGATAGGCGACCTAGCCTCGATTACCCAGGCGCCGTGAGGTGGCAGCACTTTTGCGATCCTCGCGCGCCAAAACATACACGTGTACTGTATTTTATGTGTTGAAGACATACCAAGTGCATATGCATTGGAGCTGTACTTTATCAAAACTAATGCCACTAGCACATCGACTTGGAGATATACACCAAACACTGTGATAGACTATGATATAAACACAGTGCCGCCCCCTAGTGGGTAGTAGGCAACTGATAAGGCCAGCGATTACATTACATATTCCATTCATTATTATGACCGTCTCCAGTATGTATTGTCATGACCTAGGCTTAATCGTAATGTGATTTGTGAGTTATGCATCAGTCTGGAAATTATATCATGTTATTTGAGAGACTCACTCAGTTCTTTCAAGAAGCAACCGAAGACTGTTTTATAAGAGCGTTTTAACTTTCAAAGATTTTTTTTATAATATCCGAATATTTTTAATATGTACTATTTATCAACTATTTTATTATTATTTTTTATTGTAATATAATTAACTATTAATTATTTTTAATATCTACTATTTTTAATATCTACTATTTATCAACTATTTTATTATTTGTTTATTTTTAAATTGTAATAATTAACTATTATTTATTAGTTTTAGTATTTTAGAATTATTACGAATACCGGGGTAATATTATTTATTTATATTGAACATTTTTTACCGATCTATTTATTTTACAACTACGTCTCTATTTTTCATTTTAAGGTAATCTGTATGTTCATGTCAAGTGCAATGTGCCTCTGAATGGTTTTATTGCTAGAGATATGGCATAGACAAATACTGTTATTTATTATATTATATTTCAGATACTAACCACCCATCATGTGGTTTTGGGAAGAAGTGAGGAAGCTGATACACGATACCCCTCCAGCATACTTGGTGGGGGGAGGGGTGGCAGTAGCTTCCACCCTATTCATACTACATAAAAAGTGGTGAGTGTATTATTCGTGCAACATTAAGTAAATCAGTCTTGATTATACTGAATCTGATCTACTACATCTTGTTATAATTGCGCCATATATATATATATATATATATATATATATATATATATATATATATAGTATTTGAGTGTGTGCATGTGTGTGTGTGTGTGTGTGTGTGTGTGTGTGTGTGTGTGTGTGTATGCATGTGCATACATGTGTGTACGTACGTGAAAGTACAAAAGTATATGTCTTTTTGGTTCTTGTGTGAGCATGTGCTTGTGAGTTAACATGCATCTTGTGTCCACAAGACGACATCTTGTTGCAGGCGTACCAAGCCCCGCAAGGTGTACCCTGCTGATGTTGTCATCCTTCACCAGATAGGGCGAGCACCATGGGCACCAAGCATGTCACCATTCCCAATCAAATTGGAGACATACCTGAGAATGGCCAAGATCCCATACCAGGTGAATATGAACAATTTAGTACTGAATTAATTTATATCTCCTAATTAGTGAACAACTTTGACTGACACCATAATTAACACATGGCGGCGTTCTCCAAAGGAAAGGCAATTTTGACATTGGAATATAATTCCTATCAGTGTCAGACCAGATAATGTTTTAGTCACGACAGAAATCGACCATTCCACAACTTCCACCTATATTATCTGTATTAATAATAATAATAATTTTGATTTGTAAAGTTTTATTTTCGCTTTTATTTGTAAATTTTTATTTCCACTAAGAGGCACATAATACATTGTAACACACACATATTTAAAATATTCATAATTAGTTTAAACTTGCACATAAAGACGAAATGTTAAATTATAATAAAATAGATAATTAAATAAAGCTTCTAAAAATCCTAGTGTATAAGCTAAACTTATCAGCACTAAATAGATCAAGTAAAATAATAAATAAATAATAAAATATATTAATAACTTTATAATAAAGTAAGTAAACAAATAGTTAAAAATAAATTCATTATAAAATACCTTACAAGTAATTTACAAATGTGCCCTTAAAAAGATGTGTTTTTATGTTTGACTTAAAAAGTTCAAGTGAGTTTATTAGGCGCAGACTGTCCGGTAGATCGTTCCACAGATTTTGTAAATCACTTTCCAGTCATGTGTTCCAGTGTTAGCACAGTCACATGACAGTCTGGTGAGTGTCATCTGTGTTGTCGACTGGTCACAATATAACAATTTGTGCAACTCCTCCACTAATGTCTTTAGTCGTGCAGTGACGAGAGCTTTGGGCTCACTAAGAGAACCCGGGTTCAATTCCCAATCTACCATGTCAAGTTTTTTCCAATCTACATTTCTCCAAGTCACACAGCTGTATGAATGAGTGCCTGGCTATAAATAGTGGTGGATATCTGTGTATGAATAGTCTTCACGCTTTAAATACAATGCTAGAGAAGTCCAGATGGTGTTTGATTGAACAGGTCTGCCAGGGAGTAAAGTGTAAAGTGCTTTGAGCAATCCTGAGAATTGGATACTGCGCTATATGAGTAAAAATTGAAACCCAACCCAATTTCCCAACTCAAGTCGAATATAGCTAAGCAGTCACACAATATCAAACTGGTCAATTATCACTCAATTGTTGTCTTGTTTGTAGGTTTACTAAAACAAAATCAAAAGAGTTATTGTCATAGTAAATACTAGGTAGGTTTTCTGTATCATGTATTAGTCCAAAATGTAAAGAACAGAAAATTCATTGATGGAGAACTTTCACAATTTGCAATTGTCAAATGAGAACTAATGCAATGATATGCGTCCTTCAGAATGAGCATTCCTATGAGATGTCGTCAAAAGGGAAGACACCGTGGATCACTTACAATGGTGTCGACGTCGCTGATTCTCAATTCTGTATCGAGTACCTCAATGACAAGTTCAGTGTCGACCTCAACAAAGATCTCAGCGCTGTCGATCGTAGCGTGGCCCGAGCCTTCCAGAAGATGACTGAGGAAAACCTGTACTGGTGAGGAGCAATGACTTATTTTCAAAACTGATTGCTGCTCTATTTGTTTTCACACTGTAGCTTTATGCAGAGATCCGTCTGCCCGTAATTTGGACGGGTAAAAACGAATATGGACGGGTAGAAATATGGGTGGACGGGTGGTGGATGGGTACACAAATGAAGGAGCAAATAAAGGTCTTCCAAAACCATATATATTGTTAGTTATGCCTTGAAAGTGAGTGTAAACGGTGTCACACAATTTAATCCTGCATAAAGCCCTGTTTCACAGTTAATTGTTTGTGTGGTAAAACAATGCCGTCACACGTCATACTAATCACCAGGTGTTCTAATTTACATATTTTGTCAGTTACAATTTTGAAATATTCCATGTTATTGCCTTATTACAGTGTAGTGACTGGAGTTCACTGGTTATAACATAAATTATAATTGTTTATAACTATTTTTGTGACAACCTTTTCGGAAGTGCCTGGTGGATTTTGAAGCTTATAAAAATATTTATTTTTTATTCACTCTTTATTTCCGCTTCACACACACGCACGCACGCACGCACGCACGCACGCACGCACACACACACACACACACACACACACACACACACATATTGGTGGATATGGATTTGAACCAATTCCAAACAGTGTGTTTTTGGAAATTTTGAACTTATGAGTCCACCCTTTGCGAGTTCACCCCTTATAAGACAACACATTGCAAGACCACCACTTTTGACACCACCGGTTTTGAGATCACCATTTTGAGACCACCCCTTATGAAATTGCCATTGTGAGACTTCCCCTTAATCCCGTGTGACACCACCCCTGATGAACCAACCCCTTAACCCGTGTCCTGTGCTCTGTCCCAGGTGTATAGCCCTGTGGCGATGGGCGTATGAAAAGGACTGGACATTCCTGAAGTCGGCCTTACCCATATCTAGCTATATCATCATGATGATATCATGGAACGTCCGCAAGACGTCAGGTGGTCAAGGTATTGGAAGGCACAGTCAAGAGGACGTCATGGCCATTGGTCAAGCAGACCTGAAGGCACTTTCTGACTTTCTCGGTGAGGCATTTGTACTTGCTACAATGATAGCAAGACAGTGGAGACAGGGGTTGTAGCATCTTTACTGGGAGCAATATCTAATCATCTTACAGATAGATAGACCTTTTTATAAGCGATTAACCATTACATTTCTTAGTAAATCTCTCATTAATAAAGTTAAAAGATATATAATTAATCGTCACAGGGAAATTGCATGTCTGCCTGTGTTATGCATAGAGTTATAAATAATTATAAACAAATAAGTAGTACCACATTAAGATATCACTCACGAGTGTATACCTAAACCACCCAAGTTAACACCCTCATTTATTCACTGTCTGTAATTACTAGTTCTTTCGCTCTTATGACCCGATTGTGAGTTTTGTTGTCTGGGGCTCCTGTTGATGGAAGACATCTCTTCACCTGTAGTCAAAAATATTTCTACAAGCACAGGTTGAGAATTGGTGATAGAACAAAGTGCAACCGATTTGAACTGAAGTGCAGTGTAATGGGTTTGATAAAGGCTTAGGATAGGGTAATCAATTACCACACTTGGCTTACTTCTAATACTATATATTGTGTTATAATTTGTATACTATTACAATGTCACGTGTGGAAGTATTCTAATTGAACATTGTGACTTTAATACTGTTTGAATAAGTGTAATATTGTTGCATTACGTGAAAGTCAAGTTTGTCTAAATAAGAAAGGTGACATATCAACGCATTTGTTTGATAGGCCGCTTCTTGACTGTGACATTTCATCTGTCCAGAAAGTCCTATGACTTTCACGTGTTCATGTCAATATTTTGGGTTGAAAGTTCTTGAAATGTGTTTCAGGGGAGAAGAAGTTCTTTATGGGGGATGAGCCTTCGGAGGTTGATTGCGCCATCTTTGGGATGTTGGCACTTGTCTATTGGCTGCTGCCCGGGTCTCCTCTAGAAAAGTACATGAAAGGTTTGTGCTCTTGGTGACTCTTGTTTGTCTCTGTTCGTGGTTGTACGTTATGATTCTTATATGATGTGTGTTCTGTTCATGGTTTTACCATATACTTGTTTGTTGTACGTTTCTGTTCGTGGTTTTACCTTATGATTCTTGTTTGTTGTCGGTCTCTGTTCATGATTGTACCATATGATTCTTATTTGTTGTACGTCTCTGTTCATGATTGTACGCTATTCTTGTTTGTTGTAAGTCTCTGTTCATGATTGTACGCTATTCTTGTTTGTTGTGTTTTACCCTATGATTCTGGTTTGTTGTACATCTATGTTCCTGGTTTTACCCTATGATTCTTGTTTGTTGTAAGTCTCCGTTCACGATTTTCCCTATTTTTTCTTATGCACCAATTTTCACAATTTTACCACATGAGTATGTCCACTGCACATCTGAGCTCATATTATTCAAGTGATTGACGTAAAAATGTATTCCAAACAGGCATCATTACAGTCTAGGCCATCTGATAGTGTCGTCTGCAGCCATATCGTATTCATGCTATTTTGTAATTTTTGACTCCAACGCGTTATGTATTCTTTCGCATACGGACGTAACTGCCACAGCAGAAACCTCCGTTGTAAGCTGAATAACTTTCCACCCAACAAAACCCACCTAGAAGAAGAATTAAGAAGAAGAAGAATTATGTTTTATTCGACCAGTATTTCAAACAATGCATACACTATATCCATGTCAAATAACTCAGAACCAATACAAATATAAAAATCACAGCAAACATGATAATAATGTATAATAACTAACAATACAACGTACGGTCAGGAGACTCCTCTAAGACCATGCTAGTCGCTATCAACGAGCCACCTTTCAGGAAATGTCTTGTATAAAATTATCTAAAACAAATTCTTCAGAGAGAGAGAGAGAGAGAGAGAGAGAGAGAGAGAGAGAGAGAGAGAGAGAGAGAGACAGACAGAGAGAGAGAGAGAGAGAGAGAGAGAGAGACCGACAGAAAAAAACGTAATGTACATTTTATTTACAGAAAACGAGAATTACCTAATTGATTGACTTTTATCCTGATGTAATTAATTTGGTGTAGACCCCTATGCTATCACATTTTGAAAATTATGCTTAAAAATAAATACACTTATTATAATTACTTGTAAATATGTTCCTGTTCGTGCTGTCCGCCAGAGGAGCTGCCGAACCTTGGAGACTACCTGGAGACAATGAAGCAGACGTTTTGGCCGGACTGGGAGGACTGTATCACTCGCGGCACGACATACACGATCACCACGTAGAGGTGGCGCCACCCGTACTGCCAGACACTGAAATTGAGTCTGCATTTAATTCTGATTGAGACACAATATAACTACATTGATAAATCTGCAGCAAACGTAAAGTTGTCACCAGAAATGCTTGATAACAAACCTTACTTATTTCCTTGTGCGCGAACAGGATTTTTTTATTTCACTTGTAATCTGCCTTAAAGACAAAAATGGCAACGGTTTCGTGGCATACACCTAATAGAGTTAATATAAAGTAACAGTTTCCACATATACTCAATTTTTTAACGCCAGCGGTTTACCAGACAAATATTTTTGAACACCCGGCCATTCAAATACTATGAGCTACCTCATCTTAGACGAAGAATGACGTCACGACGGTGAGGCGCTCTCCACGCAGATTCCCTGCATGGGGTTTGGCTGTTGTCATGAAATGGCTGCAACTAGGCAACGCGCGTAACATGCTGATGACGGTAAATATAAAGTTGTCTATTATTGTTATCGCTGAAATCATTCTATCAACTAATGATACATGTCTACATGTCTACTTCAAAGCATTTCTCCTCAAGATGGACCGAGCAAAGTGAACTGTACTTGGACTGGAGGGATTCCAAACAGTACGCCCGATAATGTGAATCCATTGCTTCAATACTACCGGTTGTTTCAACTATTATTGCAACCGTATGCCGAACATTAAGGCATAATTACTAAAGTTTACCATAGATTTAACCACTGATTTAGATACACGTCTATAAGCAGCTGCTAGATGTCACGCCAACTGAACGAACTGCCGAAGACTCGAAGTTGTTGACCCTTAACAACGTCGCAGGAAGCTGACCGGCTTCAGCAGAGACATAGAATGCTGCGCGCTTATTGGCTGTTAATTATTATTGCCAAGTTAACCCTTCACCGATGGCGGCGTCTAGACCATCGTGGATTTCGTTAGAATTTTAGACTTTAAAGTCACATTCTGAGTAAACCGCTGACGTTAAAAAATTGAGTATATGTGGAAATTGTTACTTTGTATAAACTCTATTAGGTATATGACGCGAAACCGTTGCCTTTTTTGTCCTTTAAGATTGTGTATTTCTGTAAACGGTAGTTGTATTTAGAATTAGACGAGATTGCGCCTTCCTACACATCAAGCAAATGGATGGCGCATGGTTTATCAATACAGAACGACGTTTCTGTATAATAGGGTAGTGAAGATGGAATCGGCGCTCCTGCCAAAGTTAACCGTTCTGTTATAACGAGTATAAGGTGTGTATTTGCTTGCTTGTGTGTATGTGTCGTGAATGTGTTGGAGTTCTTGTGGATATATATATATATATATATATATATATATATATATATATATATATATATATATATATATATGCCATACAAAGCATAAAAATCAACATTCAAATAAAACATTTATTACTGGCACATGTATGCAATTTTTTCATGTTCATTCATGATCCGGTCCCCAATTTACAACGGCATGCCATGTGTTCTTTCGCGTTCTGGCGTACTGCAGCAATAGAAGCCTCCGCTGTAAGTTATATGTTTAACTTGCGTGCCCTATTATAATTGAGTTGAATTCCCTAAATGATTGATTATTTTCGTGATATAATTATTTCGGTGCACCACACTTTGAGAATTGTTCTTATGTTGAAAAATAAATACAATTATTATAATTACTTGTAAATGTATTCTTATTGGTGCTGTCCGCCAGCTTTATATAGATATTGCATGGTACATTGCCATGCAACTTGGCTGTGTTTCTGGTCATCTCACATGAACAGCTAGAGAAAATGCCAATTAGGTGATTACGGTGAAGAGACTAGACGGTGACTATGGTTAACGAAAACACATTTCATTCATAATTACCATCTCACTAAATAATCCAATTACCAAAGGACTTCAAGGTTTCTTGTCCTACGTTTGCAAACTTGGCTTGTTACGACCTTTCTGGTGCGAGCAGAATCGCAAAGAAATGTTCATGCAAATAATCGAAGGTGTTCGGGGCATGATTTGTCGCTAGGAATTTATAAAACTAAAGTACCAATGATTTCTGCACAGTCTCAAGCAATGCTAAAATATCACATCGGACATAAGACATAAAGATGGTTGGTTGTGTTTCATAATGAAACTTTCATCTTATTTATTTCAAAATATTATATATTTTTGAGATTATCCTGTAAAGCAGCTTTGTCATTTCCAAATGGCTCTGATATTTGTCTCGCGGGATCTTGTCGATCAAAGCAGATACGTACATTCGCCTGCGTAAGAAAACGTAACAAAACGGGCCAGTCCATTGACCATGACGGGGTAGGCTTATTTTTTAAAGCAAGGGTGTCAGCTCCTGGGTTTTATTTTACCCATTTAATATTTTCTGATAACTGCGTGCATGTTGTCAGTTTGTGTTTAGTTGCTTTATTAAGCTAGGAAAAAAGTTCGCAATTTGAAAGATTCCGCCTGCAACATGTGAAAAATTATAAATGCAACATCCAGTTTCAAAACAAAATTGATTGGCAATAATAGTAATGCCGAGTTAACCGCAATACCCTTTGATGTTTAATTTTCCCACGTTCTTAACAGCGCATTTCTCTCCTTTGATATAATGGATACGTTCGTGCTTCGCAGAATAGTTATGGCTATACATGCATGTCCCCTTCTATCCCGGGGGTACACTGCCTATATTAATTAGCAGTACTTCGATGTACCGATTACTCTTATTGTTTCCTGAATGGATCTTCCTAGATCAATGTATATTGTTTACACTCTAAATAGGCGCCAACTTTATACAGAAGTTCCCTAGACAATAGTACCATTGCAGATAACCCGCCCCAGAACAGCTACGTACAGCTGTGTTTTTGTCACAACTTTCACAGCTACCTATTAATAGTGTGCATGACCTGGGTTTACATATATATAAATTTGTCCAATAGGACTAGATGGAGACAAGCTATAGCCTTGTCACATAGGTATTCTTTTTTAATAGTGGATGCCCTTTTCGAAGGCACTGCATGCACACTCTTACCCCCACGGTTAAGGACAGTGACCCCCCCCCCCGCCCGATGCTCCTAATAGACAAGTGCTGAGTTGCACTATTTACTGAGGTCACGCACCAGTGCGACCGTCCGCCCTGTCAACTTACTGCAGAGGCAGCGAAGGCGAGTTCTGCTCGGCAGTGCCAGTAAGTACAAGTTCACTGACCATGATGGTATGTTTGCAATAGTGGATTAGTTAAAGATGACCCTTAAGCCTTAACTGCACCCAAGCCAACTTTGGATATACAAAACTAGTCTGTGGAGCTATGGGCAAAGGGTGTCAGTACCATACGAAAATATGCGTTGGGGGTGCGCTGCCTACGGTACGCCAGCAGTGCTGTGTTTGTGACGGTGGATATGCAGACTGCAATGGGTTAAGGGTCAGCTTTTATCAAGGGTCGTTGTTACCAGGCTTGCTACACTAAGAACGAGAGTACGGCTGCACAATTCTACCCATACGTAAGGGCCGTGCTCCATGGACCTCCAACCAGACAAAACCTACCTCTCGCTAATCTAACTTAGGAATTCTAAGTGCATATGCATTGGAGCTGTACTGTATCAAAACTAATGCCACTAGCATTCCGACTTGGAGATACACACCAAACATCATGATATACTATTACATGAAAACAGTGCCTCCCCCTAGTGAGTAGTAGGCAACTGATAATGCCAGCGCTTACATTACAGTTTCCATTCATTAGTATGTTTCCAGTTATTGTCATGAAGTTAGTCGTGATATCATCTGTGAGTTATGCTACAGTCTAGAAATGATATCATGTGATTTCAGATATTAACCGCCCATCATGTGGCTTTGGGAAGAAATGAGGAGGCTGGTACATGACACCCCTCCAGCATACTTGGTGGCGGGAGGGGTGGCAGTAGCATCCACCCTATTCATACTACATAAAAAGTGGTGAGTGTATTATTCCTGCAACATTAAGTAAATCAAGTCTTGGTTATACTGAATCTGAATTGTGCCATGTGTGTGTGTGTGTGTGTGTGTGTGTGTGCGTGCGTGCGTGCGTGCGTACGTGCGTGCGTACGTGCGTGCGTGTATGTGCAAAGGTGTGTGTACGTATATGTGTGTATACATGTCTGTACCGTCTATACATCAGTACATGTGTGTGTAAGTACAAATGTGTGTATTTTGGGTTCATGTGTGTGCATGTGCTTGTGAGTCGAGATGTAGCATCTTGTGTCCACAATACAACATCTGTTTGCAGGCGTACAAAGCCCCGCAAGGTGTACCCAGCTGATGTTGTCATCTTACACCAGATAGGGCGAGCACCATGGGCACCAAGTATGTCACCATTCCCAATCAAATTGGAGACATACCTGAGAATGGCCAAGATCCCATATCAGGTGAATATGAACAATTTAGTACTGAATTCATTTATATCTGCCAATTAGTGAACACCTTTGACTGACACCATAATTAACACACGGCTGCGATCTCCAAAGGAAAGCCGGCACTATATCAACTTTACAATTGTCTTGGCTAAATCATTATTTCCTAACTCAAGTCCAATATAACTAAACAGTCATACAGTATCAAACTGGTCAATTATCACTCAATTATTGTCTCATAGTTTTACAGAAACAAAATGAAAATACAATCAAAAGAATTGTTATGTCATAGTAAATACTATGTAGGTTTTATGTCTCATTAAATTGGTCCGAAATATGAGGAACAAGAAATTCATTGATGGAAAACCTTTACAATTTTTAATTGCCAAATGAGAACTAATGCAGTGATATGCGTCCTTCAGAATGAGCATTCCTATGAGATGTCGTCAAAAGGCAAGACACCGTGGATAACTTACAATGGTGTTGACGTCGCCGACTCTCAATTCTGTATCGAGTACCTCAATGAAAAGTTCAGTGTCAACCTCAACAAAGATCTCAGTGCTGTCGATCGTAGCGTGGCCCGAGCCTTCCAGAAGATGACAGAGGAAAACCTGTACTGGTAAGGAGCAATGATGTGTTTTCAAAATTGGTGCCATCACACGTCAAACTAAGCACCAGGACCCAGTTTCATGAAGCCGTGTAACTTTACGCGCAATTATGCGGTCTACTGGTCGTAGCTAACAGCGAATAGACAATGCAGCGTACGGCCGGTTTCATGAGACCAATTTAGCATTCACGCCACTAAATCACCGTAGCATTGACCCCTTTACGACGCGGTGGGGAATCCCTGTATTTGTGCTGTGTCTGAACATCCTTTTTTCTTTCTAGCTGTGCCTTTGTCGTTCGTATAGCAAATGGGAAGCTACGATGAATGTAAAGGATATCCAGTGTATACATTAAAAATAATAATGTTGAGAGTGGGCGTGTCGGGAGCATACCGTACATTTTCAACTTCGGGAGCACACCGTAAATATTTCAACCAGCGTAAAGTTACGCCTACTAAATGAAACGTGTCGTCTTGGCCTGACATCTGTAGTCGGATTGTCCGACTCATCTCGCATTCATACATATCTGATTCGACACCAGAAGTACTGAACAAATCACTTTATTACGATTACATGCGGAGAGAGGGATAACACTGATCGACCTCGAGTCTCGTCATCTTCCAAGACTCATCTCTTGGACTGCATATGTCGTTCTATGCATTTACATTGGCATACCATCACATCCCTCTTTCTTCAAAACATAAAGACAAAATAACTAACATACTAATGTCCGTATGTAAGAGAAATCAGATCATTATTCTAACTATTAACCATAATGTTCGTTTGAACTAGAACACAATTACAGGTCCAATCGTTGTGGGCGTTTCACTCGTCTTCCGGAGCTAATGTATTGTTCCGGTTGTGGAAGTTGGAAACGGACTGACCTCTTCTGGGGTAACACGGTGTTACACGGAGGTGGTACGACTTGCATGTCGTCTCTTCGCGTCAAGTCGTCTGTATCGTCCACGTTGTCTTGTTGGAACGTTTGTCGCTCAGTCGTCTCACGGAGGTGACGACGGTTACGCCTAAGGACATTGCCTGTCGGAGTCAAGACGTTGTACGACCGCGGTTGTACATCAGTTGATATCACCTTGGCAGGCTGCCAGGTGTCTGTCTGAGTGTCTCTCACACGAACGTCCTGTCCGGGTATTAGCGGTGCAAGTGGTTGCATAGCTCGCTTATCATGGTTAAGACGTTGGATTTCTTGCCTCTCGGCGAGACGACGTCTGATTTCGTCTCTCGACCAGTGTTCATTTCTGATGATCACGGGGAGGTTCGATTTGTACTTGCGGGCATTTAGCATCTCTGCCGGTGACGGTAAGTGGCTGTCGATTGGTGTGGATCTCAACGCGAGCAGTGCTTTCTGCGGGTTGGATCTCGACATCGCTGCCTTCTTCAGGGTATACTTCACCGTCGGAACTTGACGTTCGATGAATCCATTCGATTGTGGGAAGTGTGGGCTGGACGTTACGTGGTCGAAGCACCACTCGGCGGCGAAGTTTCGAAAAGCCTGACTGCTATAGTGTCCACCGTTGTCGCTCACAACCTTGCTTGGCGATCCATTCTCCGCAAACACCTCACTCATCTTCGATATGATGCGGTCACTCGTCACCTTCCTCTCGATGCGGTAGACAAAAGGGAATTTCGAGTAGTAGTCACAGATGAGAAGATACGTGTCCTCTCGTATGGCAAACAGGTCTGTGCCGACGATCTGCCACGGACGTGTCGGTAACTCATGCTGCATCAGCGGCTCGTGCGCCTGACGTTTCTGTAACCGTTGACACGCGTCGCACTTCCTCACGATGTCGTCGATGTCCTTGTTGATCGACTTCCAGTAGACACAGGACCTCGCTCGTGGCCGGGTCTTCTCTATGCCCTGGTGAGCCTCGTGCAGTTTGCTCAACACTTCCGCCTGTAGACTTAGGGGAATCACCAGACGGACACCCTTCATGGTAAGACCGTCCTCAACTACCAACTCGTCTCGGCATGACCAGTAGGGTCGCAACGGTGCAGCTAGGTGGCGTTGGCTATCTGGCCATCCATCCACGATGACGGCTCTCAGCGCACACAGTTCATCGTCGGCCTGTGTCGCCTCTCTGATCGACTGTAGTTTCTGCGTTGAAACTGTACGAATGACACTTGTATGTCAAGGTCGATCTGCGTCGACTCGCTACTCGGTTGTCTTGACATGGCGTCGGCCAGCATCATTTGCTTTCCTGGCTTGTAGCGTAACACAAAGTCATACGGTTGTACTCGCAGGAACATTCTCTGTAATCTCTGCGGTGCTGCTGCAAGGTTCTTCAAGTTGATCATCTCGAGAGGTTTGTGGTCCGACTCGAGAACGAACGATTTTCCGTAGACATACATGTGGAACCTCTCGCAGCCGAAGACGACTGCGAGCATCTCACGTTCAATGTTGGCGTATCGCTGTTCGCAATCACTAAGTGACTTGCTGGCAAACGCGATGGGCTTCCCGTGTTGAATGAGAACGGCGCCGAGTCCTCGGCTGGAGGCGTCGATCTGGATGACACTCTCAGCCTGTGGGTCGAAGTACGCAAGGGTCACTTCACGACAGATGAGAGACTTCGTCGCTTCAAACGCTGCGTTGTGAGATTCCGCCCAGATGAACTCGGCGTCCTTCTTCACTAGATCACGCAGGGTTGCGGTTTGCTGCGACAGGTTTGGAATGAATGGCGACATGTACGTGGCTATGCCCAGAAGTACCTGAAGCTGTGCGACGTTTTGCGGTGCTTTCATTCGCTGGATGTCTGCGGCTCTGCCTGGGTCTGAACGTACGCCGTCTGCGCTGAATTCCAACCCGAAGAACTTCATGTTCGCCTGTTTGATGTCGCATTTATCAATATTGAACACCAGCCCCTGCTGCAGTGCTACTCTCATCAGGTTGTGCAGATGTTTGTCGTGTTCGGCTTCTGTCTTCCCGAACACACCCACGTCGTCAGCAATACTTATCGTTCCTGGGCACTTCTCAAGGATGCAGTCCATCCTCTCCTGGAACACGTCTTGGCTGAGGTTCAGGCCAAACGGTAGTCTTCTGAAACAGTACCGGCCGAAGGGACTGTTGAACGTTGTCAGACGCTTAGACTCGTCGTCTAACTGCACGGACCAGTATCCGTGACGTGTGTCTAGCTTGGAGGAGATCATTGACCCAGCAAGCTTGTGGGTAATTTCCTCCAAGGTCGGTGTTGGGTAGTGCGGACGCTTGATAGCTGTGTTCAAGTCTTTGGGATCCAAGCAGATGCGCAACTTTCCGTTCGACTTCCTGCTGTATACGATGCTAGATACCCAATCTGTAGGCTCCTCGACCTTCTCGATCACCCCGAGTTCTACCATCTGGTTGATCTCATTCCTCACGTCGTCTTTGATGTGGATCGGACATCGTCTGGGCGCATGTACGACAGGGGTCACAGCAGGGTCTAGTGTGATGTGGAACGTTTCGCGGAACTTGCCGATGCCCTTAAAACAATCTGGATACAGCCGCTGGAGATCTTCCTTCGAGTTCAACGGCGGTGGATGTTCGCTGACTGCACAGTTCAAGGTCACCAAGTTGAGCTTGCGGCAGGAAGGTAGTCCCAAGATCACTGGACCTGGTGTGTCAGCAACAAAGAACTCTGCTTCGTGTGTGGTTGTCTCATGCACACACTTCAGTCGCGTAGTACCGTACTGCCGGATCAATTGTCCGTTGTAGGCAGTTAGGATCGTGTCTCGATGCTCAAGGCTGCCTCGCACAGGTATTCCTTCTGTGTCGATGTTTGACGGGTACATGCGCTGGAACGTCCTCAGCGGCATTACGTTACCCTGCGCACCTGTGTCGACCTTGCTGGGGTGTCAGGCCTGTCTTTCAGCGTGATCCTGAGAGTAGCATATACTTCATCCCTCTCGACGGCGTTGATGTTGACGGTATTAGAAGCAAGCGGCTCGAAGTTGTCGCTGAGCTGATCGAATCTGGCGTCTTGACTGATGGAGTGGACACCACCTCGTTGGCGCTCATCTCGGTTGGTCCTTCGTCTTGGCCTAGCTCGGGATCTTGGTCGCCCAGAAGAGTGTGGTCTTCCTCCGGCGCCAGACGTCCAACCTGTAACCTGCCGACATACTCGCTGCCAGTGATTGAGTTTCCCACATGCGTTACACCTACTGCCCTCTGCTGGACATCGATCTGTGGGCGCATGATAACGTCCACATTTTGCGCACGTAGGTGCCTCCTCTCGACGTCCGCTTGGCTCATGTGTTCTCCGCGACCGGCTGACGTGACTGATGCTGCTAGCGTCTCCTGAGAACTGCTGCATGTTGGCCAGTGTTGCTTCATGCGTTCTAGCAACGTCCATCGCCGCGTCAAGTGTTAGTGTCTCATCACGGCACAACAGCTTTTCTTGCACTTTCCCGTGCCGGACACCCACTACTAACTGTTCGATCAACCTCTCCTCGGTTTCTGTAGTATCACGGAACTTGCATTTACGCGCCTGCGTCTTGCAGCGTGTCATAAATTCGTCAACTGTCTCAGAGCTCAACTGCCTGAATTTTTGCAGATGAAAACGGCTCAGCTTGTAATTAGACTTGGGTTCTATCAGAGCCTGGAATTTAGCCCAAATGACCTCAACGTCTTTTTTATCAGTTTCACTGAGGTCCCACGTATTGTACATTCGCCGACCCTCCTGTCCTACCCATAGCAGGATGTAGGTCACTCGTTCACTCTGCCCTTTTTCAGCAAAGGGCCCACTGAAAATCAGTTCGCAATATTGACGGAATGAACGAAACTCCGTGGGTAAATCAGTGGCTAACCAGTTCATGCGGGGCGGCTCTATACCTGACAGATCACCCATGGCTGCCTATTAATGGCAATGTCTATCACTTACTCAGTGAGAACAAATCGGAGCTGGCCAGCGTCGACTCGACGGTGCCGCGTGCGTGTTGACCTATTTACGAATGTCGAAAGCGCCGGATTCAACCGTAGCTGCCACCATGAAACGTGTCGTCTTGGCCTGACATCTGTGTAGTCGGATTGTCCGACTCATCTCGCATTCATACATATCTGATTCGACACCAGAAGTACTGAACAAATCACTTTATTACGATTACATGCGGAGAGAGGGATAACACTGATCGACCTCGAGTCTCGTCATCTTCCAAGACTCATCTCTTGGACTGCATATGTCGTTCTATGCATTTACATTGGCATACCATCACACTAAATACATGGTGCAGCTAATGCTACTCTCACACAGTGGCGAATATTTGGCGAATGGGCTTACGAATGCAATTCGCCACCAATTCGCAATGATCACAAAGTGATCGCCAGACATTCGTAGGTGTTCGTAAGCATTCGCGGTCGTTCCTGGCGTGTTGCGAATTTTAGGAACATGTTCTTAATATTCGCCAGGAAAGCATATTCTTATTGTTTTCGCAACATTTTCGTAAGCAATCGCAAGACATTCTTATTGATGGCAAAGCATGTATAGTGATCGTAAGACATTTGTAAGGATTTGCTAGCATTCATCCATACGAAGCTGTACTTCAACAGCCCAGCAGGATCAGTCCCCTGGCAGGACAACATGGTGTAAGAAGTCTTCAACAAACTAAACCCAATATATTTGTTTTGGGCACCTACTATATTATGGGACTGAGACATTTTAGGACTGAAACATATTTTATGAATTTAATGTATTTAAAATATAAATATAATTTGTGGCTTATTATATGTTGGTACTTAATGTTTAATGTTGTAATGTTTTTAATTTGTAATGCTTTTAGGGACTATGTATTTTAACAATTCTATAACAAAACAAACAAGTAAACGTTCAATTACGAACAAATAAGTCATTATTTATTTTGTGCAAATAAAAGTTCCAAAACAAATAAGTAAATGTTCAATTAAGAACAAATAACAGTCTGGAATCCAGATTGTGACTGTAAAACTGTCAAAATAAATAATATGAATAAAACAATCTTGACTATTCAAGAAAGCCTGGCGAATAAAAGTAACACAGCGAAACCTTGGCAAGGGGTTTCGCAGCGCATGCGTTGTGTATTCGTTTCATTCGTAAGGCGTTCGCAAGCATTCGCAAAATTCGCAAAGGCATTCGTAAGTATTCTTAACATTTGCAATGGATTCACAAGAAATTCGGTAAATTGATTGTTAAGTAATCGTAAGCTTCGTAAGAAATTCGCAAGCATTCGTAACCATTTGTAAGGCTTCACTTGTTTAAGTAATTTTCCTGGCCAATCGTATCGTTTTTGGCGAATTTGCCGCGAATATCAAATTATTACATTCGCAAAGATATTCGCCACTGTGTGAGAGTAGCATAAGTGCAACTATGGAGCCGACTCATGAAACGCAACTGGTGTAACTTTACGACGTCTTAGATTTTCGACGAGTTATCGCCCGCTACGACGTCGTAAGTAGCCGCTATGAAACTGGCCCCAGGTACTCTAATTTACATATTTTGGTGAGTTAAAATTTTGAATTGTTCCATATCATTGCCTTCTTACAGTGTAGCGACTGGTCATTACATAAATGACAATTGTTTATAACTATTTTTGTGACAACATTTTGGGAAGTGCCTGGTGGATTTTGAAGCTTTTAAAATATTTCTTTTTATCCACTCTTTACTTCCGCTTCATGTATACCATTCATGGTGGATTTGAAGTTGAACCAATTTGAAACACTGTGTTTTTGGACATTGTGAACTTATGAGTCCACCCTTTGCAAGGACACCCCTTATAGGACAACACCTTGCAAGACCACCACTTTGGACACCACCGGTTGTGAGACCACTCCTTATGAAATCACCATTGTGAGACCATTCCTTAATCCCGTGTGACACCACCCATTATTACGAACCAACCCCTTAACCCGTGTCCTGTGCTCTATCCCAGGTGTATAGCCCTGTGGCGGTGGGTGTATGACAAGGACTGGACATTCAAGAAGTTGGCCATTCCCATATCCAGCTACATGCTCATGATGATATCGTGGGACGTCCGTAAGAAGACATATGGTCAGGGTATTGGACGGCATAGTCAAGAGGACGTCATGGCCATTGGTCAAGCAGATCTGAAGGCACTTTCTGACTTTCTCGGTGAGGCATTTGTACTTGTCACAATCATACTATGATTCATAGCAAGACATGAAGACAGGGGTTGTTGCACAATGTTGTACCATTACAATTCTTAGTGAATCTCTCAGAAGCAGTTAAAGGATATGTAAGTAATCATTACATGGACATTGTCTGTCTGTGGTATGCATAGAGCTATAAATATAAACAAGTAAAATATATCTCACTAGTGCAGACATAAACCACCCAAACTAACACCCTCATATATATTGTCTGTCTAAAAAATGTGTTTCAGGGGAGAAGAAGTTCTTTATGGGGGATGAGCCTTCGGAGGTTGATTGCGCCATCTTTGGGATGTTGGCACTTGTCTATTGGCTGCTGCCCGGGTCTCCTCTAGAAAAGTACATGAAAGGTTTGTGTCTCTTGGTGACTCTTGTCTGTCTCTGTTCGTGGTTTTACTTATGATGTTGTTTGTTATGCGTCTCTGTTCGTGATATTACTTTATGATTCTTATTTGCTGTATGTTGTGTTCATGGTTTTACCCTATTCTTGTTTGTTGTAGGTCTCTGTTCATTATTTTACCCTATTCTTGTTTGTTGTGCATCTCTGTTCATGATTGTACCTTATTCTTGTTTGTTGTGTGTCTATATTCATGATTGTACCCTATTTTTGTTGTTGTATGTCTCTGTCCATGATTGTACCATATTTAGTTTTCTTATGCGTCTCTGTTCGTGATTGTACCCTATGCTTGCTTGTTGTACGTCTCTGCTCATGAGTGTACCCTATATTTGTTTGTTATTCGTCTTCATTCACGATTTTTCCTATTCTTTCTTGTGCGTCTGTCTTCACAATTTCACCAAGTTCTTCAAGTGATTGACGTATAAATATATTCCAAACAGATAGGCATCATTCCAGTCTAGGCCGTCTGATAGGGTCGTCTGCAGCCATATCGGATTAATGCTATTTTGCTATTTTCTACTCGAATGCGTTATGTAATCTTTCGCATACGGACGTAACTGCCACAGCAGAAACCTCCGTTGTAAGTTGAATAACTTTCCACCCAACAAAACCCATCTAGAAGAAGAATTAAGAAGAAGAAAAATTATGTTTTATTCGACCAGTATTTCAAACAATGCATACACTACATCCATGTCAATTAACTCAGAACCACTATAAATAAAAAAAATCAGAGCAATCATTGTAATAACATATAATAATTAACAATACAACGTACGGTCAGGAGACTCCTCTAAGACCATGCTAGTCGCTATCGAGGAGCCGCCTTTCAGGAACTTTCATGTACAAAATTATCTAAAACAAATTCTTCCTGAGAGAGAGAAACCCCCCAAATACATACTTAACAATTTTTTTTATTTAAAGAAAACGAAAATTACTTGCGTGCCTTATTATAATTTAATTGAATTCCCTAACTGATTGACTTTTATCCTGATATAATTATTTTTGTGGAGACCCCTATACTATCACATTTTGACAATTATGCTTATGTTGAAAAATAAATACAATTATTATAACTACTTGTAAATATGTTCCTGTTCGTGCTGTCCGCCAGAGGAGCTGCCAAACCTTGGAGAATACCTGGAGACAGTGAAGCAGACGTTCTGGACGGACTGGGAGGACTGTATCACTCGCGGCACGACATACACGATCACCACGTAGAGGTGGCGCCACCCGTACTGCCAGCGTCTGAAATCAGACACTGTCGGATGCGTTAGTTAAAATCTGTTTTGGTTGATCAATATCCTTATTTTAACTTTTAATTTAACAGAAATTCTGTCTGCAATTGACTCTGAATACAGTATATCTACATTACTATAATTATCTGCAATAGACCTATCTGCAGCCAATGTAAAGGTGGCGCCATAAATGCGGATTGAAGTTATCCGTGTATCGGGCTTGTTGACACTTTATTTATTATCTTGTGGTAGGACAGCAGTATGTAAATTTCACTTGAAGTCTGCCTTATGATTTAATTGTAAACCGTGAAAATTGGACGAGACTGTTTCCCACATATCAAACAAACGGACAACGTGTGGCTAATCAGTGCAGAAAACATGTCTATAATAATATAGTGAAGATGGAATCGACATTCCTGCCAACGTTAGCTGCTTTTGTTGTAATTGGCACATTGTGTATTTGCTTCATGTGTGTATGCTTCGTGAGAGTGTTGGAGTTCTTATGCAGATATATATATATATATATATATATATATATATATATATATATATATATATATATATATATATACATATACATATACATATATATATATATATATATATATATATATATATATATATATATATATATATATATATATATATATATATATATATATATATATATATACATATATACTTATACGTATATATATATTTATATATATGTTAACTTATATTTGTATATATATGTAATATATAAGTATAAGTTTATATATATACATACAAGTATAAGTTTATATATATATATATATAATATATATAAGTTTATTTTCATATAATTATTATTAAGATTATCATGCAAAGATAATAATTTCATACCAAGATGGTAACGCTATACTAGATAGAGTTAACAATTATACATGCCATACAAAGTATATAAATCAACGTTCTAATATATGTGTTACTAATATCTTGTGAACGTAATTACGGTGTGCTTTCTATGTTAATTCATTATTGATATGATTTCTTAATACATGCATTTGAGCAATATGTTATTGTTTTCACGTCTTCTTATGAGAAGACTGATTGAATGCATATAATAACACTAACCAATAAACACAATTGATAACAACATAGGTGATTATCTTGTGAAATGCTTAGGTGAGTAAGGTACATTTTAGTTTAACTATTAGCCATATACACGTGTTATTTAGTGAATAATAACTAGTGAATGGAAGTTACCAGTGCGGTAGCTGAGGCTGTGAGGAACGAGTGATTGTTATCCGACAGGTGACCCTTACACTATGTAATTCATACTGTACACCTCACTATAATGTCATTCTCGGGACTGGGTAAAAGTGAGCTGAATTGCCAGGTGACCTTAGCGAGACTACTCTCCTACACGATACCGTAACAGAAATAAGGTTGACTGTTAAACTGGACAGTTGCATGCCTGCATGGTTTAACCTATAATCGGCATCAACCGTGTCAGACGGCGATATCAATAAATTAAATACACATATCACGCCGATTTTGCAAATGCTGCATTAGCTACCGTTAAAATGAGAATCACATATAAGACCTGTACGCGCACATGTATAAAATCCTACATTGTTTAGCCCCGGACTACCTCAAATGTGTAGCGTTTGCGGGATAACACCCCGCCACCAAATCGTATCGTTTGGCGCGAGCGGTCGGCACGGAGGCGTCTAGTGGCGGACTCGGGCACACGTTCACTCACTCAGTCTAACCAGTCTAACACAAACAATATATATAAGGTTTCTACAGTTTATTACATCAAAATCCTACCAGTACAAATCTAAGACACTCACTAAAATACTTCACTAACTAAACCAATATAAACACAATACAAATGTGACGGTACTGACAGCGTGTTTGACACGCGATCAAGCAAAGAACTCACCCACAGGTGTGGTGTGGTTCCTCAATCAGAGCACAATATGCCTCGTACGGCACAACTTCTTTCAGCACAATGTACTGTGACAGTATCTTTGTCACAGGGCGCTCTGGAGCGGCGTGTTTCGGGGTGAACAGCGTATGTGTGTGTTCCCCGACAAATGGCCCCAGTAGTCAACCCGTCAATAACACACAGTATAGCCCGTCAATAACACACAGTATGTGCTTTGACGGCAAGCATGTCGCAGGGCCCTCTGGAGCGGCGTGTCCCGGGGTAAACAGCGTAGGTGTTCCCGGTAATAGGCCCCAGAAGTCTGCCCATGCAATATGACACACACATCGTATATTCTGTGACAGTAAGTCTGTCGCAGTGTGCTCTGGAGCGCGTGTCCCGGGGTGAACAATACATGTTCCCCCGGTAATAGGCCCCAGAAGTCTCCCCATGCAATATGACACACACACCGTATATTCTGTGACAGTAAGTCTGTCACAGTGTGCTCTGGAGCGCGTGTCCCGGGGTGAACAATACATGTTCCCCCGGTAATAGGCCCCAGAAGTCTCCCTCGAATCATTAAAATACTCCCTATTTATACTAGTGGTACTGTAGCCCGAGGACAGACGCTAGACGCCTTACCTAATATTTTGTCCAGCGCGTCTACCCTTAGAAATCTTGGCAGGGTGCCAGCGGACTCTGCACCCTGTGGTTTCCCCTAACAACAATAAAATGGAGCATCTTCCTAAACCAGATGGCCCTAGAAATTAGCATAGACGAGCCTGCAGTGCTAGTGAACTTTCCCTCCCCTGGTAGCGTCCCAAAATACCAGGGTTGGTCCTCTGCCTCAGCCAGATCGCCCTAAAATTACCATATAAACTGCATAGGAAACCTTCCATACTGGTTATAGTCTCTTAACCGGGTAAACACCCTCCTTGTGATTATGTACGTATTTGCATATATGCATGGCTTTAGTAGCCCTAAATAGTGATAGATATATTTATATATAATTATAGTACTTCGCGATGAAAAATCCCTACATTACCCCCGCCCCACTAAAATTTCGTCCCGAAATTATAACAGGTAACATGCATGCAACATTATAATAATCAATACAATGCTGAAAAAGAAAGCATACAATTTATACTCAAATGTTCACTTTTCACAAAGGTTCATGTCCGGTTGATGTGGCTTCCATCACGCGATCGTCAGTCGCATCTGTTGAGCCGATGGTATCCTCCGTCGTAACCCACTTCATGGACGCACGGTAGACGCACGTCAGTTCACCGCTAGTAGTGGACGCTCAGCTCAATCTCGCCTGCGTCTTCTTCCATCTTCTATCTTCTTTGCAGATAACGCTGCAGGTTGTGACCAGAATGAATTCTGGTTCCTGCGTCTTCTTCCATCTTCTTTGCAGATAACGCGGCAGGTTGTGACCAGAATGAATTCTGGTTCCTGCGTCTTCTTCCATCTTCTTTGCAGATAACGCTGCAGGTTGTGACCAGAATGAATTCTGGTTCCTGCATTTTTGTGTGTACGTATCTCGTACGCAGCACTGTTATGGTGTTTGCCATAAGTAGTGTCATATGACCGTCGTGGTCATACATCGTTCGCCATTGCTTGACAAGTCACAGCACTGACATGTACCAGGAGAATAACGGACAACCCTTGTCACATCCACAAAGATAGAACTTCATCATATCCTTGCCCTCAGACACAGAATGTGCCCATTAAGGTCGCCTGGCCTGACCAGGGTAATCGCTATCTCTGCCATCAGACAGTGTCTGCACCTTAGGGACTTGAAGCTGCCCTGTGATACAGATTCCTTGTGGCCAACTACGGCTGAGATACTGTTCTCAGGCCTATGCACTACTAACTCTTCTAGTATAGTTTCTCTGTGTATGTAACAGTATAATCTTCCAAGATATCTATATATATGACCAACAAGAGCTAACACATGAAAACTAACTCTAATCAACTTCATCCTATTCTGTTTAGCAGAACACACCCTGTGCCAATTAAATATCTATTAAGCCAGAAGCTGCCCTGAACAGAACTGTGTTGATACTCGTTAACTTCTCTCATTACACCACTGGGCCAGTCATTGACCCCTAGACTGCAGCCATGCTGTGTGTTGACATAATCTAACCAGATGGTCTCACAGCCTGAAACAGCCACAATGACCAGTTCACTGGCTGGCTGGTCAAATTACTTTTGTTTGACCAAGACTACTCTCTATAATTGAAATAAATGCATGAACTATGCTTCAAGACCTAGCTGGCAAAAATCAGGATGAGAAGATGAACAATTCGAAGTGATGACATAAAACGCAGAAAGTTGAAAGCTGTATATGGCATCATAGCAATGAGGATGGTGATGATGATGATGATAAAATAAATATAGCTGTCCATGTCAGCAAGTGATTCCGTCCACTTTGACTGGGCAGATATGTGCAGGAACTTTTTGTTGGAAAGTGCTTGAACGAAAACAATCACTTATTTTTAAACAATCTTTGAAACCAAACTTTCATGTGTTGAAAATAATTGGTTACAACGACATAGGGTAGACACGATTACACCGTAACATTTGTCATGTTCGGTTCTGCTTGTCACAGACCTCGTGTTTTGTGATGTTCGGTTCTACAAACTGTAGACCTCGCGCTTTGTGACTAGCTCACAAACCATATGAACGATTACACCGTGACATTTGTCATGTCCGGTTCTGCACGGGGCAGACCTCGCGTTTTGTGACTATTTCACAAACCATATGAACGATTACACCGACTTATATGTATTGTCCGGTTCTGCTTGTAGCGCAGACCTCGCGCTTTGTGACTATCTCACAAATCATATGAACGATTACACCGTGACATCTGTCATGTCCGGCTCTGCTTATAGCAGACCTCGCGTGTTGTGACTATTTCACAAACCATATGAACGATTACACCGAAATATTTGTCAGGTCCGGCTCTGCATCTAGCAGACCTCCTGTTTTGTGAATCTCACAAATCATCTGAACGATTACACCGTGACATTTGTCATGTCCGGCTCTGCGTCTAGCAGACCTCGTGTTTTGTGAATCTCACCAATCATATGAACGATTACACCGTGACATTTGTCATGTCCGGCTCTGCGTCTAGCAGACCTCGTGTTTTGTGAATCTCACAAATCATATGAACGATTACACCGTGACATTTGTCAGGTCTGGCTCTGCATCTAGCAGACCTCGTGTTTTGTGAATCTCTCTTAGGCAATAAAACATACCATTGCCGACTATCATACTCAGTTGGGTGTGACATATCCTGATGATAATATGTGTTAGCGCTGTCTGTCATAGACAGCGAATTAAGCCGTTATTTCTACATGACCATACATCAAATCCAGAATCCGCCAAACATTCTACTGTATACCCTAATTCCATGAAACTATAACTAAGCAAACACCTATAATAGTAACTTGACATTATATCAGATATAACATCTTTTCAAAACATCCAGCTATCCCCTGAAGAAACGATCTACCATGGCCTGAGTTGCTGGCCCTGAAAACCTGATGCTGGGAAGAGAGGACAACCATTGACCTGCTGTGTTGTCGATTGCATCACGGCTCAAGGGGTCATTAGCAGAACCACTATCTAGTGAGTGTCTGCTGACCCACTGACCGTCATTAGCCAGCCTGTAGCCAGCTTTGTCCACAGGGCGACAAGCTGTAAACAGTGGCCTTTCATCTGCCGGGTTGGATGGCCCCCTGCCATTGCAGACAGTGTCCAGTGTACCGAAAATAAACATCGGCCACTGAGGAATTATCACTACGAGTTTAACATTTTACGTATTTATTTTGCTGCCACCAGAGAAATAACTTCTCACTAAACTATTCTACTTTAATCTATCTGAAGCAAGTAAACGTGCGGCCCGTGTGAGTTCTTTCAAGTGAGATTTTCAAGATAGATTAACCAAAAACCGTTACTACGGAACGTAGAGGAATACGGTCAGGTTTATCTACCGAAATCCCACCCCGGCTGCCACCAAATTGTAGCGTTTGCGGGATAACACCCCGCCACCAAATCGTATCGTTTGGCGCGAGCGGTCGGCACGGAGGCGTCTAGTGGCGGACTCGGGCACACGTTCACTCACTCAGTCTAACCAGTCTAACACAAACAATATATATAAGGTTTCTACAGTTTATTACATCAAAATCCTACCAGTACAAATCTAAGACACTCACTAAAATACTTCACTAACTAAACCAATATAAACACAATACAAATGTGACGGTACTGACAGCGTGTTTGACACGCGATCAAGCAAAGAACTCACCCACAGGTGTGGTGTGGTTCCTCAATCAGAGCACAATATGCCTCGTACGGCACAACTTCTTTCAGCACAATGTACTGTGACAGTATCTTTGTCACAGGTCGCTCTGGAGCGGCGTGTTTCGGGGTGAACAGCGTATGTGTGTGTGTTCCCCGACAAATGGCCCCAGTAGTCAACCCGTCAATAACACACAGTATAGCCCGTCAATAACACACAGTATGTGCTTTGACGGCAAGCATGTCGCAGGGCCCTCTGGAGCGGCGTGTCCCGGGGTAAACAGCGTAGGTGTTCCCGGTAATAGGCCCCAGAAGTCTGCCCATGCAATATGACACACACATCGTATATTCTGTGACAGTAAGTCTGTCGCAGTGTGCTCTGGAGCGCGTGTCCCGGGGTGAACAATACATGTTCCCCCGGTAATAGGCCCCAGAAGTCTCCCCATGCAATATGACACACACATCGTATATTCTGTGACAGTAAGTCTGTCACAGTGTGCTCTGGAGCGCGTGTCCCGGGGTGAACAATACATGTTCCCCCGGTAATAGGCCCCAGAAGTCTCCCTCGAATCATTAAAATACTCCCTATTTATACTAGTGGTACTGTAGCCCGAGGACAGACGCTAGACGCCTTACCTAATATTTTGTCCAGCGCGTCTACCCTTAGAAATCTTGGCAGGGTGCCAGCGGACTCTGCACCCTGTGGTTTCCCCCAACAACAATAAAATGGAGCATCTTCCTAAACCAGATGGCCCTAGAAATTAGCATAGACGAGCCTGCAGTGCTAGTGAACTTTCCCTCCCCTGGTAGCGTCCCAAAATACCAGGGTTGGTCCTCTGCCTCAGCCAGATCGCCCTAAAATTACCATATAAACTGCATAGGAAACCTTCCATACTGGTTATAGTCTCTTAACCGGGTAAACACCCTCCTTGTGATTATGTACGTATTTGCATATATGCATGGCTTTAGTAGCCCTAAATAGTGATAGATATATTTATATATAATTATAGTACTTCGCGATGAAAAATCCCTACAAATGTGCAACAGTTGGTAGCCGCCTACCCGTGCATTGCGATCGGCGAGTGATGTGACACTTTCTCGCAGTGACACTGACAGTGTCAACGAGAACATTTGGAAGTAGCTGCTTTGCGGTGGCTTGCCAAAGTGTGCGATCAACTGGAACGGCAGCTCTCCGGAAACAACTCAAAACGTATCTGTTTCGCTTGCATTACATGCCTCGATGACACATGTAAATGACAAATATAGACATTTTTATTCTGGACAACTGTAGAGTGAACATTCATACACTTTACATAGATATTGCTTAGTACATAGCCACGCAATCTGGCTGTGTTTCTGATCATATCATATGAATAACCAGAGAAGCTGCCAATTAGGTGATTACGGTGAAGAGACTAGGCGGAGACCACGGTTAACGAAAACACACGTTTGCAAACTGGGCTTATTACTGCGTTTCTGGAGAGAGCAGAAGGTTCGCAAAGAAATGTTCATGCAAATAATCGAAGGTGTTCGGGATATGATTTGACGCTAGGAATTTATAAAAGTGAAGTACCAACGATTTCTGCGCAGTCTCAAGCAATGCTAAAATATCATTTCTATTTAACATAAAAATGGTTGGTTGTGTTTCATAATGAAACATTCTTCTTATTTCAAACGACTATATTTTTTGGGATTATCCTGTAAACTAGCTTTATCATTTCCAAATTACTGTGATATTTATCTTTCGTGATCTTGTCGATCAAAGCGCATACGTAATCACATAAGTAAGGATACGTAACACAACTTTTGCGCATTCTGAATTCACGGGCCAGTCCATTGATCATGACGGGGTAGGCTTATTTGTTAAAAGCCAGGGTGCCAGCTCCTAGGTTTTATTTTACCCATTTAATATTACCTTCTTATGACAACTGCATGCATGTTGAAAATCTACTGCCTGCCAGTTTGTGTTTAGTTGCTTTATTAAGCTTGGAACAAAGTTCGCAATTTGAATGATTCCGCCTGCAACATGTTAACATTGTAAATGCAACATCCAGTTTCAAAACAAAATTGATTGGAAATAATGCTGAGTTAACCGCAATACCCTTTGATGTTTAACTTTCCCACGTTCTTGACAGCACACTTCCCTCCCTTAGATATAATGGATACATCCGTGCTTCGCGGAATAGTAGGTTTAGGGCCAATCAGATGCGAGGACTAGTGTGACGTAACGCTACGTGTTGTTTCAACGTTTACCGTTGCCAGTTGAACGCGCCAACGCAAACCGATCAGACGTGTTCCTTGGACTGGAAAAGGCAAACGTGGCGTGACGTCACATGTATTGTTCGCCTAGCAAGAACGTTTGAAGAAACAGTTGAGCGCGATATACTGAAACTTGAAAGAGCGGTAGAACATTAGCGGCTACGCCAACAAGTTATGAAGACAAAATTGTGTTCTTGGCGATTCAGCACGCCATTTTGTCTTCTTGCTGCCATAGACGCCACCGCCCTCGTTACTCAAGCGGTCAAGCCACGGTAAGCATCGTGTTGAAAACATTCATTTTTCTTAATATGATGCGAATTCAAAACTCAACAATACTACTTAATGTTGCGAAATATTTTGTTATGCAATTACGTTGAAGGAGTA
>OZ024864.1:32241431-32313931 GCA_964017155.1 Oasisia sp. SBJ-2009 | reverse complement strand
CGAGATTGTCAAGGATATAATGAACTCTGAGTGTGATGAACAGAAACATCGAACAGAACAGACGAATCCAAGAAGCAAGAATCCAGAAACAATTCAATGAGGTAGGAAGTTGTGTTAAATCTAAATCTCTCTTTGAGAAAACTGACTTTGTAATAACAGATCAGACAGGATACAACTTCAATGTCAATTAAATTGCAGTGGAAACTTTATACACAGAGCATAACCATCTATTCTACAATGTACACCCGTCATTGATATTTAACAGTGTTATCATAAGGCAATAAACAGGAATAGAGAATGTGTAGGTACTAGGTAGACAGTTAATACCTACACAAACTTTCTGGTCAACGCAACAACCGTTACAGGTGTCACGGTGAAAGCCCTTGAATCTCTGAGTCGGCTCATGAATCATACCCTTGTCCACAAGCCATAAATAAAATAAATTTGACTCCTGCATAGCCCTACGACAAAACAAGTATGTCAATCTTAACAATGAACATTTAAATCGCTTGACGGTGACCTGTGTAGTTAGCCGACCTGTCATGTGGATGATTTGGAATTTTGCCTGCCGAAGTAAGAAAATGTCCCGAACTAGTTAGCCTCCATCATCAGAAACCTCTTCGGTTTTGACTTCTTGAAGGTTATGTACTGTGCAGGGGCTCTCATTGGGCTATATCTGGTTGAATCGTTCCTGTATCTGACCACGTCAGCCGATACTACATTACCAAGATCATCCTAACTTTCTAAAAGCTGTACCAGGAGCTGACACATACAGGTGCAACTATTCTCTTGAAAGATAACCTTCAAATTTAAGTCCACTGAGAGGTTCAAGCATGCGTGGTACGATCAGGAAATAAGTGTTGCCATAGTCATGGTACCAGAATCCTTTTAACCCCAAGTGCTAAAGGTTCTGAATATGTTATACCCAAATTGCCAGCTGGCTTCCAGTAGCAAAAGGGGCATGTTTAAAATTTGAAACTATGATGAGTCTGTGGAGTATTCAGTTTCCCATATGGACATACAAAAGCTAGAGACGGCACCCATCAACAGTTTGGGTGCTGAGCGGAGTGTAGGCTTCATAAACTAAGAGCTCTAGACAAGAAGCCAAGCAGCTTGCCAAAGCATCTCTAGTGGAATTTAATCCAAATATATCTGATTGACCGACGAGAGCCATGGTCTTTCTGGCTGGTAGTATGCCTGTGTGATAATAAAATGAGACAGGACATCAGGATATGGAACACAAGACAGCAAGAACTAAAGACACAACGCCTGCATGATAAGGAAAATTGCTAATCTAGCAATAAATAATGGGTGAATTAAAGACTTGGGACACACTTAAGACATTGGGAGGGCCACGCACATCAGCTGATGCATTTGCTGAGCACATTGCAGCAACAGGTATAGATGATGGAAACTAAGTATAATGTCGCTACATGGAGTTCGTTATGACACATCTCTTTCTCTACCATAAAAATAAGTGACATGTTTCACCTATTAAAGGACTACTGGATCAATACCAGATCAATGATCATGTGGTCAATTTTATACTGTATTTGAACAATATAACAATATGACTCTGAATGCAGCAGTTATTCTGGATTAATTTTAGCCAGACCATTGATGTCAGCTACTGTACATATATACAATGTCATGGCCTGATAGTAACCATTGTTAGTAATGACTCATTTTAAACAGTATTAACCTAAATTAAGGTAGCAATCTATCACTAATAGGTCTATATACCATGCTTATTGTATACAACTACATGTCTGTTACTGATTACAAATATTTGAAATGTTTTATGCTCATTTTCTAAGTTATTATACTCATTTTTAGATAATTTTCCAGGCAGAAATGCCTTTTAGAGGGGCCTTAGTTTCAAGGGGTATGTACATGGGCGTTAGCATCGACCAGATGACGAACGACGGTTATTTCCCCACTCAGAAAGACCACCTCCATCTTTTGGAGGGGGTATCTAAAAATATTTGGTCTAACACCCCCCCCCCCATTACTACCCCCTGTCCCAGTAGCCCCGGGGGCTATTGGGACTAGCGAAGGCTAGTGACACTACTTATCCTTTTCCTGACACTACCAACTTCTTCCATTCAGTGTCCTGCTGCATTTAAAATTTAGATACCTGATTTTGTAATAGTCTGATGCACCTTCATTTAATTAATTGAAAGTCACACGGAGCTTTAAATCGTTATCTTCACCTACAATTAGAACTACATGTCTACAAAGAGGGGGGTGTTCACTGATTTAAACTGATGCTGAGTGGCGGACTACTGGCACTCAAATCACACTGGGGGCGACATCGACAGGGGCTAGAAACACTGGGTCTGGTTGGTTGACACCAAATGATGTACAGTAATGTGGAGCACATGGCATCCCCGATTCAACCCTTCATATATTTAGGCAGAATTTACTCTGTTGCCACTGTCTACCAGCCACACAATGCCAAACCATTTTACCACGTTCTTCTTTTACCGAGACAACAAAAAGCCACATCATGTTGATTGTTTTACCTAAGTAATATGAAAAAAATGTGAAATAACCATTCGCATGTTACATATTTGTGCAATGTTTGGCACCATTAACTAACGCATGCGTAATTGATAAATTATGATGCAGTTAACAATGTGTGATGGACAGCAGTTGGGGGAGATTGTTTTTTTTCATAGTTCCGACTATAGTACTTAGTACAATTACTCAGATATAAAGTTACGACTCCCCAGTGGAAAATCAATGGATAAATTGCTTAGTTGGCCGCAGCGCGCAACTCCCATTTGAGTGATCCCAAATTTCTTTCCCAAAAGGTACCTTGAGTCGCTTCAAGACGACGTGCAGGACCCTATGTCGCCTTCACCTGTACCGTTAAAGTTGTCCGAACTGGCGATACAGCTACTCGTCGCACCATCGATACTCGAAATAAACGAACCTTCCTTTATTGATGAATGCCCCAACGTTGACATACAAGAGAACAATCTTGCCGTACCCCGACAGTCTACTAGACATCGCCGAACCCAAAAACAGATAAGTGACTACATAACAAAATTAACAAACGAACATAGCGAAAAACAAACCGCGCCGCTATGTCTGTGGCACCGTCATGTACAATATGAACATTTATATGGTTAAACACGTGAAATACGGCAATATTGCCGAAAGGTGCCAATGTTCAGCGGTAGATAAGTAAGTATGTAAATAAGTAATACTTAGAGCGTAATCATAAACGCCGACAGGCAAGAGTAGTCGTTGTTATGTGTGGTCCAAATTCGTGTCAGAACCTTCAAGACAATGATGACAACATTCCTACCAATAAATAACACAAACATTGAACATGCTGATATCTTGATTAACCTAAAACGTACACAATGTGAGCTAGTAAATCAGTACTGTGTTACCTGAAGTACCCTTCTTGACAAACATGCCCCTAAACAAACAAAAAGTACAAAGGTTCCTCCACCGAAATTTTAGGATGTCATTAGAAATATTACAGGCAAACCGTGGTCGACGAACGAATTTGGCGACGAACGCGTTCTCGATTAGATCGGTCCCGTTATATTAACCAATTGTGCAATCATATGATTTTAAAGGTAAAATGTGACTATTATACAAATTTCCTCACCAATTGTGGAAATCCATCAACTCTACGCTTCATTTGGAAAACTTAAAGTACTGCCTGATTCCTCCTCATTGAATGCATTATGCAATGTGTTTTTCTCGCGGTTTCGCTCATCGCCAGTTCGAGAGATCAAATCAATTCAACGGCACAACACCTGTAAAAGGTATAATCGTCTTTTAATGAGAGTCTTCAACATACATGTGGCTCCACCAGCCAGTATCAGAACTCTCTGAAACAATAATATACAATAATGTAATGAAACTAACAGTCACAATCTACCGGATATATGTAAAATATATGAATTCTTGAACACCATGACATACACATATGACATAAGTTATATAAGACAGCTGTATGTTATCAGTGACTAGCATTAGAACAATGCCATTCAGAATAACATACGTACACGGATCACTAATAATTATCAATAACACAAAGGTAAAACAAAATAAAAAAAGGTGTAATCGTCTTTTAATGAGAGTCTTCAACATACATGTGACTTCACCAGCCAATGTCAGAACTCTGCCAAGTTGACCATGTGCTGGCTGAGTTGTCAACTATACCTTTTTACTAAATAGCTGCCACATAGTACCAACTCTAAGACCACAATAGTCCTTACTATAGTATATGTAACATTAAAAAAATACGTCACAGATAAGATTGCTCACATCCGATCACGTTTCATCGTTAAGGATGTTGATTGTCATGTTGTTGAGCAGCCGTTTTATTTGCAATACACTTACTACTACTGGTGATGTACCAGCAAGAATAGTGTAACTTGCTGCCAATGGCTGTGGACGGGACCGCAGGCGTGTGAAGTATCCTCAAATACTCGGGACATATATATATATATATATATATATATATATATATATATATATATATATATATATATATATATATATATATATCAATGCGAAAGTGTGTCAGCCTATCGACAGATGATGGGAACTGAGGTGAATCATAACGATAGGGTCTATCCAGCCCACCAGCCCATCGATCGGTTGAATGCGCCATTTGCATTTGCCGAAAAAAATCCTTAAGACGTAACAAAGTTGGATGGGAATTACGATAAACAACAGTACGTCTCTGCAAGACTGGTCGCGGCACCATTGTGATATATATATATATATATATATATATATATATATATATATATATATATATATATATATATATATATATATATATATATATATTAACGACGTATTTCAATATTGGTTTAAACGGTTTAATGAAAAGCTACAACAACCAACACAAACAAACAAGTTCCACGCTCCCCGTTTGCCTATCGCCGCACTCTAGTTCCGGAGACCCGCGGGGATGTCATAATCGCAGACGGGGGTCACTATCACACACCTGCTTAATGCCCCAGTCATAGTGTCACGTTTTGGCCGCTTTGCGATAGGTGTCTACCATGTGAACAAACGTGGAACAATGTGGCTAAAACGTGAACTGGACATTTTTATTTTGGACATGTTCAACATTCGCTGGCTCAACAACGTGGTACAACATACTATAACGTGACAACAACGTGTTATAACGTAGTACAACGTGGATACAACGTAGCAGAAACGTAACAGAAAGGATAACGAGACACAACGTGGCGACAGTGACGCTATAGCTTGGTGGCAACGAGGCATAACCCGACTTTGATTTTCACAGTGGGCCTACAACGAGGCGATAGCGTGGCTAACGCGTGGCCATAACGTGGCACCCTGCCGAAACGTGCAAATTTGTTTTTAAAACGTGGTGATTAGAAAATGGGCACAACGGCGCGGCCAATACGTGACACTATGGATGGGGCATAATTAAGTGTAGTGATGGTAAGAAACGGGGTAATTAAGTAACACGCTTGCTAAAAACGTTTATGCGTTGGCGTTTAGTCCTTTTTGGGTAAAATGTTGCTAATATGTGACTTACAATAGTCGAATCGATTATTAATTCGAGTTACAGTGATATTGTTTTAGCAGTTGATGCCGACGGAAATCACGACTGCGATAGAAACATGATTTGCATACTTGTGTGAAATGTACTGTATGTTGAAAACAAAATATTTCATCATCATCATACATGTCTCCGGTATGATGTATTTTCACTGACGACAATTCGGTTATGGTCGCAATTTCATGTCGGTTTTCTTCATTGAATATTTCGTGCCATGGAAATGGGCCCAGCTGATACCGTTGTAGAATGAAGTGTAATGCCCGTGAAGGTATTGGCCATTCAAACTAGCTTGATAGCAATTAAAGTACCACCACGCTCCCTTACACGATTGGGCACACGAATTGCCGTTATCCTTTGCACTAAACACCATGCCGTTGTGATATGCGAAGGAGTTCCCTGCAAACACAAACAATGTCTTACACCCAGTTTAATCTTACTAGTTTCACCATAATATCTTATACATAGTTCCGATATCACACACACCACACGCAAGCACACACGCATATATATATATATATATATATATATATATATATATATATATATATATATAGATATATATATATATATATATATATATATATATATATATATATATATATATATATATATATATATATATATATATATATACATATACATACTGTGTGTGTGCGTGCGTGCGTGCGTGCGTGCGTGTGTGCGTGTGCGTGTGCGTGTGCGTGTGTGTGTGTGTGTGTGTGTGTGTGTGTGTGTGTGTGTGTGTGTGTGTGTGTGTGTGTGTGTGTGTGTGTGTGTGTGTGTGTGTGTGTGAACGTTTTTGCAGAGAAGTAGTGCAAATGATGCAATTTCCTAGTCTCATGAACAGAATATCATCTTCCCAAACAGTTCGTATCACAACACATTAGCAACACATTAGAGGCATAGGAGAAATACTATTGTCGTTGGTGTCATGCTTATTATATATATATATATATATATATATATATATATATATATATATATATATATATATATATATATATATATATATATATATATAACAAACTGCTATGGATAAGTAAAATCATGTGATGGCAATGACCCCAATATCTGAATATATAAATTTTAGTAGTAGTGGTAGTGGTAGTGGTAGTGGTAGTGGTAGTGGTAGTGGTAGTGGTAGTGGTAGTAGTAGTAGTAGTAGTAGTAGTAGTAGTAGTAGTAGTAGTAGTAGTAGTAGTAGTAGTAGTAGAAGTAGTAATGTAGTAATAGTAGTAGTAGCAGCAGCAGCAGCAGCAGCAGCAGCAGCAGCAGCAGCAGCAGCAGCAGAAGCAGAAGCAGAAGCAGAAGCAGAAGCAGAAGCAGAAGCAGAAGCAGAAGCAGAAGCAGAAGCAGAAGCAGAAGCAGAAGCAGAAGCAGAAGCAGAAGTAGTAGTGGTAGTAATACCAGTACCCGCTGTTCCGGTGTAACTTCCAAGTGAAAGTTTGTATTTTTCACTTTCTGGTGCCACCACGAAGCTCGAGTAAACGGCATATCGTGTTTCGCCTTCAAAATCTTCGAGGTCGATACGTATGGTGTAGTTTTTCTGCGATGTTATTTCGTGAATGTAATCATTGCCTGATAACAAACAGGTAAAGTAAAGTTACACAAGTAATACATGTTTACACCATAAATAACAACAGTTACTCTAAATAATACATTCACCATGTTAACAACAACCCACTAGACAACAGTGTCGTCGACTGTGATAATGAGAAAACAATTAAACTCAGACAATAACTATTTATATAAACCAATAATATAAATGATATATTCTGTTTTACTACATTCGGTTATTCACAATTGAGAAAAGCAATACAAAATAATATCTACAATTTCAGGTAATGTCGAATTGTCGGTGTATTGAAGGGTTAACTTAAAACCCCCGTAACCTTTTAAACATAATTGTGGATGTACACATGTCATATCGATATGGCTAGTCCAACTAAATGAAAATGTGTTATAGTCTAAATGAAAGTGTTTTATAGTCCAACTAAATGAAAATGTTTTATAGCAATGTTTTATGTGACTCGCACGGAGACTTGACGTGATCTTGTGTCGCTGTGGAACGGCGGAAGATGGATGCCGTAGCCGAAAAACAGTTGCTACCAAAAAATAGCTATTTAGCATTGTATTTCGCAGTGTTGTGAAGAATCCTGTTCAAGCCATAGAACAAAATTGTATCCCAATTTCATGTTGCACCACTTCGTAAAAAATGAAGGAGTCATTATACATTTGGGCCGACTTGGGTACTGAAATCAAGCTGCGTTTCTTCACAAAAATGACAGGTTTTGACGAAACCAATACATTTCTACATGAAGTAACATCTTTGTTTGACAATGGCGTTGAGAAAAAAATCCATAAAAACTCAGAATGTTAGCACTTCGTACCTAAATCTGAGAACAAGTATGGTTTATAACTAAAACTCAAAAAGACGTAATCGCTGGCGTATTTTGATTGTCTAGGTTAAATAAATTAGATTTAATTGTTTTTATCTACTATAAAAACAATCTTCAATTGCGGGGTAGAGTGACTCATTTAGATGTATCCCTTAAAGGCTGGCACCCGAAGTTCAAGCGTAGACATTTCGCATACATGTGCAAACTTTATTATAGAAACATCGGTGTAGATCGTTTGTTAATAACATTTTGCTACATCATTAGTAAATTTTATTTATCGCTCTGGTTGAACGGATTTACCTGTTTAGTATTAATTCGTTCACTTACCAAGCCAGAATTCGCCAGACAAGTCACCAAACCCTTTCTTGTATGTGGCCCAGTCGAGCCAAAAGTCGACGGAGCCATCTTGTCTTCGCTGGAATACCTAATAACAGGAAATGCATTTTGATGTGTGCCCGTCCTCGATACCGGGGAATGTTTTGGGACAGCATCAGAATGACAGAAACCAGAACTTTAAAAATCTACATAATATACCAGTGTTATTTGTAAAATTGTGACACCTGCTGGAGTACAAATAGTGCATTTTGTGTGTAGGTCTGCCTCTGCAGTAATACACTCCAGTTGTTTGCAATCCCCGATAAATCACAAAGAGAACGCTGTTATGTGTATTGCAAAAAAGGCACGTAAACATGTAAAATCGAACTTCTAAAATATTTCCTGTGTAAAAAAAACGCTCGGCATATCATCCCTTGTCACATTATTTTATATCTTGTTATACCCGTACCTAACTTATTGTGTAGAGGTATGGGGAGGGGCTTGTAGCACACACTTGAGCTGTTTGGTTAAATTACAAAAGTTTGAAATTCGTCGAATTATGTCGGACGCCATATAAACTTACAAAGCGCTCAGTCGCTGTTTCAGTAAGGTGTTATTAACGCACCAATCTATTATAAAACACCGTTTGGTGCATACCGTTAGATACTACTAGATATGGACGTATTAATTATAAACACGCACAGTTTGAATGGTATACCGCATGTGTCGAATTGTGTCTGATAAGTATCTGTCATACAGTGGAACGTGACATTTCCCAGACTGATTAGCGCTATACTCTACGCGGATTAAGGACGGATGTACAATGTACACTCATTGACAGTGTGGTAGACGTGCTTAATAGAAATAACGAATTCCATAAATACATGATATGTCATGCTGAATGTTTCAATTTCAAAATGTACATGTTATACAAAACTATTAGACACCGTGGTGTTAAGCTGTGGAAGTATACAATAAAAACAATTGATTATACAGTCGTGACACTCAAATGTTATATAATATATTAGTGCGTCTTAGATAGTTAAGTGCGTCTTAGATTGTAACAATTACGCGTGTTTTCACGAAACTGACATTGCTTCGATTTACTCTCCGTTTCTATTTTTTCCTATCCTAACTGTTCTCTATGTGTTATCTTGCACCAAAAAAGATATAATTTTTGCGTTGCATGTATTGGAGAGATCATCTTGTGGCTTAGCATCCTCATTATATAGACTTTTACAACAAAAATCATGTGTGCGGTGTACAATAATAAATTATTTAATACATGTACAGCTTCTGTAGTAAACCACCATCATCTTTTGAACATGTTAAGTAGTGGAAAAAAAGGCAACAGTTTGGTGTTATGCACCTAAAAGAGTTTACACAAGCTAATCATTTGCATCTACAATCAAATTTTTCACATTAGTGGTTTCCTCAGAAAGTGGTCTTAAAGTGGGAAAATCTAGCTAAATCACCGACACCTTGAACGGGCCCATCTTGGTCCTTGCAACCAATCACAACCCAGCTTCTATCTGCACTTTGGAAAAGTAATACGTCGCGGAGTCGTCTGTTGGTTCAGCTGTCATAACAGAGAGCCAAGCGGTTCGCTAAAACTGCCTTTCGTCGGTTTACAACAAAATCGCGACAGCAATATGCCACACTCATACGCTTGTAGCAACAGTACAGTGAAAGACAGTATCAGTAAGCTGTCTTTTTGTTACCCTTTGAATTGACCAGAACTGAAACAGTGGTCCAGTCGATTCGTTGGGACAGTCACAGTGACACAGACACAGCGCGGATGCCAGGCGACCGGGTTGGATTGACCTAACTCGTAGCAGAGTAAAGATAAATATATGCCATGATGAGAGTCTTTCCAACCAAAATTAAATATTCCGGTTTAAAATTAAAAAAATTGGAGAAAGAATATTTTTTTTTGTGAGAAAAATAATTGAATTTTTTTTATTTAAATTTTTTTATTCATTTTTTTTATTATAAATTTTGAAAAATATTCTACAGGTTGTGGAACGAACCCATGCAAACAGCATCAGGTTATACATTATATTATACACCGGTACCTTGTCACTACGCTTTTGCGCCAGTTTTGTGTATGCATACACCCGTTGTTTATTCGGGCATTATGGCTTTTACTTTGTATATATATGATGCACCGAATAAACTGTTTAAAGACAAAAAAAAAAAAAAGGATTGACCTAACTATGAAAACAACCGCCAGCAGCCGCCAAACTTCTCCTCAATTGTCTTACATACATATACATACACTACGTTATAAAATAAAATCAGTTGCATTCCTCTAACGAAGAAAATCCATAAAACAAACATGCAGATGTCGACGGCAATTTCGTCTGCCGCTGCCCGGTACCGTAAAATCGCTAAAATAAGTTAGCCTTATACAAACTGCCAGTAGATGGCACGTTTGTGCGCGCGAATATTTATAAACTTTACTTCCTGCATTCGCACGCGCAAAATAGTTTAATTAATTGTAAATAATATAGTAATAATTAATTATTATCATCACTATGATTTGCAGGATAATATATATGCAGGATAATATATATAATAATATTTTATTTACGCCACATCCATAATGGGTTATGGCGCTTCACAAAATACTGCTATTTAAAATACAATAAGAAGAATACTATCCACACATAATATTTCAAAATAAATAATGAATATATATAGGTGTCTATATAATTAACTAATTGACCTATCAGTATTAAAAAGAACCCATACAAATTCCATAACAACAATAGTGATAAATTAAGGTAAAGGTAATAAATAATTAAAATTGTAAAATAATTACGACGTAACTATAATTTTCATTCAGCACATACACACATTATGCATAAGAAAATATTATTGAAGCTATATATTTTTCTACTTATGAATTATATTTCCACCACCAGTAACGACAAGACACTGTATTAATTATCGGGACAATAAATCACTGAAATTTAAACAGAATATGAATATAATATGGGAAATACATGGTGATAGAAAAAGAAGGTTTTGGTGCAGTTCAAAATTATAATATTATATGTTATTGTTTAGTTATTATTGTTTAAAAACATCGTTTATATAATAATAGCTTGCAGTACACGCGGGATGTTTATAGAAATACCTGGGTAATAGACAAATGTTTTTTTTTAATATTACCTGTGGGTAGCATCTATTTTAATAACATTATATTGTGAAGTGCCACAAACAAATATGGATTTTGCGCTATATGAAATTAAATATTATAATTATATTATAAAAAAACTTAACATTTTTTTAAGATCTTGGTAATGATAATAATTAATTATTACTATATTACTTGATTAATTAAACTATTTCGCGCGTGCGAATGCAGTAAATAAAGTTTATAAATATTCGCGCGCACCACCGCGCCGCCTAACGTGATTTCGTGTAAAGCTAACTTTTATAGCGATGTTACGGTAACAGCAGTCTCCGAGGTCGAAGAGCCTGAGTTGCCGTTGGTAACGCCGCGTTTGGATCTGCGATCGAGTTGCTTTTGTGAATTTTCTTCGTTAGAGGAATGCAAGTGATTTTATTTTATAACATAGTGTATGTATGTAAGATAAGTGAGGAGAAGCTTGGCGGCTGCTGGCGGTCGTTTTCAAAGTTAGGTCGGACAGTACATGTCATTGTTGACACCACCAGTCGATGCCGTCTCGGGTCCGGATTGGTTGTTTCTCTTCTCGTCATTTCAATTTCCCTTGGGTCTTCACCACCACGGTCATCTGGTCTGTCTGACAGCAAATAAGGCCTTTGTCTTTGTGGCTGAAATCTATATCCAGCCACTTCTGAATCCGTGCTATTTCCATCAGACGAAGAATCAGAAAATCATCCGTATTATTTACGCGCTTTTGTGAGCGCAAAGTCACAGCGCCACCCGACGGAGTTGCCAAGAAGTAAACCACTGGCCTATCAGTGGCGGGTCCTCCGATACGTCACTGTTTTTGTAAAATGGAGTTATCCATAGACTTTCTATTCTATGTGTTCTAAATTGTTTTTCTGCTAAACCGCTCACGTTAAAAATGTGATTGAGGTTGGAAAGTGTTAGTTTTTCTTAGCTCTATTAGGCCCATATCACCAAACCCTAGCCATTTTTTTCCCTTTAAGTTACGATTTCATAATTTCCGACAAAATCCGTACTTATAAGTTAATTAAGACTCACATTAACATAATTTATTAGCATATCTGTTTCATTGTGCTGGATTGCATAGACTTTTAACAACAATATACCATGAACAGTATCATTGTTGCGAGCGTGTAAGGTTTGAGCGAGCATTGTGAAAATATAGTGTCGTTCGCATATTCCACTTTCCTGCGTCATATTTTACGTAAACTTCAGAGAAACAAATCTGAAAAAAGTAATTTTCTGCTCAAAAGTCCTTTATTGGACACATTAAATACGTGTATGCATGTGCAACATGCCAGAGCAACTAGAAGTAGTTGCTTAGGTTTGTGCCGTGGGCTGATTACGTTAGTCTTGTCATTGTTGTTATCGTTGCGAGAGCCCGAAACAAAGCTGGTGAATGTGCATTCATCACGCATCTGCATCAATACGGAGTGACTTACCAACCACTGTGACGTCAATCACCACCTGGAAATCGGCTAAGGCCGCATTTAAAACTTTTAATTACAACCAACAGCGACTAATTGGCTGCTGAAACATTAACAAAATGTATTCATATTTTCATTTTTATCCAGTTAAAGCTGAACTTTAATTACCATGATAATTGTTTTGTTTATATTCCACTAATGTTTACACGGCATTTGTATCTTATTTGTGTTTATTTATTTTATTTATAATGTGACAAAATGAGACACAATTTATATTGTAGTTTTGTTGAAGTCATATGTAAAGAGCTGTGAACGCTATATGAATGTGCTATGTGAAATAAGGATTATTATGATTTGTGTTATCCTACGATCTTGCCGATTTTACAGTCAGTTACATTTGCAAGCAAGCGATTAGTAGGCACTTGTGCACCCACCGTCCATCCTCCGGACGTCATATCACAGAACACCTTGATGTACTTGTTCGACCTCTTCAGGAAGATGTCGTACACTCCATTGGTGGTTTCCCCACTCATCATTAGTTCGTAGCAGTCAAGGGCTGGCTGCCGTCGCCTCATCGCTGTGCAATCAGACCACAACATTACAAGTTCCTACAAGATTCTTAACGAGCATGTTTTATAATGTATGGGAACAATGTGGTAAAAATACTCTTAGTCACTTATAGTTAATAAGCTTGAAGCAATGCAGCGAAAGGCACATTTCAGTTACCAACTGGGCGTTGTCGTTAACTCGATGTGTTAAAAATGCAGCAGTGATAGCGAAGCATAGAATATTTCTGATATATGGCTTACTTGAAAACAGCATAACGCGATCTAGATAATTACGGTAATTACGAGGAGCTTTGAACGCAACATAGCGCGACTATTCGCGTATTCGCGTTGTAGAAATGTTTGGCATAACGTTTATAGAAACCAACAATTACTTGAACGTATTAAATATATACATGCTGCACCATTTGAATGGTATACCGTCGAATGCCTTGCAGCGGGACGTGATTTTCCAAGCTGATTATAGCGCTACGGTCCACGGACAAAGGACGGGTGTACAATCTACATGCAGTCATTGACCATGAGGTAGACGTGTTTAAACTGGGTTAAGTCGGTTTATATAAATCAGTGTTGTATAAACGGGTGTTGTTTAATATTTGAACTTGTAGACAGAGTTTTCGCGCCTGATGTTGTATAAACAATGTATTGTCGATTGGTTATCGCAACACAATTAATTTAAATATAATAGAGAAACCTCACATGACGTAAAACGTACCTGTCAACTGTTGCTGAAGCTCTCCGATCTGTTTATTTTGCTGTTGCATAGAATCATTGAACTGTTGTTGAAGCTCTTCGTACTGTTCCCGTTGCTGTTGCACTGAGTCGTTGAACTGTTGTTGAAGCTCTCCGATCTGTTTACGCTGCTGTTGCATAGAATCATTGAACTGTTGTTGAAGCTCTTCGTACTGGTTTCGTTGTAGTATCAACGACTCTTGACACTCTTGGTGATGTCGTTCAGCGGTGTCTCCGACGTGGTCCAACATTGTCGTAAGTGCTTTCATGTCGTTATCATCGCCAGTGAAGTCAATACAGTTCCTGGTTGTACACTGAGACTCGACAGGGGCTACGTTTGTCATACTTGCGATAACACACACCGCCAGTACGGAACACACAGCTGTACACATTGCAGCGCAGAAAAGTCTAATACGTCCTCACCTTAAAACAGTTCTGTAGACAAAGCCAGTATAAGTTGAGTATTTGGCAGCGAACTTCCTGGTCGAGTGCAGATTTTATGTAATAATGCGAGAAGTGACCTCTGGCGGATTAGGCCAATGCTTGGCCTATAGCTGGTTTACTCAGGCGGAATGATTTAATTACAGTGATCAGCCTTCATGAACTACTTGTAGGCCGAATTGGCTGAGATAAATCACGAAGGATTACCGTGTCATGGTTTTACCAAATTGTGTTTCGCTACCGGGGGGGGGGGGGGGGGGGGGGGGGGGAATATCACCATTGTTTCTGTACTAAAGTCACAGATTACATGAATACGCATATCCGCTCTTCCATAAAAGTGCTGCCACCTCACGGAGCCTGGTAACCGAGGCTAGGGTAACCGAGGCTACTCTTTTTGGAGCGACAGACACACCGACAGACAGAACAAATGTATAAATTACGGCAGTGTCCGTGAGATGGCAGCATTGTATAGATCACGCGGATAAACAAACAAAAGCCGACTAAGTAATCAGACTGTATTTTCGGCGTAGTTCCGCAGCCGACCGACAGTCGGTTAAGCGAGACTACCTTGACGTCAACATCGGCACAGCAAAAACACCGGGCGGCTTTTAGGAGCTAAAGTGCTGCCACCCGACGGAGCCTGAGTAATCCAGGCTAATCTTTTTGGAGCGCTGGTACAACGGGTTCAATAGAAGTTCGAGCTCTCCGCAACTTTTACCGTTTTATATGCACCGGTGGGGCGGAACGATCTTTTTGTGTTTGAAAATGTGGCCGACTGTGGTGGACCTTTGAAGATGGTTTATGCATTCATTATACATACTTTGCTGCCACCAGTTCCGAAAATATTGTACTCGTGTATGTTTGGTTCCGAAACTATTGATAGTGACATTGGAGAAGACTCGGGTGGCGGTATCCGCAGTGCAACCAAGGAGCAAATCGTGGAGGTGGCCCTGGAAATTCAGTCGCAGTATAACTTTCGGACTTCGGTCTCTGGCCGGTCGTACGAAGCCAACATGCAGGCGTTGCAGAACGAAGGCACGCTGCCCGAGTTAGAACTCGGCTTTGTCCGGTTCCCATGCGGCCGGCAAGCGGGCGGTGACGGCAAGTCGTCCGGCCGTGTCAAGACTGCGGTGTGGCTGGGCGCGCTCAACTGCGCCTTCGTCCTGCTGTGCGACGCGCACGAGAACCGCGTGCTCGCCGAGCACGCGCTGAAGGTGCTCGTGAAACACCTGCACGAACACTGCAAAGTCTTCCACCAGCCGGCCGACGTGCCAGGCAAGGTGGACCGCGTTGCGCTCGTGCTGAATCAGTTCCTTCCCGGAGGCCAGCTTCTCGTTATGAACCATCGACTGCTGCGGCAGTTTGAGAAGGAGTTGGACATGAAAATTAAGCAGTTCTCCTGATAATGACCCATCGATATTGTGTACATGTATTGTAATTTAACTCAATTTAACACAATTATAGGTACACATCTGCGAAATGATGGTGTGCTTAATAAACAACAACCCACAAAGCATGCGCAGAGATTGATATGTTTAGGCAAAATACATACACATGCGTTGCGGTCCACACTAATTGTGAACACATCGCTGTTGTGGATAGTCTCTTCGTGTTATTCTCAGCGTCAACTTACCGGTGGAATGTACTCCAGCAACACATCGAGGGAAAAACACCGCCAAACGGACTTGCGAGACCCGCTGGAGCTCGAAATTAGATAGATTAGAATTCCGCAAACAGACACCTCTATGTGGACGAGTTGCCAAGACCAGCAGCTTTTTTGGTCTCTTGCAGAACACGTGTACAAAGTATATATGGAATAATCAATCGCTGCACTGTGTGTGGCTGAGGCGCAGGTCTTCTACAGAAAGCAAATGCAACTGCTTAGACTGTTCCACCTGTGATGTCTCCACACCATCTCTCGTGGGAATCCTTTGGCAGGATTATGTTTCAAACAATGACCAAACCTTCAGAGCTTCGAAGCCAATTCCCAGATAGCATGCAAACGTTAATCTAACGTTATTTTAACGTTATCAGAAACGTTGGTTTAACGTTTAAATGCGAACGTGTTTTTGCGTTATTTTGCTCGTTTGTTTAACGTTGATCTAACGTTTCAGTTCTAACCAAACGAAAACTATCGTTTCGGGAACGTTAGAGATTTAACCAAAAATCAAACGGTTCTAACCAAAATGCAAACGTTAATGTAACGTTTGCATGCTATCTGGGATATAGTCTGTTCTGCTCAGCCAGCACTACCGGGAGACCGCGGCTCTTCGCATACATTCAAGAAGAGAATCAGACGATGAGAAACACAGGCGGAGGAAACACTTCATCTCAGACACATTCAGGCCCAATCTAATACATGCATGCGTATGCCCTTTGCCCAACCTGCCCCGATCCTGACAATCTAGGAGAGCTAGGCACATTCACGTACACAAAAGCCGTCATCCCCGATGACAGAGATCTTTCCATTGGTCTTCAGGGAGTGAGTGAGTGAGTGAGTGAATGCGTGAGTGAGTGAGTGAGTGAGTGAGTTAGTGAGCGGGAGGGAGGAAGGGAGGGGGTGGTAAAGGGAGGGGGCGCGATGGGAGAGAGTGAGAAAGAGAGATCGGGGAGGAAGCGCCCGACCAGTCCCAGAGTATGCATCGGCGATGTGGAATCCAGCCGAACAGCAACAACTTCATGAAGCCACTCTGCATGAAAATGGTCAAGCGACGCACAGCCCGCCGCATCCTGCACAACTTCAGCCTCACTTCCAGTGCATCAGTCACGGCAGAGCAGCTGAATCTAGCGAGTCTGGAGCTCAGCAGCAGGAGAACTATTGACACGCCCAGTTTGATGAACAAAGTCATATATATGTATATATATATATATATATATACGTATATATATATATATATGTATATATATATATATATATATATATATATATATATATATATATATATATATATATATATATATATATATATATATGCCTATATAATATACGGCCTTGTCGACTTGCACCCACATCCTCATCGATCACCGCATGCAGTCTCTCGAAAAACCTGTGGACAAACATAACAAAATACTATGTACACCTCTCAAAAGAACAAACACGTACACGTACGACGTCTATCTTCACTCCTTCACATGCATCTGCCATCATAGAGTGGAACTCCGATCACTCCCTTCAGCTTCCTGCGAAACCCATGCAATGCTTCCATTTCTTCAGGTACTCTCCAAAGAACTGGTTGTGACACGCACGCACGCACGCACGCACGCACGCACGCACGCACGCACGCACGCACGCACGCACGCACGCACGCACGCACGCACGCACGCACGCACGCACGCACGCACGCACGCACGCACGCACGCACGCACGCACGCACGCACGCACGCACGCACGCATACACCCGTTATTTTACATGCTTTATTATTATTCCAACCTTTATAGTTTAATTATGACTAACATAGCTTTAAAACAACTTTCTCTTAACCTATTAATTTTATACTATTATGTTAATATTTTTAACCTTCTAACTGTTTTATTATATCTTAAATAATTTAGTTTTTTTTTAAACCATGCGCACCCCTCCATGCACGCTCCTGTATACGTGGAATGTGTCCTCGATGGCCGGGGTTACCACCTATATACATATATGAAAAAGAAGAGAGACATCGAAAAGGACAGAGACAACAGTATGTGTGTGTGTGTGTGTGTGTGTGCGTGTGCGTGTGCGTGTGCGTGTGCGTGTACGCGTGCGCGTGTGTGTACTGTTTGCGCGCGGGTATATATATATATATATATATATATATATATATATATATATATATATATATATATATATATATATATATATATATATATATATATATAATTACACCTACCTTATTTGCGATGGCCCGTACGTGCGCCGCACGATCGCGTGTGTATGCACGTACGTGACAATAAAAATAGTAGAGCGCCTACAACAAAAAAACGTATAGTATAAACGTTGCAAACATTATAATCAATAATAAAACATTTTCTTGTTAAGTGCTAAATACTCGGTTACGAAATAACTTTATAACACAATAACCGTGGTGCGAAATAACATGGTTTCTGAGGGTGGTACTACTGGCGAGGATTCCTCGTTATGCCTGCGAAGCGTCTTTTGAAACTTCCGCCAAAGTTCCAAGGGCAATCGGTGTGGATGTAGTTCCTTGTAGACCTTTGTACTGATGCATATATTTGTGTCTTCATACACCAGGCCTACAATCCTGTATTTGACCGATATTGCATATGTGTAAGACACTATTCATCCTGTATGTATGAAATGCAATTAGTAATGGTCTTCCAACATTTGATTTAATTAGAATGAATAGCATGTGTAAAATAATGGTTGCACTACTTTGACGCAGGTATATCCTTCCGAAGTGATAAAGCGGTCAAATATGTCCTCGGAGTCGTTGCTCGGGGAAAGGAAAACATGAGAGATCTTTGCCAATTCTCACTTCTCTCGTAAACGGTATATTATTATTGCTAGTGCCAAACTGCAGGTAAATATATTATTTAATGTTGCACAATGTTTGCTTTAGTCTGTTTTCCCCTGCGAAATGGTTCTCACAGCTATGGCGTAAGAATGTTTCGAATGTCAGTCAGTCATCGCAACGCCAACAGTCGCTTTGATTCGTTTACACAACAAAATTACGACGTTATTCTATGTTTTTATACCAGAGAATCGTGTATTTACGGCCTTGTGCACTATTATGCCCTCATGGATTTGTATAATCTGTCAGCCTACGCTTTAAGAACTCGTTGGAGTAACTGGATATTTCGCAGCTCACAATGTTTCTGAAAACTGGCAGATTCAGAATCGTTCTGTTCTCGTTGTCGGCGTACTCAAAGGACATGGATGGTCCACTTCGGTCCATGCCCCCAAAACGGAGCCGCACCAGACTAACACTGATATTGGTTGTACCTGCCACAGCAGTGCAGAACTAATATAATATCTTTATCTGTACTAAAACATGTACAATTAAATTAAAATTGTAATCTTATTATCCTATTTAACTGGTCGTGACGTGACGTAAGAGTAATGCCAATTAATGGATAGGGCCTACATCTAATTATAAACCATGTCTTCCTAAATAGGTATCACAAACTATTATTGTGATTGTGACGTATGTATACTGGTGAGAGAAAAATTCATGTGCCTAATGTTTTTAGTCACTTAACACAAAACAGACATCGCAAACAAACTACTCTGTAAAATCTGTTTGCACAAACAAATGGTTAGAAAAAAATGTTTTGAGTATTTATAAAACTATATAATATAGACAATCAAAGTCCAAATCTCAAAAAAGATGTGTAAATCCAAAACTGTAAATTGCTCTGTGGCAGAATGTGTCAGTACAAGATCAGTTGCAGTATATTAAAGTAGGCCAGCTATATAGTTACTCAGAAGACGAGTTCATATGACACAACATTTTCAGACGTAAATATGTATGTTGAAACATTGAAACCCATGAACATTATGCTTTTTATAGTGTGCAAAAGCTTTGTGTATAGAAACAACATTAAATCAGTGGACAAATGAGAGTTCAGTAGATCACGTGTCCCTGACAGTCGTTTTGAACAAGAAAAAACTAGACAGGTTTATTACAGGTATTTATATAATTTTTGTGCATGCTAGTATAGAACTTTAAAAAATCCACACTGAAAACTGTGTAGGTGACAGTTTTTAGTTGTTGTTTTATACTATGTACAGTAAGGATTGGATGAAATTTGATTCGTATTTGACATTTTGAATATACAAACCTTTTTCCGCTATTTGATTCAAAATTAGAAAATTTGCAGCTATATAAACAAATACTGCTTGAATATTTTCCTTTATGTCCTCCACCGCAAAATTGGTACCGGATGGGCTTGTGCTCATGGCCACGGGATGATGCCACGTCCCGGCAACATATCTCGACACCGTTCAATATTCTAATCGAATTCGATGCCGCTGAATATTCGTATTTGATTTGATTCGTATTCGAAAGTTCAAGGATATTCGATATTTGATTTGAGTGACATTCCAGATTCATCCCATCCTTAATGTACAGAATGTTCTTTTATTACCAGCAAATGTACCCACTGCACTTTGGTCTACTTCAGATTATTACCATTAATGTTGCTAATGTACTTCAAGTTGCTTCATGTAATTACCAGTAAAAGTTTAAAATTCCAGTTTTATGCATTACTGGCATTAACTATAGTTATTGTAGATACTTATATACATATTTATACATCAACAAAGATTAAAATATGAATTATGACACGTTTAGGTTGCATTTATGAACATATAGTTTCGTTTTTTTGCATTTGTGTAATGGTAAAATTAGATGTGCACTTTATAAATTACCACTCAATGGACACGCATTTCCTTATTAAATTTTAATTAAGTATCTGTGCAAATTTTTTAGAGTATATTTCCATTTAGTATTCTTCTTCATCAATATTAGTAAAATTTTATTTCTATAACCCTTGGCTAAATGGTTAGCATTACTCTAAGGCTTATTCACTACAACATTGAACAGTTATGTAAACTGGAGGAAGCACTGAGTCACTGACAACGACACAAAGCACCTTTTCCAGAAATGATCTTATCAGAATGTTATTCGGTAAATTACTAGCAGTGAACATTGATCAAGTGAGATAGTGCTGAATGGGAAGGCATTTATGTGTAAGTGGACAGCTCAGCTAGGTGCATGACCTAGATATCACCTGAACTAGTTATTACTGTATGAGTTTTTATTACAACAAATGTGAGTGGTAAGGCACAGGTGAAATGCACAAATCATGGCTAACATAGCTGCATTGCAGTCTGTGTATCAGGTACATGTACATTTGAATTAGTATTTTTAGCTCAAGCACATGAGTACTTTGAAACATAATTAATCAGGTACAATGCAAAGTAGTCTGCTGTCTGTAGATCAAGTACAAATCCATGTATATGTCAGTTATAGTTATCAGTGTTCAGTAACACTTATTCGAGCGCCAGTTATTAATTGTAGCATTAACTAGGAAAGGTATTTAATGTTATCACACAGACGTTATATACAGCTGTACTTGAAATGAACTTGTACAGTTGGCCAGATGTGTACAAGTAATCACACCTCCAAACCTGGTGCCTTCTCAGGGCTGTAGCCTTTATGCAGGAGAAAATTATTGCCAGTCACACATGTTATGGTGGACACATGGATGTTAACTGTAAAGCCAATTTACAAACATTAAAATGTGTCTGAAGACCTAAAATGGACTACAAACACACATGTGTCACCATTTACACTCACTTCTAAGGTATAACTGACAATATCTATGGTTTTGGAAGACCTTTTTTTGCTCCTTCATTTTTTACCCGTCCACCCATATTTCTACCCGTCCATTTTCGTTTTTATCGGTCTCTGCATAAAGCTATATGATTACATGTATCTTTCTTGACACAAGTTTTGGCCTATGTGTTACTGTTAATAACAACTGTCTGTCTGCAGGATGAGCAGTGGTCGATGTGGTTGCGTTTGCCGTCCTACGAGTGATAGCAAGACGACCTCAATGCTGTGAATGACAACGCAGCCCGAACATGGCACAGTAGTAGTGGGAGGGCCACACCATGTGGCGCCACTGTATGTGTGGCACACAGCACACCCCACGTCTCGGCAACGACTGACTTCTATGCAGCCCTGATACATATCACAAGTTCCCTATGAACGCAATACACAAGTACAGTAGTAGGCAGACAACTGCGTCTTGGAATCACGTCCTAATTGGCAAAGGTCTTTGAGCAGTATATGCTGAATTTTTTGTTACAAGTTACCGAGTACTGCAGACTTGCTGTACGTTATTACTCGTATTAATAGCAGGTTTTAAACGCAAGCCTGTTTGTTGTCAGTTATTGTTAGTTATATCAGAGAGTGCCAAACGGACATTGTGAAAGAGGTACATGTGTGCACGTGGCACGGTCGACCTGATGCAGTAGCAGTACAGTTATTGCGCACGACTATACATTGTTGTGAATGTAGCCAGTTAGTTAGACGTAATTTATTCGAGATCGGCGCAAAGTACGCACACCTGTTATATGTTTCACAAAAGGTGTCTATTTAATTACCGTCGTTTTTAATCTGGGATATAACCGGCAGTACGATGGTCGCGACAGTTGGAGCTCGCCGTACGGTGGATTGTTATGCAGTATAGGAATAGTAGCCGAAACTTTTGAGATGCAATCCGTCAGGGAATAAGTAGCATGGTCGGTCAAGTGTACACGGCCCAGACCCCGTCGTCGAACGGCGCGTCCACGCGACCCGTTGCCGCGGTAACGCCCCGCCAATGAGGCTGATGGGCCGCAACATACCTCTGGATACATCGGCCATGCTGTCGCCGGTGTCCTCCGTGCAGCACTGGCTCGGCCACGAGCTCGAGATCCGCGGCATCGACGCCGTCGTCTACACTCGCTACATCCTCAGTCTGCTGCAGCACGACTCGCCCGACGCCGCCTCGGAGCTCACCGAGGCGAAGTTCTTCCCACCGGCTCACAGGGACGCCACAGCACGTCTCTCGCCAGGCGGCACCACCAGGGGGCGCAGCGGGAGGAAGACGGCCGACCGGCGGCGGACCACCGGGCCGTCCACGGCGGACGAGTTGAAGAAGACGGCCGCGGTCGAGTGTCTTCTGTCTGTCTCGGACGAGGTGAGTTGGAGTGGTTTGTTCACTTACGTATAATATTGTTACGTGACTTATTAAGCCATGGTAGGGTAAATGGTTGCCTGTTTGGTTGACCACTTGAATCTGTTGCTTGCCAACATAATAGGATTGGATAATGCAGTGGAACTAAGAATAACCGATTTGATTACCCTGTGAGCTGTAATAGTTTTAGAAATAATAATACACTGCTCAAAATGTAATTGAAGTTTTTTTTTAAAGTTTTTTTATATAGCACAGTATCCAGGACTGCTCAGAGCTCTTCACACTTTACTTCCCCGGCAGACCTGTTCAATCAACTGTCTATTGCCAGGTACTCATACAGCTCCGTGAACTGTAGCAATGTAGAGTGACAAAACTTGCCCAAGGTTTTAACACCGCAGCACAGGATTCGAACGCGGGTTCTCTTAGTCGAGAGTCAGAAGCTCTACCCCTGAGCCACTGCATTCTAGTAGCTAGCACATACGACTTGTGTACATGCCAAAATGTTACCACTCACCAGGCTTATCAACTGGGAAGTCGTAAATTTCTTCTAAGAATCTGTGAATCGTATGAAAGTTGTTTATTTCACAGTAATGCACTACTACCCCAGGGTATAAGTTCCAAGGATAGGTTACTCAACATTAGCAAACTTGTCAAAACGTCAAACATGATGCAGGCAATATGCCATATTTTGGGGGGTTTCAGCTCCTATATTTTGTCCACATCTATTTATGACATTGTACAGTAGTTTGAAGTTGTTAGTGTTTGTAGTGCCGTATAGTGCCATTACACGGAATAAAGCACGTTATGAGGTGACGTCTTGCAGTGCCTCATGGCCAGGAGTTGCATTTAGCAGATGGTTGGCAAGTTCTCGGCTCTGGAATACTGCCAACTTGTGTTTGCATCTAATTCATGGTGGGCCCATATGTGTGGGTGCATTTGGTACACATGGCTAGTAAATGACGTAAATACCTGTACAGGCAAAGTTCTACATGTATGTACAGGGCTGTACGGATTGTATGGTAGCTAAATTAAGTGTATGTCTTCTAGGTTATGATATAGTTTATAATACATGCGGTTAGTGGAATATGTTTTTTTCATAATGTCCAGTATAAGCTGTTAGAATAAAGGAGTAGAAAGTAGTAGAAATTGTATAAACATGGAAACAAATTGCAAGCAGAACTGAAGGTAAATAAAAAACTAAACACGGTAATAAAAAAAAAAAATACTTACAGCAGTTTACGTTGTCAGCGTGTCATTGAGTGATATTTACTTTACTGGCAAAAACCTTATTTTAGCAAGACGTTTTTTGTAAACATTGTATGTTTGATTGCAATGTAGATCTGTCCATTTATACAGTTAGTAGTTAACATGGCAGATGCAGGGCTTTTTGCTGGATAAAATGTTTGCTAGTCACAAATTCTGTGGTAGACAAACAAACATGTGGCTAGTGGCACTCGTTTTCAAAACATAACTAACAACATTTATTATTTTGGAAGATTGATCCTTATTTTTTACCCATCCAGTGATATTTCTACCCATCCAAAATGGGTTTTACCCGTTCAAATGACGGACGGATGGATGGATCTCTGCATACAGCCCTGAGTGTGTTCCTGGTTGAGTGATTGCTATGTTGTGTTGGAGAGTTCTAGCGTCTTGTTTCACTGACTTGCCTGTCTGTCTGTCTGTAGGAGTCTGGCATTGAGAGTCTGGTGGACGAGTTGTGTGACAAGCTCAAGCAGCAAGCCACCACAGGTGAGTGATTCATTCCTGGCGTAGTGAAGAAACAAGCCTGTCAGCTTCAGCATACATTACACTCACTTATTCAGTTGTCCTTGGTTACCGCAGTCCATTGTATGCACAAAACTGTTTTAGTTTTCATGAGTGATCATAATATTCATCCGGGGCAACTCACACTTCACAATTGTCGTTTTGTCGGCGTCAGTGTATGAAAGACCTGTACTAATTATATACCATTTTGATCCTATGTGATATCGGGCTATCTGTTCGACTCATTCCTGGGCATTGTCACAAAAATCATCCAACGGGGCTTCAACTTCACACAGTGATAAAAAATGGCTACACTACTGACTGCTACAATTCTATGAGTCATTTGGACATTATTCTGTATTTACCTAATTGGATTCATGCAGTTTCACTATCAGTATCATTCTTGAACATATTTTCACTATCAGTATCATTCAGCTTTGACCATCTGGCATTGGGTCAGCCAGCAAAGCCCAGCATATTATGTTATTACAAGAAGAAACTGATTTGCATGAACTTTGCATTGTACATTGATTTAGTATTTTATTTTAAAGCTATTTTTACTTAGAGAATATAGCATCATGGCAAACAGTTCTGTTTATCTGGTTGTTAGGTACACACATGATCTGTTGAGTTAGTAGTTACTTGAGTAAGCGAATCTGTTTCTACTGTGGGACAACTGGGCTGATTGCAGCACGGACAACTATATATTACTGATGAATGTGATTTGATTTTAACTGTTTGTTGATTATGGAGAAAATGTATTTTGAATGTTAGTTTCCCATGGGACAACTAGTAAATGCGAATCCTTACAAATAAATATAATTGTCTGTTGGACATATAAATAATTTAACAGCTTTTTGAATTTGCATCACTGGACAGGTAAAACCATTCAAAACAGGCTTGAACAGTGCAAGTTTTAGTCAGTAAGTTATTTCTGTATGCTCAAGTCCTCAACATTGTTCAACCTGGAATTTGTGTGTGTGTGCAGTGAGTGATGCCTTCAAGAAGACGGAGTGTGACGGTGACCAGACTAGCAGCGATGTCGCAACGGCCTCACAGGGAGACCCTGCACAAAGGTAACGCTTACCTCCTCATCATTGTTACCTTCTACTTTCTGTTATGCTGTCCTCGCCCTTACATTCTCCTCATTCTTTCCTTCCCATTGTCACATTGTCATTATTACGCTCACATCATTCTTACACTATCTTCATTCTTATTCTACTCACTTGTATACTGAAATCTCCTGAGTATATGTCCACATGTGATGTGATTTGTCTGTGAATGGTTGTGTATGAGCCTGATTATGTATTGAGGGATTTATCTATGAGGGTTTCGTCCATATGGGTTATCTCCTGAAGGGTCTGGGGGGGGGGGGGGTTTGTCCAGGTTGTCCAGATGGGGTGTGGGGGATAGCTTCAGTTGGAGATTTAGACATTGAGTGTTTTCTGTCCAGAGTCTGTTGCACACAAATCTGTCCTGAGAAATTATTTCCATAAGTGGTTAAATATCTATGAGGGATGGTGTCCATAAGGATTATGTTGAGATGGTTTATGTCCTGGATGGGTTATGTCCTGGAGGTTATGTGTTGGTGGGTTAATGTCCTGTGTGGTTATATGTCCTGGGGGGTTATGTCATAAGGGGTTCAGTTGTGAGGTTATCTCTGAGGGGTTGTGTCCATAGTACTCCATACCCCAATCCTCTGTCACTGTGGGTGAACAAGACAGAATGTTGTTGTTATAGGTACTACGCTGCCTTCCCCGCCCTCAGTGACGAGTGTGACAAACTCAAGCCTGGTGTGACGGGGAGTGACCGCAGCCTGTGGGCCGCGGTGGCAAGGAAGTCACCAAACTCCGAGGCAGAGAGGCAGCCGGGCGACGGGTCAGAAGTCACTGCCCCAAACGTCACATCGCCGCACATGAAGGACCGGCCAGGGAGTAATGACAGGGACGTGAAGACGGAGCCAGCAAGGCCTGGGAGAAGGCTGACTGAGAGTGGTAGTGGGAAGAAGGTGAAGTTCTCTCCCCAGGACCGCCTCGGCAAGACAAGGAAGGGGAAAAACACGGAAGACATCAGTGGCAAGTCGCTCTACAGAGACGGCAGTTTGTCCAAGAGGCAGTCGCCAGTTGGAGCCGCCAGTACCGGGGGACAGTCAGATAGGGCTAATACGGCGGTCACATTTCTAGTGCCCAAGATGAGGTCGTCTGTGAAGGCATCCCGGCCACAGACCATGTGCAGGGATGGCGACAGAAAGGCTGGCGGCGTCGACTATGTTCTCGTCGATGGCGTCGTCAACGATCACACGTCGCGCGCCTGCGAAGACAAGTCGTGGTACACGGAGTCGTGGGACATCATGATTCCACTGTCACCGATTCCGCGGTCGCGTCTCTACAACCGCAGCACCACGCCTCAGTTTGAACACCCGCAGCACGTGTCCAGTCCGCAGCCATGTGACGGTCAAGAGGACATGTGGAAGATGGAAGCTGAAGGTTGCACCGCGCTTGTTGGAATTGAGGAGGACGACACCGATGCCTTACTGACATCAGAGGCTGCCGATCACAGGCAGCTCTGTGCCAGCATCGCGGATTGCGAAGCGGCTTTGGAAGCCGCGTTTGAGCGGCTTTATGTCGACGGCGACAACGTCGCAATGCGGAACAGCGGCGGGGATGGGGAAGAGGATGCTAAGGCAAAGGGATTTGAAGGTGGTCTTATTGGTAGCCTAAGTATCAACACAGATGACGTAAACAACATGGTTCTCGACGAAGCCGCCCGCGGTTTCTTTGAGTCACAGTCTCTTTCACCTTGCAACGCCGAACGGTTTTGCAGCTTCTTGGGAGAGATAAACAGCTCGCTTGCAGGGGCTGCGTTTGCTGATGACAAGTCTGGCGGTTTGTTGGGAGCCACGACGGAATTAGCCGGCAGTGGTTGCGACCTGAACAGCGGGATTAATGCTCTGCTGTGCACGCCTAAAATGTGGCATTCAAGTGGATGCACGTCGAGTAACGAAGACGTGGATGACGTCGCTGCGTGCAGAAACTGCCGTGGCGGATGCAGTGACGACGTGTTCGCGTCACTTCTGTCGGGAACTGTTGGTCATCATATACCGACAAAGAACAAATCCATTCCATTTAGTACTGAAAACGAGGTACTTGACCACAGGCCAGCGGCGCTGGCGGCGATAGGCAATTGTAGTTCTGTAGTATCACCCGTAGCACAACACATTATGACGTCAGCACCTAGTCTTTCAGAACAATCTACCGCTACTAGAGTCACAGATTGTAGTTTCAGCAGCAGTGACATTGCGCAGACGCATCGGGCGGGCGAGTGGGCGTCTGTGTGGAGCATCAGCAGACACGACTCGTTCGCGCCGTTCCTCGACCTTGACCTCACCGTCGACTGCAGCGGAACCTTCGATGGAATGCTCATGTGGGGAAACGCGACGAGCAAGGAGTTCTCGTCGCCGTCGCTGCTGGGGAAGCCGGGCGTGTGGTCGATGTTCACGTCGGCCGACGTCCTGGGGATAGCGAGGGAGGAGTCGACGTGGGGATGGGAGGACTACGGGAGCAGCCCGTGGGACTGGCAAGGGTTCGGCGCCTGGTGTAGCAGCCCTCGCCAGGAGGCGCTGGTTCCACTGTCTGCCGCGCGGATCTCCCATATCTGGGATGTGAACGCGTCGCAGAGGAAGACGGACGACGACGCGAGATGGTACAGCTGCAGCACGTTTGCTGACGACACCCACCTGATGAATGTCCGCTTTGAGCTGTCCGACTCGCAGTCAGACATGGGAGCCTTTATCGAGGGCGGTCTGTATGGCAGCGTGGGGACTTTATGTGGCGATTCAACATGGAGCACCTCGGCCGATCCGTTGCTGGACGTGACGGTCAGCGCTGACCGCGGTCTGTGGGACGACTTCTCCCTGGAGCCCGTCTTCTCGTTCCATCGCAGCGTCAGCGCTGACTTCGGCGTCTCGCCGGCAGCAAAATTCACGGGCACCACCGGGATCATGCTATCGGAAAACTCCGCGTTCCAGGACCGGATCCCGGCGCGTCTCCCGCATGTTCAGAGCGCCCCCTGTCTGTCACCGCAGAAGCTGCTCCGGCAGCGCGTAATGGAGCGCCACCTGGTGGAGGTGCGACACTTGTACAAGACGGACACAAGCATCCTGCAGCAGCTGGGTTTGACGCCGGACAGTCAGACGGATGCACAGGTCAAGTTCTCGCCGGACAAGCACTTCAAGCCGATCCACGTTCTCAGAGACGCGGCCGCGGTTGCCCAGCCCGTGCTGCATGACATCTTTGACGGCGAGTGGCCGTCTAAATCTGGATGCAAATGCAGCTCGCCGGTCTGTCGCAGGGACTCGTGTCTCGGGGGGTATCAGCCGTTCGTTGGTGGCGACATGACGGAAGTCGTCACGGCCGCCGTCGCCGACTGCAGTTTCGTGCCACGTTTCCGACTGAACAAGGCCTTCGAGAAGTACTCGCAGACCGGCGAGTCTCCGAACTCGGAACGCGGACAGGAGGAAGAGACCTTCCATCTGCCCGCAGACATGGACGACTTGTTCGAGGACGCGGAGGATGAAGACGGCGATGTCACCGTGACCGTGACGCATGTCGATTGTCACGAGTCGAGCAACAACTGCAGCACCAGCGACTACGAGAGCATGCTGCAGGACCTGTCTCTCGACGACTGCGCCGGGCTGGCCAACCTCTGGGCCAGCGAGACGAGTCAGCCGGTCGACGTGCCGCCGTCGTCGTCGACCTACCAGTCCATCTGGAGCTGCGGCGGCGACAACGAGATTCCCAGCATCCCTCACTGCTACTCGACGCTTGACGCCGCTGACATCCCCGATCCCAGCGATGTCTTCTGGGATTTGTCCCTCATGTCCGGGTTTCAGGTGTCTTCCGAGATACTAGATGGCAGCACTGTCGAGGTTAATGAGGCGGAGCCAAAGTGGATGAATGCTGATGATGACGATGATGACATATTCACTGTGTGCAGTTTGGAAGTGGATCAACAGGTGAGTTGGCTGTTTTATGGTACATGTAAACAATTTAGTAGAATATTAGTTACATCTGTAAAATGCTGATCTTTGTTATTGTTATAATTTAAGTTTTTCTTTGTGAAAACACTAATTATGTTAAATTTATTAATATATATATATGTTGACATTTTTGTTTTATTCTAGAGATGTATTTTTGATGAATTCCTAAAAGATTTAGATATGTCATATTTGTGCGGCAAGCACAGCTTAGTTGCAGAATGCACAACATTCACGATGGTTCGTGTTCTCTTACTTCAGGCTCTGTTGACATCTGATGTGCAGCTCAAGACTGTGGTGGTGCCCCCTACCTCCCCACCCCCTCCCCCTCCACCCCCTCCACCGCCCCCTGACAGCCAGGTCTTGTACTCGGCCCAGCTTGAGGAAGAATGGTTGAGGACGGACGAGGTATTTGAGGTGCAGGTGCCGAGGAAACGACCAACGGGCACAGTAAACGGTGCGTGAACACTTGTACACAGTTTCTGCACATTTACATTAAATGTAAAATTAATTAATGTGCTCATTTTTGGCAATTTAGATGTATACAATGTAAATCAGTATATTTTTTTCTAGTTTTGTAATGATCGTCAGGAAACAGGCTGTGTTTTCTTTTTGTGTGAAAGCTGCTAATGACATTCAGTTGTTTCTGAACATTTGTAAAGCTGCACATTTTCAAGATGCTGCACAACCAATGCATGATCATTAGATTTAATGACAAATGTCACATACCTAGATGTGGTACTTTAAGTCAGGGATTTTAGTATCGCATGCACATGATATAAAAAAATATAATTTTCTCGAGGGGCTGCTACATAATTGAACAGATTGTCTACTGCTTGTGTTGGTGGTAGCTTGAATATGTTTAAAGATAGAGTCGACATACCTCAGAACGGCAGGATGCACATTGATAAAGGGGTTGGTTTCTCAATAATCCAAAGCACTTCCCTCTCCATCTATTTATACTCCATCCATTGTTTCACTTGGAGGCAGTCTGGTTAAATCTAAACACACTGACTGTTAACACCCGCCGCTGCCAGTTGTTGACTGACTGGGTGTTGTGTTGTGTTGTAGGGCCTCAGACAGTTGTTGACTGACTGGGTGTTGTGTTGTTGTAGGGCCTCAGACAGTTGTTGACTGACTGAGTGTTGTGTTGTTGTAGGGCCTCAGACAGTTGTTGACTGACTGGGTGTTGTGTTGTGTTGTAGGGCCTCAGACAGTTGTTGACTGACTGGGTGTTGTGTTGTTGTAGGGCCTCAGACAGTTGTTGACTGACTGGGTGTTGTGTTGTGTTGTAGGGCCTCAGACAGTTGTTGACTGACTGGGTGTTGTGTTGTGTTGTGTTGTGTTGTGTTGTGTTGTGTTGTGTTGTGTTGTGTTGTGTTGTGTTGTGTTGTGTTGTGTTGTGTTGTGTTGTGTTGTGTTGTGTTGTGTTGTGTTGTGTTGTGTTGTGTTGTGTTGTGTTGTGTTGTGTTGTGTTGTGTTGTGTTGTGTTGTGTTGTGTTGTGTTGTGTTGTGTTGTGTTGTGTTGTGTTGTGTTGTGTTGTGTTGTGTTGTGTTGTGTTGTGTTGTGTTGTGTTGTGTTGTGTTGTGTTGTGTTGTGTTGTGTTGTGTTGTGTTGTGTTGTGTTGTGTTGTGTTGTGTTGTGTTGTGTTGTGTTGTGTTGTGTTGTGTTGTGTTGTGTTGTGTTGTGTTGTGTTGTGTTGTGTTGTGTTGTGTTGTGTTGTGTTGTGTTGTGTTGTGTTGTGTTGTGTTGTGTTGTGTTGTGTTGTGTTGTGTTGTGTTGTGTTGTGTTGTGTTGTGTTGTGTTGTGTTGTGTTGTGTTGTGTTGTGTTGTGTTGTGTTGTGTTGTGTTGTGTTGTGTTGTGTTGTGTTGTGTTGTGTTGTGTTGTGTTGTGTTGTGTTGTGTTGTGTTGTGTTGTGTTGTGTTGTGTTGTGTTGTGTTGTGTTGTGTTGTGTTGTGTTGTGTTGTGTTGTGTTGTGTTGTGTTGTGTTGTGTTGTGTTGTGTTGTGTTGTGTTGTGTTGTGTTGTGTTGTGTTGTGTTGTGTTGTGTTGTGTTGTGTTGTGTTGTGTTGTGTTGTGTTGTGTTGTGTTGTGTTGTGTTGTGTTGTGTTGTGTTGTGTTGTGTTGTGTTGTGTTGTGTTGTGTTGTGTTGTGTTGTGTTGTGTTGTGTTGTGTTGTGTTGTGTTGTGTTGTGTTGTGTTGTGTTGTGTTGTGTTGTGTTGTGTTGTGTTGTGTTGTGTTGTGTTGTGTTGTGTTGTGTTGTGTTGTGTTGTGTTGTGTTGTGTTGTGTTGTGTTGTGTTGTGTTGTGTTGTGTTGTGTTGCGTTGCGTTGTGTTGCGTTGCGTTGTAGGGCCTCAGACAGTTGTTGACTGACTGGGTGTTGTGTTGTTGTAGGGCCTCAGACAGTTGTTGACTGACTGAGTGTTGTGTTGTATCATAGGGCCTAGGACAGTTGTTGACTGACTGGGTGTTGTGTTGTTGTAGGGCCTCAGACAGTTGTTGACTGACTGAGTGTTGTGTTGTGTTGTTGTAGGGCCCCAGAAGAAGCCGTGCAGCTTCTTCCTGGAGGGCAACTGTCGCCGGGTCGACTGCAAGTATTCCCACGACCTGTCCATCATCACCTGTCGCTTCTGGGAGGAGGGACAGTGCTTCAAGGGCGTCACCTGCCCCTTCCTGCACGGCTACTACTCGGGGTACGTGTCTCCTTAGTGCCTTGGACGGTCACCAGATGGCACTGGAAATGTTAGTCTGCATATGAAAATATGCTTTTGGGGTAATCTGGATATAATGTAAACCTGATGTATCATCAATTTCCTGTATGTATTTTGCGGAGGAATTTGGGTGTTCGTGGGTTTGTATTGGTTCAAATGTGGAAATCAGGAGAAATTATTTTCTGTGTTCGTCACACAGGTATGAATTATGTGACAAATTTACAAGGGTGTAAGTGGAAACACATGTTACGATAGGTAGATTTATGATAAAATGTAATATATTTTGTTGGATGCGGCTAGATTTTGTAACAGGGAGTACTTGATCAAAATGGGATTGCGATATGTTTATGTGGCAGGTTTACCAAGGTTTAGTAAATAATGCCGATTTCAGCCTAGAAGATAATGTTGAATGTTTGAATATGCTACAACAATTTTTAATGAAGGAATTCAGTAGCAATTGTTCAAATGCGTTGTGTTTTAAGTTGATCAGTGGCAGTTTCAAATGTGCTAGAGTGACGCTTGTGGTATCATGAAACATGTGAAATGTTTGCATGAATGTTTGCTAATTTCTTGAAGTACTCACAGTAATTAACTCTACATTCAACCTGTCAAACAGGTAAACCATCCGTAATAAATTGTGTCATTTAAAAAGTCTTCTCTGAAACTGTCTCTGTATTGTCAGACACCCTCAGAAGTCATGCAGTGCCTCAGAACAGAAGATACGTAGCATCAGTGTCGACAGGGATGACTTTCCACCACTCTCAAAGTCGCAGGTAATTTGTTTCTGGTGTTCACTGAATGAGTTTGTACCATTTTAGCAGTTGACAGTGTACTAAGACTGATACTTGGATTTTAAATAATAATCAATTTGCATGGCAGTAACCACGATAATAAGAACATTTTAGGAAATACTGACAATGCTTTTGGAAATACCCAAATGGAGTAAATATATTTATAATTATAATATAATATATTGTAAAATATATTTTACAATTGTTTTTGTTGAAAAATAGTTCTGAAAGTCGTGGACTGAAACAGTGTGCCTGAAAAAAGTTATATTTTCATATAATTATTTTTTCTTTAAAATTCTTTATAGCCAGGTATTAAAATTATATTTAATTGATTGGAAAAAATCGAACATATAAACACACTAGCTCAATTGTATTATAAACACAATCCTAAGCTGCCCAGCCCCATTTCAGTCATTTTCATGAGAAAGTTCCTTGATTGTAACGACTTGTTCTTCTACTGTTCTCAGGATGACGAGTCCTTGACTAGCATCCAGCCAATCAGAGGCAGTTTCCACGGGTCGTTCCCTCGCCGCGTGCGCACACGCTCAGACCGTGGCATGTCGACTCATGCGAACACGTACCAGAGAAGGCGTCTGCTGACCATAGCTAAGACCAAGTCTCTGCCCGCCTAGGTCCTGGGTCCTAGGTCTAGGTCCTAGGTCCAGGATCTGTTGGACAACACAACCACATGACTTGTTTCTTGCATGAGACACTGTAGTTGGTTGTAGCTGTGTGGTTACTCTACATTCTCTCTATAAACTTTCGATATTCACACAAATAGATCCGTCAGGATTGCCTGCAACTCATACAACCTGTGTCCCTGATTGCTGGGAATTGACTTGTGTTGTACTTAGGAAATTTTTATGTCACCGTCACATATAGTGTAGGACAGTTCCACATAGTGTTAGCCGGATTAGCGTTTTCTTTTGGGCAGTTGGATCGGTCCAGTTCGGGAATACAACACCAGAGTCAGGTCTTTCACAGAGCAATCCAATTGTGTTCGTACATTGGACACCAGTGATGAACGAGAATTGATGTTTCGTAGACAAAATGTGTGTAAGTTGATAACATTTATGCAAACTTCGTAGTGGAATTAAAGCACGCTAGCTAGTTGTAGCTTGACACCTTTCACGGGCATGTGTAATGTGTAAACTAACCTGACACGTTTGTTTCGTTTGTGGTCAGATTTCCTGTCTTGGATGTTGGGTGTGCGACGGCGAACAGATGTAGTTGGTTGGTAGACTGACTTCTGCGTTTCAAATGACACGTTTGTACTAAACCAGATGAAGACTGAGTTCAGTCGCCAGCGTCGAGTGTCTAGAGAGAAGGAACGTGGTCATTTGTGGTCACAGACGATGAGATATTATGTCCATTTTGAGCAAAGGCTCGTCTGCTAATTATGTACACATAAGATCATGGAAATATGATATGTTGCGTGTGAAATATGTGGATGGTCTGCGGGGTGGTCGCGTAAGTTGTAAAGTCACAGAATATAGTGGCATCGTTATGGGAATAGGAGTGGTGTGGTCATAACCAACCATTGTAGGGAAATACATTGTAATGGTGGCACCACATTACATATGAAACATGCAAATAATTTGTCCTGTGGAAATTCTGGATGATGTAAACCGCGAGCACCAAGTCAGGTGATTACTGGACTGGGGGGAGGGGGGAACTAACGGTAGATGGGTGAAGTTTGTCAACTTTGCAATCCATCCCTAGATATGTTTGGATGTAGACATGTCTGTCAGTCAGTCAGAGGTAAAACATGTCGTTGTGATCATCACAGAATCCAAAGATGACACTTGTTCCCTGTCATAGTTTCTGTTAAACAGAGATTTAGAAACCTTGAGCTACCAGCTCCCACAAAAGAAACCATTCTTCGTTGCACTGCGAGGGCGTTCTTCCACTGTAGAACTGATGGTGTTTCTGTTAACTTAGCGAGGTGGTACTGGTGTTTGTTAACTGTTGTATGTAACCGAGAAAAAACTCAGAAAAATTATTTGTTAACAGTATTATTTTATCGCATTAACCGTTGTTTGTTGTACTAAATTATTTATTGTTTAGGTTTTTAAATCATTGCTCTTGCACGTGCGGTGTCTCGACACCGTCCTATTGGAGTTGGGCTGCACCTGGGGCATATTATAGCATGTTTTAATTACGATGTTATGCCATTATATTCATGCGTTTCATACCTACTTGTAAAACCACTTTGTAGTATTTTTGCAGTAATTTGTACTAGTGTAAACCGGACGTTTTGCGTGAATACACACACAGTCACAGTTGGACTATTTTGCCGAAATAGTTTTTTTAAATTTAGCTGTGCACTAAAGTCGGTCTTATTGTTTTGACGCCGTGTGTGTGTTATGCACATCCTGCATATGTTTTGGGAAGTATTTAAGTTTTGGTTTGCACAAAATGCATTGAGTTAGTTAGTCGATGACAAGTAATCAGCCAGAGGTTTGTTAACACCTGCATTGATGCCCCAGAGGCTATTTGATCAATAACCACCAGGTGTATGTCATATGTTACTCAACTGCAGTCAGCTGTATTGCATGCAAAACGAGTAATAGTTTGCGTCTACTCCAAAACGGCATTTTAATTCAAGTATTGTCGCGGGATTTCTCTAGTACAAACAAAACACATTTTAGTGGTGCTCAAAATTTGCGAGGTTCAGTTATTTGCATGGTTTGAAAACGCCTAATGTTTGTATTTAGTTAATTCATCATAGGTGAAAAATATGAATGTCTGTTTGTGGTCAGACTTACCATTTCTGTAACAGTTGTACTGCAAAATGTTTTATTTGAATTGCCAAAGATGTGTTGTTGAGAAGTGGGAACTTTATTTTGCGTCCCCATTTACATAACAGATGTTGCTATGCTTTTTAGCTTGCATGATAGTTCAATATTGATGCTTTGGCACATTTTAATACATTTTAGAACTTTCTGAATCTAATGCTGTCGTCTCCACCCTGCATTACATGACTACTGAATTCTTACTGCTCATGTCACCTGTAATGGTAAACCACGACCTTAAGCAGTATTCCGCAGGGGTACGTTGCTAATAAATGTTTCCCCTGATATTTTTAGTACATTATGCAAATTGGCGTCACACCAAAATAGCAGTGCTGAGCTGCTGATCGGTCAAGCAGTAAATTTACCCTGCAGATTTCTTTGAAAATTGCTTTGTTTTCAAAACAGCATGGCAAACCAAGGCTAACTGCATATGCAGGTGACTCTGAGAGATGTTTATCACTGCATGGTTTAGCATTACCACTGACATGTACGCAAAGGGCTTTCGTGTTGTATCTTTTGCTTTTGCCAATTTTTTTCCTGAGGCTGGTGGCTTTTACTTGCCAGTGTCAACATGTATGTCGTCCCACACACAGGACACAGTAGACCAGTGTCTTGACAAAGAGCTGTGCTTTCTATATTTTACCCCACCCAGCTTTCTCTGAAGACGCTGCCTGATTCTATAACATACTCGAGTTGTGAAGTTGAATTTTTTTCCTGCTGCTTCGTAGAGACTATTACGAGGGCAGTGACACCAAACTGTTCACAGTATGTAGGGTTCGGATTTGTCTCGATGTAAACGGGAATTGAGTGTCTTATTGTAAAATATAAAAAATATGTCAAACTAGAAGTAACAGCTTGCCGCTGAACAAAATACTGCGAGCTGTCTGATGGACGTCTGAGTCTGTGGAAGATCAATGAACACTTGTGTTTATGAAAGTACGTGAATCGTTGCATTATGAAGTTGTTTTAGTGGTCATGATATTTTAAGATACTTGTAACGGGGTTGTTGTTATTATTTTCAGGAACAAGTCTGGAATGACTATTATTTTAGTACCCGTCGGATTGCAGCCATGAAACATGTACTGTCTGTTACAGACTTATGCCGTTATGCTGGTCTTTGACTACAGCACTAACAAATCAGTCAGATGATGACACAGTAGTTGTTAAGCCAGTATCCGTGTTCATCCAACTATCTGTAGTAGTCGGTGTGGATGTCAGCTTTAATTTGGCCTCAACAATGTCGAGATTGTGGGTACCATTACTGTGTTTTAGGGCCAGGAACATAAAATGTGTGGATTGTGTAACTCACAGCATGTCTATGTATGCCTGTAAGATAACAAAATGCAGTCAGATTAAGTCCCCGTTGCAGTGTAAGACTAATGGTAACACTCGAGGTGGTTATATAGAGGCAGATAATAGTAATACACACTAGATATATTTGATGTGCAGCAGTGATGGTTGAAAAATACAGATCCAGAAATATATATGGCATTAAATATAATAAGATAATGCTGGTGAAATGCCCTAAAGATGCTGCATACCATCACTGCATTGTTCTATAATCCCACATAATGAATCCTCCCGTTTTCTTGTGTTGGTACCTTGGCTGTGACGATAGGTTTGACGTTAGACACTTTTGAGAAAATGAATATCAGTATTTGGCTTTGATGTTTTCTGGCTGCTTCGATTGTTGCCGTGCAACTTGTTACACCTAGCAAGCATTGTCCTGTGACGATTGAATGAATATGGGGTGGTCACACGTTCACACAGTCCCAGGATATGTCTACACTAATTGTTAATGCAAATTGATGTTAATGACAATTTTAAATTGCAACAATCACCTGTTGGACACCATTTACTGGCAGAAGGAGAAGTTAAACCAAAACCAGACACGTGCCCTTTTTGGACTTAGGTGCACTCTCGAGAAACTCCCTGATGTGTGTTGTTGACAAGATGGTGGGAGCCACAGTCACAGTAATAGGAAACATCTTGTGGAGCGTGGCATTTATATAAATATCCTGGACTGACCTAGATGTGCGAAACAGGTGTACTGTGCTGGTATTCATATTTCTAAGTTTACAGGGAAGCAGTGCTGAACATGGAAATACTGAAATATTTCTGATGACACCCAGATAATGGCGAACACCTCGTGTTGGTATTTCCACCAGGATGCATGCACAGTGTGGTCTTATGGTGTGGATACTGGCTTCAGCAAGCCACTGATGTCTTCAAAGATGCTGTATGGTACGGGATGATTATGTAGTGTCTACCTTTCTGGGTATATTCTGAAGCAAGTTTAATTTCTGGTTGATCTATTTCGGTTGGACAATGTATGTTTACTGTAGGCATTCTGTCTAATGCTACTCACTAATAACTCACAATTGGCTTTAGGAAATGTTTTCTAATTTCTGTGGTGTTTAAATAAACCAGTTTAACCTTGAATGTGTTGGTTGTTGTCTTTATGTAGTTTTTACCTTCACGTGTAATTTTGTACCACATCACTACATAAAGTGCATCATCAATGTTTTCTCTTTAATATTGCATTGCAAATTTTTTATTTCAGCAAAAACGCAAACCTGTAATACAGCTAGTGCACTCTGGATACGTCTAACCTCAAAGAATGACCAGTAACATCATTGCTAGTTATTAAAATGCCTATATACACCTATATAAAAATATGGTATAAATGCTAATTGACATCCTAGGGTGTTAAACAGAAGTTAGATAATTGAAAACAATTCACCTGTTGGTTTGTGTAACTGTATACGTACACACAACTGGCTGTGATGAACACATGTATATCTTGTCTATAATACTGTGTCGATCTTTATCTCTCCCAACCCTCCTACTTATTGCGTGCGTGCGTGCGTGCGTGCGTGTGCTTATGTGAGTGCATGCACCGGTTTGTGTTACATAAAAAAAATAACTTATAGGCCAAAGTACAACCACTATTGATTTACGATTACATGTATATTCATGTAATCACAGGTTATCACAAAACGTACACACAAACAATACACTGTACATGTATCTAAAGCAAACTACAACACAGTAAGTAACACTGCTGTAGTTTGGATATATTTATTCACCTTAATTAAAATATACATTCTGGTCACTATGTACCTTTTTCAGACAGGAAGCTTTTTCAAGCAGGTTGCCCATTTAAGAAAATTAAAACAAAATTTATAACGTATTATAAAATACATAGCCCAGATTCATGATGCACTATTCTGTCTGTGCCCGAGAAAACAACCACCCACAAGGCATCATTTATCACCATCATTGGTGTTATATTGGGCATCATGACTCGATTCTGTCAGAATTGTCATTAGAAAAGCAGAGCATATCACACATACGTAAGATAAGTAAAACAGCGTATCACAAAAGTGTAAGAGAATACATCTAAGTAAATATTGTTATATTTTCTTAAATAAATACATTGCCAATTGGTAGATCTTCGATCAATATTCCAAGGAATAGGATGAACCTAGAAGGATTTCAAGTAGAAGGATTTACGACACTCAAACGTTACCTCACTGACGTTGCAGGTTGAGACAAGAATATCCAAAATGAAAACTAAAAGAGTGCACTGACTAAACTTTCTAAAACTAATCAGTACACCAAACAAAACAAAAATAACAATGTTCAGGATTGTATGGAAAACATACAACTGTCGCATACAGGACACACACAGTGTATGACACATACGACCTCATAGTAAAATATAAATCAGATCCTTGTGAAAACATCATGAAGGCATGAAAACAGAAATATACTGTATATATATATACATATATATACACACACACATATATATATACATTTATATGCATATGCTACAAACACTTGATAAATAATTACAAACATAGGCTCAGTAACAATGCATTGATAACCACAATAAAGCTAACAATCACAGACATTCAGATATCACAATTGTATAATGAGAACTAGCTTCAACAAACCAAGAGAGAGCAATCTACAATCTTAGTATTCTGTGGTGTGAAGGTGATGATAATTTCTAGTTAGTGATCACCTCTAGGAGCCGTATTCATGTCGAGCAGATAAACTACCCAGAGGTAAATGACGTAACCGCCGATACTACAAGAATACAGAATCACGTGCCGTTATCCGGCGGATAGCGTTACCTCCGGGTAGGAAGGCTTAACCGGGCGATGTGAATACAGCTCCTGGTATATTAAACATGCCACTTTAATGACTTCTGGTAAATAAAAGTAAATTACCTTCATTATATATATATATATATCCACACATATATATATATATATACACACATGAGTAAATAACCTTAATATATATATAATATTATATACATATATGTATAAATATATATATATACACATGAGTAAATAACCTTATTATATATATATATAAATGTGTGTGTTTATATATATATATATATATATATATATATATATATATATATATATATATATGCTGCATGTAGAGACTACACTACTACAGAGTAACCAGTATATAGTTGTGTGAATTAGTACTCACTGCCATTACATCACCACAACAAACATAAACCATTTGTTGTCAGAAAACACCAATACACGTGTAGAATCATGTAAATCCAGTTGTAGAAATACAGTGTTGCAAAAGGCCATTGTAATTAAAAGTGACACTTTCAACAACATATGTCCTGAGATGTCTTTGTTTAGTAGACAACAAACAATAGTAAAATAATTGTAAATAAAGACACTTAGTTAATGTCTTTATGCTCAGGTCTCTGAATGCATTCAAGCACCAGAACATGTTATCACAGATATGCATATCACAGTTTTATAATCTAAACACTGACCATACTTATGTGGTGGAGTAATATGCAATTAATCCAAACCACAGGATTGGTTCAGATGTACAAAAGGTATTTCAAGTAGGTACTTACAATGTGTTTTCCTGCAATATATTTTTGGCACACCTGCACTATATAGGAATGAAAGAGTATTACTAGCAAGGTAATGTAGAAGATCACAACATCTATTCTATTAAAATATAACACCTGTGAACGGAGGAGTTCACATAGAACTGACCGTCATTCCCGTTCACATTCTTGGGATATAATTCCTGTTCACATTCTTGGGCTATAATTCCCGTTCACATTCTTGGGCCATAATTCCCGTTCACATTCATGGGCCATCATTCCCGTTCACATTCTTGGGCCATCATTCCCGTTCACATTCATGGGCCGTCATTCCCGTTCACATTCATGGGCCATCATTCCCGTTCACATTCTTGGGCCATCATTCCCCTTCACATTCTCGGGTCAGCATGCGTCTGATACGTGTGACCTCGACCTTGACTCTGACCTCTGTAGAAGACAGCATTCCGAAGGAGCACTTCAATGTTGTAGAGAGACTGCCTTGTGTTCTCTTCCATCTCAACGATCCTCCCCTCCAGAGCTGCCACCGTGTCCTGTAACTTTGCCGTACTTTCCACCCCAACTATGCCCTGCCGCGTCTGCTCGGCAATCTGTTCCTGCAACGTCGTCGCTTGCGCTCCGGAGCGATCAGCATCATCATCGTCCTGTTCAAATGCAACTTTTCGCAGTGGTCTGATGCTGGGATGATCGGGGGACATGTGAACCTCGTAGGTCGTTGCCGTGCTGTTCCGGCGATGACTGGAATGATCTCTGTCGTCTCGATCCACATTGTGACTTTGGTCATACCCGGGGTCATGAGCACTGTTCCTCCTCTTGTGCGTTCTCCTTCGCAGTTTCTCCTTCTGTGCGTGACTTGAATCCGAGCCGTTGTCGTCGCTCCTGTTGACGTCTCGTGTGCTGACAGGCGACTTTGGTCTGGTCTGCCTTGGATCAAGCGATGACGGTTGTTGTTGTGGTTGTTGTTGCGGTTGTTGTTGCGGTTGTTGTTGTTGTTGCTGGTCAGGGTCTGGTTCATCGCGAACAGGTTCATTGTCACTGTCGGAGAATGCCACTTGCCAGTTGCGAGTCAGCTTCCTGTTCGTTGCATATTTCTTCTTCTTCTTCTTTTCATTGCTGTCCGTCTCTCGGATAGCCTAACAACACAGCAAGCCTTCCTCACAAAACAGGCAGATGACATGTGGAGGATTCTGTATTTATCTACGTCATGCAATACCAGTAACAATAAGATAACCTCTCATCACTTTTTGCACCTAAAAGTATGTCACGACAAATGGATTGTTCAATCTCAAAATCGATAATCCATATTCAGTTGTCAACAGACTGATGGAGGGGCCATCTCAGCATACAGCGACCCACGATTTCACATGTTCTATAAGTGAATTCATGAATTAACTGGCTCAATTCACGTGTTTCCGTATGTGAATTCACTGGATTCTGTGAACAAACTTGGTGTGTCAACACGTGTTTACCGTGAAATCACGAGTTTTTCACCTGATGACACGTACCAGTGAAACCGTACCAGTTCTGACCAGTATGACTCGTGTCAAACTCGTTCAAAACTCGTGACAACAGGCAGAACAATTTGTGTATTCACGTGAATACACGTGAAAATACGTACTGGTGGAGCGGTACCAATTATGAACCAGTATGACACGTGCCAACTGGTTCAGAAATGGTTCCTTGTTTGCTGGGATAGCAGAGGTGGATAAGCAAGGTATGAAGGCAAACTGTTATTTAATGATAGTGGAATTGTGTGACATATTCAATGAACCCATCATTATCAATATTAACTCCCAAGAATCAATGCAGTAACTATTAAGTATTGACTTTATGAGCAGATGCTGCAACCATCACGCAACAAACAGCCTAGGTAATAACACAAATAACCAGTTGGTATAACTCATTCACGTGCTATATTTAAGTAAGCTTAATTACAAAAACACAAACCACATCAAACATTAAACTAAACTTGTAACCCGAGCGGAGTAACTACAAACACATGTTTATATTAGAAAGCAATAATATAATAATAATATATAATAAATACAGTATTTGTCTGCACCATATATGTAGCAATAAAACCATTCAGAGGCACATTACACTTTACAAGAATATACAGATTACCTAAAAATTAAAAAAATAGAGACGCAGTTGTAAAATAAATAGATCAGTAAAAAACAAAATGTTCAATATAAATAAATAATATTAATCTTAATAATACTAAAATACTAATACTGATAAATAATAGTTAATTATATTACAATTTAAAAAATGAAATAAAATAATAATAAAATAGTTGATAAATAATAGATATTAAAAATATTTGATAGTAAAAATAAATAATAGTTAATTATATTACAATTAAAAATAAATAAATAAATAATAAAATAGTTGATAAATAGTACATATTAAAAATGTTTGGATAGTAAAAAACTGTTCTTTTAAAGCGAAAAAAGTAATGTGGTTGTGTGTTGTCATCTCAGACTCACTCACCTCAAGTTCATTTTGGTGTTTGAGTTTCTTCGTGTCTTCCTGCATGGGCCAACGTGACAGCTGTGTCTTGCCGTAGGACTCTGTCAACGCTATACTTGAGTCGACAGATGAGGACCGACGTAGAGACCCTGGTCCCCAGCTCTGCTCCACCAGACGGTCCTCCTCCAAGTGTCTTGAGACCTTCGACACACTGGGGACCAGACCAAAGATTTCGTCAACATTCAATGTTTAACAAGATTTAACAAGATTGCAACCTAGAGATCTTTCTAGCCACACCAATATGCTTCTTGCAGATATTTTAGTCATACTAATGAAACAAATCTAATGATGACAAGTCTGTGGTTGATTGGAAGCACAAATCAACAAGCCAACAACAATCAACAGACTTAACTAAATGGAGCAACACCACAGATATTTGATTTGTTGAGTGCTACAAACACAACAAGGACCATGTCACATCTCTCCGTGTCCCGTCCAACTCTCTCCTCCCACAGAAGATTACGAAATGGCAAAACCAAAACACCACAAACTGCACCAAGCATCCAGGATGTAAGTAAACCAACAAGGCCCACCCAGAGAGAATGTTGGCGATGTGCTTCTCCGAGGTGAGCTTCGGGGACTTGCGATCTTCTCGCACCAGCTTCATCACCATCTCCTTCTCAAACACCTCCAGCATCTCCTTCTGGTACTGAGTCAGCCGCGACACTGGGGACACATGACACGTCAACAGATGAGTGGGGACACATGACACGTCAACAGATGACTGGGGACACATGACACGTCAACAGATGACTGGGGACACATGACACGTCAACAGATGAGTGGGGACACATGACACGTCAACAGATGACTGGGGACACATGACACGTCAACAGATGACTGGGGACACATGACACGTCAACAGATGACTGGGGACACATGACACGTCAACAGATGACTGGGGACACATGACACATCAACAGATGACTGGGGACACATGACACGTCAACAGATGAGTGGGGACACATGACACGTCAACAGATGAGTGGGGACACATGACACGTCAACAGATGAGTGGGGACACATGACACGTCAACAGATGAGTGGGGACACATGACACGTCAACATATGAGTGGGGACACATGACACGTCAACATATGAGTGGGGACACATGACACGTCAACATATGAGTGGGGACACATGACACGTCAACAGCCTGTGTTGTGTAGACTCACTATCATCTGGCTCCTTACAACACGTCCTCCTGCACAGGAACTTGAGCATGAGGTAGATGTGGTCGATGGCGATGAGAGGCGGCGCCAGGAGTGGCTTTGTGTCGTACTCCACCACAAGGAAGTACATGCCAAACTTCCAGATCTGAATCGAGTTCTTTTGCACATCTTCGAATATGTTGCTGCAGAAGAGGAATGTGCTCTTGTAAGGTGATACTGCATGTTGACATGCAACCTAAGAGGAATGTGCTCTTGTAAGGTGATACTGCATGTTGACATACAACCTATATACATTAATGTATGCTAACAAATTAATGCTGCTGGAATAGAAATGTTTGAAAATACTGATGCAAACTATAATGTGAGAAGGGGTGGTTTTGTTTGTTTTTATCCTTGTGTTTCTCTAACTAAAGCTAAGAATCCTATGTACAGAAATGGCAGATGCAATATGCACCAAAACAACTCATACAGTGTCAAGCAGAAGTTAATAAAGTGGTTCCTTAAGAGCATACAGAGGCAAATGCAATTTTCACATGGATGCTCAGAACAGAATTGTATTATTTCGTGATTCATGTTGTACCTGCACATAAATCCCAGAACTGATGTCACAGACACAGGCACAGGCACAGGCACAGGAACAGGCACAGGCACAGGCACAGGCACAGGCACAGGCACAGGCACAGGCACAGGCACAGGCACAGGCACAGGCACAGGCACAGGCACAGGCACAGGCACAGGCACAGGCACAGGCACAGGCACAGACAGACACACAGACAGACCAGACCCGGACCCGACCTGAAGTAGATCCGGGCCAGACCAGACAGAAATAAAAAATAATTATAAGTAAGTAAAATATAAATATAATAATTACAAATACTATCTGATTATAGGTATTTCTCATTTTGCCTGCTGTTTGCCAAGCGTACTTGGCAGGAGTGACTGAGTACACAATGCCTGACGTGGTTGTTACTGGCAGGAGTAACTAAGGACACAATGCCTGACGTGGTTGTTACTGGCAGTAGTAACTAACGACACAATGCCTGACGTGGTTGTTACTGGCAGGAGTAACTAAGGACACAATGCATGACGTTGTTGTTACTGGCAGGAGTAACTAAGGACACAATGCCTGACGTGGTTGTTACTGGCAGGAGTAACTAAGGACACAATGCATGACGTTGTTGTTACTGGCAGGAGTAACTAAGGACACAATGCCTGACGTGGTTGTCACTGGCAGGAGTAACTAAGGACACAATGCCTGACGTGGTTGTTACTGGCAGGAGTCACTAAGGACACAATGCCTGACGTGGATGTTACTGGCAGGAGTAACTAAGGACACAATGCCTGACGTGGTTGTTACTGGCAGGAGTAACTAAGGACACAATGTCTGATGTGGTTATTACTGGCAGGAGTAACTAAGGACACAGTGCATGACGTGGTTGTTACTGGCAGGAGTAACTAAGGACACAATGCCTGACGTGGCTGTTACTGGCAGGAGTAACTAAGGACACAGTGCCTGACGTGGTTGTTACTGACAGGAGTAACTAAGGACACAGTGCCTGACGTGGCTGTTACTGGCAGGAGTAACTAAGGACACAGTGCCTGACGTGGTTGTTACTGGCAGGAGTAACTAAGGACACAGTGCCTGACGTGGTTGTTACTGGCAGGAGTAACTAAGGACACAGTGCCTGATGTGGTTGTTACTGGCAGGAGTAACTACGGACACAGTGCCTGACGTGGTTGTTACTGGCAGGAGTAACTAAGGACACAGTGCCTGACGTGGTTGTTACTGGCAGGAGTAACTAAGGACACAGTGCCTGATGTGGTTGTTACTGACAGGAGTAACTAAGGACACAATGCCTGACGTGGTTGTTACTGGCAGGTGTAACTGAGTACACAATGCCTGACGTGGCTGTTACTGGCAGGAGTAACTAAGGACACAATGCCTGACGTGGTTGTTACTGGCAGGTGTAAATAAGGACACAATGCCTGACGTGGCTGTTACTGGCAGGAGTAACTAAGGACACAATGCCTGACGTGGTTGTTACTGGCAGGAGTAACTAAGGACACAATGCCTGACGTGGCTGTTACTGGCAGGAGTAACTAAGGACACAATGCCTGACGTGGCTGTTACTGGCAGGAGTAACTAAGGACACAATGCCTAACGTGGCTGTTACTGGCAAGAGTAACTAAGGACACAATGCCTGACGTGGCTGTTACTGGCAGGAGTAACTAAGGACACAATGCCTGACGTGGTTGTTACTGGCAGGAGTAACTAAGGACACAATGCCTGACGTGGATGTTACTGGCAGGAGTAACTAAGGACACAATGCCTGACGTGGTTGTTACTGGCAGGAGTAACTAAGGACACAATGCCTGACGTGGTTGTTACTGGCAGTAGTAACTAACGACACAATGCCTGACGTGGTTGTTACTGGCAGGAGTAACTAAGGACACAATGCATGACGTTGTTGTTACTGGCAGGAGTAACTAAGGACACAATGCCTGACGTGGTTGTTACTGGCAGGAGTAACTAAGGACACAATGCCTGACGTGGCTGTTACTGGCAGGAGTAACTAAGGACACAATGCCTGACGTGGTTGTCACTGGCAGGAGTAACTAAGGACACAATGCCTGACGTGGTTGTTACTGGCAGGAGTCACTAAGGACACAATGCCTGACGTGGATGTTACTGGCAGGAGTAACTAAGGACACAATGCCTGACGTGGTTGTTACTGGCAGGAGTAACTAAGGACACAATGTCTGATGTGGTTGTTACTGGCAGGAGTAACTAAGGACACAGTGCATGACGTGGTTGTTACTGGCAGGAGTAACTAAGGACACAATGCCTGACGTGGCTGTTACTGGCAGGAGTAACTAAGGACACAGTGCCTGACGTGGTTGTTACTGACAGGAGTAACTAAGGACACAGTGCCTGACGTGGCTGTTACTGGCAGGAGTAACTAAGGACACAGTGCCTGACGTGGTTGTTACTGGCAGGAGTAACTAAGGACACAGTGCCTGACGTGGTTGTTACTGGCAGGAGTAACTAAGGACACAGTGCCTGATGTGGTTGTTACTGGCAGGAGTAACTACGGACACAGTGCCTGACGTGGTTGTTACTGGCAGGAGTAACTAAGGACACAGTGCCTGACGTGGTTGTTACTGGCAGGAGTAACTAAGGACACAGTGCCTGATGTGGTTGTTACTGACAGGAGTAACTAAGGACACAATGCCTGACGTGGTTGTTACTGGCAGGTGTAACTGAGTACACAATGCCTGACGTGGCTGTTACTGGCAGGAGTAACTAAGGACACAATGCCTGACGTGGTTGTTACTGGCAGGTGTAAATAAGGACACAATGCCTGACGTGGCTGTTACTGGCAGGAGTAACTAAGGACACAATGCCTGACGTGGTTGTTACTGGCAGGAGTAACTAAGGACACAATGCCTGACGTGGCTGTTACTGGCAGGAGTAACTAAGGACACAATGCCTGACGTGGCTGTTACTGGCAGGAGTAACTAAGGACACAATGCCTAACGTGGCTGTTACTGGCAAGAGTAACTAAGGACACAATGCCTGACGTGGCTGTTACTGGCAGGAGTAACTAAGGACACAATGCCTGACGTGGTTGTTACTGGCAGGAGTAACTAAGGACACAATGCCTGACGTGGATGTTACTGGCAGGAGTAACTAAGGACACAATGCCTGACGTGGCTGTTACTGGCAGGAGTAACTAAGGACACAATGCCTGACGTGGCTGTTACTGGCAGGAGTAACTAAGGACACAATGCCTGACGTGGCTGTTACTGGCAGGAGTAACTAAGGACACAATGCCTGACGTGGCTGTTACTGGCAGGAGTAACTAAGGACACAATGCCTGACGTGGTTGTTACTGGCAGGAGTAACTAAGGACACAATGCCTGACGTGGCTGTTACTGGCAGGAGTAACTAAGGACACAATGCCTGACGTGGTTGTTACTGGCAGGAGTAACTAAGGACACAATGCCTGACGTGGTTGTTACTGGCAGGAGTAACTAAGGACACAATGCCTGACGTGGTTGTTACTGGCAGGAGTAACTAAGGACACAATGCCTGACGTGGTTGTTACTGGCAGGAGTAACTAAGGACACAATGCCTGACGTGGTTGTTACTGGCAGGAGTAACTAAGGACACAATGCCTGACGTGGTTGTTACTGGCAGGAGTAACTAAGGACACAATGCCTGACGTGGCTGTTACTGGCAGGAGTAACTAAGGACACAATGCCTGACGTGGTTGTTACTGGCAGGAGTAACTAAGGACACAATGACTGACGTGGCTGTTACTGGCAGGAGTAACTAAGGACACAATGCCTGACGTGGTTGTTACTGACAGGAGTAACTAAGGACACAATGCCTGACGTGGTTGTTACTGGCAGGAGTGACTAAGGACACAATGCCTGACGTGGTTGTTACTGGCAGGAGTGACTAAGGACACAATGCCTGACGTGGTTGTTACTGACAGGAGTGACTAAGGACACAATGCCTGACGTGGTTGTTACTGGCAGGAGTGACTAAGGACACAATGCCTGACGTGGTTGTTACTGGCAGGAGTGACTAAGGACACAATGCCTGACGTGGTTGTTACTGACAGGAGTGACTAAGGACACAATGCCTGACGTGGTTGTTACTGGCAGGAGTAACTAAGGACACAATGCCTGACGTGGTTGTTACTGGCAGGAGTAACTAAGGACACAATGCCTGACGTGGCTGTTACTGGCAGGAGTAAATAAGGACACAATGCCTGACGTGGCTGTTACTGGCAGGAGTAACTAAGGACACAATGCCTGACGTGGTTGTTACTGGCAGGAGTAACTAAGGACACAATGCCTGACGTGGCTGTTACTGGCAGGAGTAACTAAGGACACAATGCCTGACGTGGTTGTTACTGGCAGGAGTAACTAAGGACACAATGCCTGACGTGGTTGTTACTGGCAGGAGTAACTAAGGACACAATGCCTGACGTGGTTGTTACTGGCAGGAGTAACTAAGGACACAATGCCTGACGTGGCTGTTACTGGCAGGAGTAACTAAGGACACAATGCCTGACGTGGTTGTTACTGGCAGGAGTAACTAAGGACACAATGCCTGACGTGGCTGTTACTGGCAGGAGTAACTAAGGACACAATGCCTGACGTGGCTGTTACTGGCAGGAGTAACTAAGGACACAATGCGTGACGTGGCTGTTACTGGCAGGAGTGACTAAGGACACAATGCCTGACGTGGTTGTTACTGGCAGGAGTAACTAAGGACACAATGCCTGACGTGGCTGTTACTGGCAGGAGTAACTAAGGACACAATGCCTGACGTGGTTGTTACTGGCAGGAGTAACTAAGGACACAATGCCTGACGTGGCTGTTACTGGCAGGAGTAACTAAGGACACAATGCCTGACGTGGCTGTTACTGGCAGGAGTAACTAAGGACACAATGCGTGACGTGGCTGTTACTGGCAGGAGTGACTAAGGACACAATGCCTGACGTGGTTGTTACTGACAGGAGTAACTAAGGACACAATGCCTGACGTGGTTGTTACTGGCAGGAGTGACTAAGGACACAATGCCTGACGTGGCTGTTACTGGCAGGAGTGACTAAGGACACAATGCCTGACGTGGCTGTTACTGGCAGGAGTAACTAAGGACACAATGCCTAACGTGGCTGTTACTGGCAGGAGTAACTAAGGACACAATGCCTGACGTGGTTGTTACTGGCAGGAGTAACTAAGGACACAATGCCTGACGTGGTTGTTACTGGCAGGAGTAACTAAGGACACAATGCCTGACGTGGTTGTTACTGGCAGGAGTAACTAAGGACACAATGCCTGACGTGGTTGTTACTGGCAGGAGTAACTAAGGACACAATGCCTGACGTGGTTGTTACTGGCAGGAGTAACTAAGGACACAATGCCTGACGTGGTTGTTACTGACAGGAGTAACTAAGGACACAATGCCTGACGTGGTTGTTACTGACAGGAGTAACTAAGGACACAATGCCTGACGTGGTTGTTACTGACAGGAGTAACAAAGGACACAATGCCTGACGTGGTTGTTACTGACAGGAGTAACTAAGGACACAATGCCTGACGTGGTTGTTACTGGCAGGAGTAACTGAGGACACAATGCCTGACGTGGTTGTTACTGACAGGAGTAACTAAGGACACAATGCCTGACGTGGTTGTTACTGGCAGGAGTAACTGAGGACACAATGCCTGACGTGGTTGTTACTGGCAGGAGTAACTAAGGACACAATGCCTGACGTGGTTGTTACTGACAGGAGTGACTAAGGACACAATGCCTGACGTGGTTGTTACTGACAGGAGTAACTAAGGACACAATGCCTGACGTGGTTGTTACTGGCAGGAGTAACTAAGGACACAATGCCTGACGTGGTTGTTACTGGCAGGAGTAACTAAGGACACAATGCCTGACGTGGTTGTTACTGGCAGGAGTAACTAAGGACACAATGCCTGACGTGGCTGTTACTGGCAGGAGTAACTAAGGACACAATGCCTGACGTGGTTGTTACTGGCAGGAGTAACTAAGGACACAATGCCTGACGTGGCTGTTACTGGCAGGAGTAACTAAGGACACAATGCCTGACGTGGCTGTTACTGGCAGGAGTAACTAAGGACACAATGCCTGACGTGGTTGTTACTGGCAGGAGTAACTAAGGACACAATGCCTGACGTGGCTGTTACTGGCAGGAGTAACTAAGGACACAATGCCTGACGTGGCTGTTACTGGCAGGAGTAACTAAGGACACAATGCGTGACGTGGCTGTTACTGGCAGGAGTAACTAAGGACACAATGCCTGACGTGGTTGTTACTGACAGGAGTAACTAAGGACACAATGCCTGACGTGGTTGTTACTGGCAGGAGTGACTAAGGACACAATGCCTGACGTGGCTGTTACTGGCAGGAGTAACTAAGGACACAATGCCTGACGTGGTTGTTACTGGCAGGAGTAACTAAGGACACAATGCCTGACGTGGCTGTTACTGGCAGGAGTAACTAAGGACACAATGCGTGACGTGGCTGTTACTGGCAGGAGTAACTAAGGACACAATGCGTGACGTGGCTGTTACTGGCAGGAGTAACTAAGGACACAATGCCTGACGTGGTTGTTACTGACAGGAGTAACTAAGGACACAATGCCTGACGTGGTTGTTACTGGCAGGAGTGACTAAGGACACAATGCCTGACGTGGCTGTTACTGGCAGGAGTGACTAAGGACACAATGCCTGACGTGGCTGTTACTGGCAGGAGTAACTAAGGACACAATGCCTGACGTGGCTGTTACTGGCAGGAGTAACTAAGGACACAATGCCTGACGTGGTTGTTACTGGCAGGAGTAACTAAGGACACAATGCCTGACGTGGTTGTTACTGGCAGGAGTAACTAAGGACACAATGCGTGACGTGGCTGTTACTGGCAGGAGTAACTAAGGACACAATGCGTGACGTGGCTGTTACTGGCAGGAGTAACTAAGGACACAATGCCTGACGTGGTTGTTACTGACAGGAGTAACTAAGGACACAATGCCTGACGTGGTTGTTACTGGCAGGAGTGACTAAGGACACAATGCCTGACGTGGCTGTTACTGGCAGGAGTGACTAAGGACACAATGCCTGACGTGGCTGTTACTGGCAGGAGTAACTAAGGACACAATGCCTGACGTGGCTGTTACTGGCAGGAGTAACTAAGGACACAATGCCTGACGTGGTTGTTACTGGCAGGAGTAACTAAGGACACAATGCCTGACGTGGTTGTTACTGGCAGGAGTAACTAAGGACACAATGCCTGACGTGGTTGTTACTGGCAGGAGTAACTAAGGACACAATGCCTGACGTGGTTGTTACTGGCAGGAGTAACTAAGGACACAATGCCTGACGTGGTTGTTACTGGCAGGAGTAACTAAGGACACAATGCCTGACGTGGTTGTTACTGGCAGGAGTAACTAAGGACACAATGCCTGACGTGGTTGTTACTGACAGGAGTAACTAAGGACACAATGCCTGACGTGGTTGTTACTGACAGGAGTAACTAAGGACACAATGCCTGACGTGGTTGTTACTGGCAGGAGTAACTAAGGACACAATGCCTGACGTGGTTGTTACTGGCAGGAGTAACTGAGGACACAATGCCTGACGTGGTTGTTACTGGCAGGAGTAACTAAGGACACAATGCCTGACGTGGTTGTTACTGGCAGGAGTAACTGAGGACACAATGCCTGACGTGGTTGTTACTGGCAGGAGTAACTAAGGACACAATGCCTGACGTGGTTGTTACTGGCAGGAGTAACTGAGGACACAATGCCTGACGTGGTTGTTACTGGCAGGAGTAACTAAGGACACAATGCCTGACGTGGTTGTTACTGACAGGAGTGACTAAGGACACAATGCCTGACGTGGTTGTTACTGACAGGAGTAACTAAGGACACAATGCCTGACGTGGTTGTTACTGGCAGGAGTAACTAAGGACACAATGCCTGACGTGGTTGTTACTGGCAGGAGTAACTAAGGACACAATGCCTGACGTGGTTGTTACTGGCAGGAGTAACTAAGGACACAATGCCTGACGTGGTTGTTACTGGCAGGAGTAACTAAGGACACAATGCCTGACGTGGTTGTTACTGGCAGGAGTAACTAAGGACACAATGCCTGACGTGGTTGTTACTGACAGGAGTGACTAAGGACACAATGCCTGACGTGGTTGTTACTGGCAGGAGTGACTAAGGACACAATGCCTGACGTGGTTGTTACTGACAGGAGTAACTAAGGACACAATGCCTGACGTGGTTGTTACTGGCAGGAGTAACTAAGGACACAATGCCTGACGTGGTTGTTACTGGCAGGAGTAACTAAGGACACAATGCCTGACGTGGTTGTTACTGGCAGGAGTAACTAAGGACACAATGCCTGACGTGGTTGTTACTGGCAGGAGTAACTAAGGACACAATGCTTGACGTGGTTGTTACTGACAGGAGTAACTAAGGACACAATGCCTGACGTGGCTGTTACTGACAGGAGTAACTAAGGACACAATGCCTGACGTGGCTGTTACTGACAGGAGTAACTAAGGACACAATGCCTGACGTGGTTGTTACTGACAGGAGTAACTAAGGACACAATGCCTGACGTGGCTGTTACTGGCAGGAGTAACTAAGGACACAATGCGTGACGTGGCTGTTACTGGCAGGAGTAACTAAGGACACAATGCGTGACGTGGCTGTTACTGGCAGGAGTAACTAAGGAAACAATGCGTGACGTGGCTGTTACTGACAGGAGTGACTAAGGACACAATGCCTGACGTGGCTGTTACTGGCAGGAGTAACTAAGGACACAATGCCTGACGTGGCTGTTACTGGCAGGAGTAACTAAGGACACAATGCCTGACGTGGCTGTTACTGGCAGGAGTAACTAAGGACACAATGCCTGACGTGGCTGTTACTGGCAGGAGTAACTAAGGACACAATGCGTGACGTGGCTGTTACTGGCAGGAGTAACTAAGGACACAATGCGTGACGTGGCTGTTACTGGCAGGAGTAACTAAGGACACAATGCGTGACGTGGTTGTTACTGACAGGAGTGACTAAGGACACAATGCCTGACGTGGTTGTTACTGGCAGGAGTGACTAAGGACACAATGCCTGACGTGGCTGTTACTGGCAGGAGTAACTAAGGACACAATGCCTGACGTGGCTGTTACTGGCAGGAGTAACTAAGGACACAATGCCTGACGTGGCTGTTACTGGCAGGAGTAACTAAGGACACAATGCCTGACGTGGTTGTTACTGGCAGGAGTAACTAAGGACACAATGCCTGACGTGGTTGTTACTGGCAGGAGTAACTAAGGACACAATGCCTGATGTGGTTGTTACTGGCAGGAGTAACTAAGGACACAATGCCTGACGTGGTTGTTACTGGCAGGAGTAACTAAGGACACAATGCCTGACGTGGTTGTTACTGGCAGGAGTAACTAAGGACACAATGCCTGACGTGGTTGTTACTGGCAGGAGTAACTAAGGACACAATGCCTGACGTGGTTGTTACTGACAGGAGTAACTAAGGACACAATGCCTGACGTGGTTGTTACTGACAGGAGTAACTAAGGACACAATGCCTGACGTGGTTGTTACTGGCAGGAGTAACTAAGGACACAACGCCTGACGTGGTTGTTACTGGCAGGAGTAACTGAGGACACAATGCCTGACGTGGTTGTTACTGACAGGAGTAACTAAGGACACAATGCCTGACGTGGTTGTTACTGGCAGGAGTAACTGAGGACACAATGCCTGACGTGGTTGTTACTGGCAGGAGTAACTAAGGACACAATGCCTGACGTGGTTGTTACTGACAGGAGTGACTAAGGACACAATGCCTGACGTGGTTGTTACTGACAGGAGTGACTAAGGACACAATGCCTGACGTGGTTGTTACTGGCAGGAGTGACTAAGGACACAATGCCTGACGTGGTTGTTACTGACAGGAGTAACTAAGGACACAATGCCTGACGTGGTTGTTACTGGCAGGAGTGACTAAGGACACAATGCCTGACGTGGCTGTTACTGGCAGGAGTGACTAAGGACACAATGCCTGACGTGGCTGTTACTGGCAGGAGTGACTAAGGACACAATGCCTGACGTGGCTGTTACTGGCAGGAGTAACTAAGGACACAATGCCTGACGTGGCTGTTACTGGCAGGAGTAACTAAGGACACAATGCCTGACGTGGTTGTTACTGGCAGGAGTAACTAAGGACACAATGCCTGACGTGGTTGTTACTGGCAGGAGTAACTAAGGACACAATGCCTGACGTGGTTGTTACTGGCAGGAGTAACTAAGGACACAATGCCTGACGTGGTTGTTACTGGCAGGAGTAACTAAGGACACAATGCCTGACGTGGTTGTTACTGGCAGGAGTAACTAAGGACACAATGCCTGATGTGGTTGTTACTGGCAGGAGTAACTAAGGACACAATGCCTGACGTGGTTGTTACTGGCAGGAGTAACTAAGGACACAATGCCTGACGTGGTTGTTACTGGCAGGAGTAACTAAGGACACAATGCCTGACGTGGTTGTTACTGGCAGGAGTAACTAAGGACACAATGCCTGACGTGGTTGTTACTGACAGGAGTAACTAAGGACACAATGCCTGACGTGGTTGTTACTGACAGGAGTAACTAAGGACACAATGCCTGACGTGGTTGTTACTGGCAGGAGTAACTAAGGACACAATGCCTGACGTGGTTGTTACTGGCAGGAGTAACTGAGGACACAATGCCTGACGTGGTTGTTACTGACAGGAGTAACTAAGGACACAATGCCTGACGTGGTTGTTACTGGCAGGAGTAACTGAGGACACAATGCCTGACGTGGTTGTTACTGGCAGGAGTAACTAAGGACACAATGCCTGACGTGGTTGTTACTGACAGGAGTGACTAAGGACACAATGCCTGACGTGGTTGTTACTGACAGGAGTGACTAAGGACACAATGCCTGACGTGGTTGTTACTGGTAGGAGTGACTAAGGACACAATGCCTGACGTGGTTGTTACTGACAGGAGTAACTAAGGACACAATGCCTGACGTGGTTGTTACTGGCAGGAGTGACTAAGGACACAATGCCTGACGTGGCTGTTACTGGCAGGAGTGACTAAGGACACAATGCCTGACGTGGCTGTTACTGGCAGGAGTGACTAAGGACACAATGCCTGACGTGGCTGTTACTGGCAGGAGTAACTAAGGACACAATGCCTGACGTGGTTGTTACTGGCAGGAGTAACTAAGGACACAATGCCTGACGTGGTTGTTACTGGCAGGAGTAACTAAGGACACAATGCCTGACGTGGCTGTTACTGGCAGGAGTAACTAAGGACACAATGCCTGACGTGGCTGTTACTGGCAGGAGTAACTAAGGACACAATGCGTGACGTGGCTGTTACTGGCAGGAGTAACTAAGGACACAATGCGTGACGTGGTTGTTACTGGCAGGAGTAACTAAGGACACAATGCCTGACGTGGTTGTTACTGGCAGGAGTAACTAAGGACACAATGACTGACGTGGTTGTTACTGGCAGGAGTAACTAAGGACACAATGCCTGACGTGGTTGTTACTGGCAGGAGTAACTAAGGACACAATGCCTGACGTGGTTGTTACTGACAGGAGTGACTAAGGACACAATGCCTGACGTGGTTGTTACTGGCAGGAGTGACTAAGGACACAATGCCTGACGTGGTTGTTACTGGCAGGAGTGACTAAGGACACAATGCCTGACGTGGTTGTTACTGACAGGAGTGACTAAGGACACAATGCCTGACGTGGTTGTTACTGGCAGGAGTAACTAAGGACACAATGCCTGACGTGGTTGTTACTGGCAGGAGTAACTAAGGACACAATGCCTGACGTGGTTGTTACTGGCAGGAGTAACTAAGGACACAATGCCTGACGTGGTTGTTACTGGCAGGAGTAACTAAGGACACAATGCCTGACGTGGTTGTTACTGACAGGAGTAACTAAGGACACAATGCCTGACGTGGCTGTTACTGACAGGAGTAACTAAGGACACAATGCCTGACGTGGTTGTTACTGACAGGAGTAACTGAGGACACAATGCCTGACGTGGTTGTTACTGACAGGAGTAACTAAGGACACAATGCCTGACGTGGCTGTTACTGGCAGGAGTAACTAAGGACACAATGCGTGACGTGGCTGTTACTGGCAGGAGTAACTAAGGACACAATGCCTGACGTGGTTGTTACTGGCAGGAGTAACTAAGGACACAATGCGTGACGTGGCTGTTACTGGCAGGAGTAACTAAGGACACAATGCCTGACGTGGTTGTTACTGGCAGGAGTGACTAAGGACACAATGCCTGACGTGGCTGTTACTGGCAGGAGTAACTAAGGACACAATGCCTGACGTGGTTGTTACTGGCAGGAGTAACTAAGGACACAATGCCTGACGTGGCTGTTACTGGCAGGAGTAACTAAGGACACAATGCCTGACGTGGCTGTTACTGGCAGGAGTAACTAAGGACACAATGCGTGACGTGGCTGTTACTGGCAGGAGTAACTAAGGACACAATGCCTGACGTGGCTGTTACTGACAGGAGTAACTAAGGACACAATGCCTGACGTGGTTGTTACTGGCAGGAGTGACTAAGGACACAATGCCTGACGTGGCTGTTACTGGCAGGAGTGACTAAGGACACAATGCCTGACGTGGCTGTTACTGGCAGGAGTAACTAAGGACACAATGCCTGACGTGGCTGTTACTGGCAGGAGTAACTAAGGACACAATGCCTGACGTGGTTGTTACTGGCAGGAGTAACTAAGGACACAATGCCTGACGTGGTTGTTACTGGCAGGAGTAACTAAGGACACAATGCCTGACGTGGTTGTTACTGGCAGGAGTAACTAAGGACACAATGCCTGACGTGGTTGTTACTGGCAGGAGTAACTAAGGACACAATGCCTGACGTGGTTGTTACTGGCAGGAGTAACTAAGGACACAATGCCTGACGTGGTTGTTACTGGCAGGAGTAACTAAGGACACAATGCCTGACGTGGTTGTTACTGGCAGGAGTAACTAAGGACACAATGCCTGACGTGGTTGTTACTGACAGGAGTAACTAAGGACACAATGCCTGACGTGGTTGTTACTGACAGGAGTAACTAAGGACACAATGCCTGACGTGGTTGTTACTGGCAGGAGTAACTAAGGACACAATGCCTGACGTGGTTGTTACTGGCAGGAGTAACTGAGGACACAATGCCTGACGTGGTTGTTACTGACAGGAGTAACTAAGGACACAATGCCTGACGTGGTTGTTACTGGCAGGAGTAACTGAGGACACAATGCCTGACGTGGTTGTTACTGGCAGGAGTAACTAAGGACACAATGCCTGACGTGGTTGTTACTGACAGGAGTGACTAAGGACACAATGCCTGACGTGGTTGTTACTGACAGGAGTAACTAAGGACACAATGCCTGACGTGGTTGTTACTGGCAGGAGTAACTGAGGACACAATGCCTGACGTGGTTGTTACTGACAGGAGTAACTAAGGACACAATGCCTGACGTGGTTGTTACTGACAGGAGTAACTGAGGACACAATGCCTGACGTGGTTGTTACTGGCAGGAGTAACTAAGGACACAATGCCTGACGTGGTTGTTACTGGCAGGAGTAACTGAGGACACAATGCCTGACGTGGTTGTTACTGACAGGAGTAACTAAGGACACAATGCCTGACGTGGTTGTTACTGGCAGGAGTAACTGAGGACACAATGCCTGACGTGGTTGTTACTGGCAGGAGTAACTAAGGACACAATGCCTGACGTGGTTGTTACTGACAGGAGTGACTAAGGACACAATGCCTGACGTGGTTGTTACTGACAGGAGTAACTAAGGACACAATGCCTGACGTGGTTGTTACTGGCAGGAGTAACTAAGGACACAATGCCTGACGTGGTTGTTACTGGCAGGAGTAACTAAGGACACAATGCCTGACGTGGTTGTTACTGGCAGGAGTAACTAAGGACACAATGCCTGACGTGGTTGTTACTGGCAGGAGTAACTAAGGACACAATGCCTGACGTGGTTGTTACTGGCAGGAGTAACTAAGGACACAATGCCTGACGTGGTTGTTACTGGCAGGAGTAACTAAGGACACAATGACTGACGTGGCTGTTACTGGCAGGAGTAACTAAGGACACAATGCCTGACGTGGTTGTTACTGACAGGAGTAACTAAGGACACAATGCCTGACGTGGTTGTTACTGGCAGGAGTAACTAAGGACACAATGCCTGACGTGGTTGTTACTGGCAGGAGTAACTAAGGACACAATGCCTGACGTGGTTGTTACTGACAGGAGTGACTAAGGACACAATGCCTGACGTGGTTGTTACTGGCAGGAGTGACTAAGGACACAATGCCTGACGTGGTTGTTACTGGCAGGAGTGACTAAGGACACAATGCCTGACGTGGTTGTTACTGACAGGAGTGACTAAGGACACAATGCCTGACGTGGTTGTTACTGGCAGGAGTAACTAAGGACACAATGCCTGACGTGGTTGTTACTGGCAGGAGTAACTAAGGACACAATGCCTGACGTGGCTGTTACTGGCAGGAGTAAATAAGGACACAATGCCTGACGTGGCTGTTACTGGCAGGAGTAACTAAGGACACAATGCCTGACGTGGTTGTTACTGGCAGGAGTAACTAAGGACACAATGCCTGACGTGGCTGTTACTGGCAGGAGTAACTAAGGACACAATGCCTGACGTGGTTGTTACTGGCAGGAGTAACTAAGGACACAATGCCTGACGTGGTTGTTACTGGCAGGAGTAACTAAGGACACAATGCCTGACGTGGCTGTTACTGGCAGGAGTAACTAAGGACACAATGCCTGACGTGGTTGTTACTGGCAGGAGTAACTAAGGACACAATGCCTGACGTGGCTGTTACTGGCAGGAGTAACTAAGGACACAATGCCTGACGTGGCTGTTACTGGCAGGAGTAACTAAGGACACAATGCGTGACGTGGCTGTTACTGGCAGGAGTAACTAAGGACACAATGCCTGACGTGGGTGTTACTGACAGGAGTAACTAAGGACACAATGCCTGACGTGGTTGTTACTGACAGGAGTAACTAAGGACACAATGCCTGACGTGGCTGTTACTGACAGGAGTAACTAAGGACACAATGCCTGACGTGGTTGTTACTGACAGGAGTAACTAAGGACACAATGCCTGACGTGGCTGTTACTGGTAGGAGTAACTAAGGACACAATGCCTGACGTGGCTGTTACCTGAAGATGGCAATGAGCAGGTTGAGGAGGAGCACATTGGCAATGAGCAGATATCCAGCGGTCAGCAGCGGCACGACAGAGCTGGTGTGAGGACACAGGGCGCCATCTGGTGTCCTCGTCATGTTCCCGACACAAGCGTCGTTGCGTCCTGACAGACAGAAAGGAAAGGTGACAAAATAACTTTTTTGTGATGGTCGGAGCACCTTTTCTTAGTATTGAACTTAGAGTAACAGTGAGTTGACTTTTTCAGGTTTTGTGTGGGGAATTAAATAAGGAAATTCCCCCAGTTATAGAGGCCATCCTGCAGACACTGGAGATAATATGTGGGAAAAAGATAAGTTCTTATACTGTGCAGTATCCAATCCTCAGGACTGCTCAAAGAACTTTACACTTTACTCCCCGACAGATCATCTCAACGTTTCTAGGAAGTTTCCAGCCATGTAGCAATTAATGTGCAAAGATTAATCATGTCTTTAGCCAGGTAATCATTTATATAGCTGGGTGAACTGGAGCAATGTAGAGTGAAAATAAATTTAACCAAGTTTGACATAGCAGTACAGGATTCAAAGGAGGGTTCTCTTAGTGAAACGTCTGAAGAATTACCGAGGTAGCCACTTTGCAACTATAGCTTGCTATTACTACTGTATGTGTGTGTGTGTGTGTGTGTGTGTGTGTGTGTGTGTGTGTGTGTGTTTGTATGTGTGTATGTATATGTGAGCTGTGTGTATGTGTGTGTATGTAATATACTATGTATGTGTGAGCTATGTTTGTGTATATGTGTGTGTATATATGTATGTGTGTGCATTGTGTGTGTGAATGCATTGTGAATCAATTATATTTTGACCAATCCCAACATTTACAACAACAAACATTCAACATAATTTATATTCTGCCAATACAATACTGTACAGATAAAAACTATATATTATGTATTACTGCATACATACACACAAACACACACCTACATATTCAAACAAACACCCACCTTCATACTCACTCACACACACACACACACACACACACACACACACACACACACACACACACACACACACACACACACACACACACACACACTCACACACACACACACACACACACACACATAATAAATCTACACACACAAACATATGTAAACTGTTAATAATTAAAAAGTTCCAACTTGTCAGACACACCTTCGACCTCATCGAGAAACAGTTCCCCGTAGATCTGCCAGTAGGGGTAATAGAAGATGTCTCTCATGATCATCCAGTATGGCTCTCGGATGGGGTAAACAATTGCCTGACTGGAGATTCCATAGGCCAAGAGGAAGACCAGCATGATCATGATGTACAGCATCAGCTCCTCCATCTGACAGCAGGTAGCAAACAACATGCTCTAATAAACACTTTAACTGCAGTGGTTTTTCTTTCATCTAGCAGCAGAAAACAAGAACAAATTGTTTCAGATAGCAAGACCTCAGACCGTGTCACATTGAGCCTATAGCACTGGCTCAGCTCACCTTCCACCTCGCGCATAATTCACTGAGAGGAAACACCGGATGTCGCTTAAATACCTACACATAATGGTAGCAGAGATGCCAAACTCCGCTGACATATTTTACAAGCCGACAAAATGTTCTAGAAATCAACCGTATCGTAATTACTAGGAAGTGGATGTGTCAATATTATATCAAAAAGTTGACAGAACAACAGTTGTCATGACATCAGTTATTGGCACATTTCACACTCAAGTGCCTCACTTTAGCTGTGGTATAAACTCCTGCATATCACGGCAGAAAACAAACCAACATCTAAGGAATACTTTAGCTTCACATTCTTAGGAATTAGAGGATGTCTTCTGAAGTTTACATTCTATCAATCTTCTGAAATATACATTCTGTCAATCTCATAAATATTTTCATAGGTTTCTTATAAATTTTCCTCACAGATGACTTGTATCTCAGGTGCAGACCATTCACTGTTTGTACGGACTGTCTCACACTCACCATGCGAAGAATCATGACAAGTTTTGGTCCAAAGTAGCTGCTGGCTGAGAAGTCTCGGAGCACCCGGATGTAGAGGAAGACACAGTTGATGCAGTAGATGACCTTTGACTCGTAGAAGAGGGAGGGGAAGAACCGCATGATGAAACCAATGACAGCGAGAACTAGGATGAGCAGGTCCATCCGGTTGAAGATCGAGAAGTGCCACCAGTCTTGTATTCGCACCCATATAGACTCCGCATTCGACGTAAAGAACACCTGTCAATCAAAACACCTATCAATCAAAATAACTGTCAATCAAACAACTGTCAATCAAAAGACCTCTCAATCAAAACAACTGTCAATCAAAACACATGCCAATTAAAACAACTGTCAATCAAAGCAACTGTCAGTCAAAACACCTGTCTATCAAAACAACTGTCAATCAAAACAACTGCCAATCAAAACAACTGTCAATCAAACACCTGTCAATCAAAACAACTGTCGATCAAAACACCTGTCAATCAAAACACCTCTCAATCAAAACAACTGTCAATCAAAACACATGCCAATCAAAACAACTGTCAATCAAACACCTGTCAATCAAAAGACCTCTCAATCAAAACAACTGTCAATCAAAACACATGCCAATCAAAACAACTGTCAATCAAAGCAACTGTCAGTCAAAACACCTGTCTATCAAAACAACTGTCAATCAAAACAACTGCCAATCAAAACAACTGTCAATCAAACACCTGTCAATCAAAACAACTGTCGATCAAAACACCTGTCAATCAAAACACCTGTCAATCAAAACACCTGTCAATCAAAACACCTGTCAATCAAAACACCTGTCAATCAAAACAACTGTCAATCAAAACACCTATCAATCAAAGCAACTGTCAATCAAAACACATGCCAATCAAAACAACTGTCAATCAAAGCAACTGTCAGTCAAAACACCTGTCTATCAAAACAACTGTCAATCAAAACAACTTCCAATCAAAACAACTGCCAATCAAACACCTGTCAATCAAAACAACTGTCGATCAAAACACCCGTCAAACAAAACACCTGTCAATCAAAACAACTGTTGTTCCTTACAAACTGTTACAGGAATAAATATATTATTTTCACTCAATAACAAATGTCATTGTTCTGTAAGAAATGCATTTTGGGTTTTCAGAAAACTTCAAAAACCCATTTCTTTCTCAAACTCATGTCACCCTAATGCACTGTGTACAGTTTACACCCAGTCTGTAGACTTACCTGTCTCACCTCCTCCACCAGCATGGTGGCTATCCACACTATGACAATCCACTCAGCCACTGTTATTGTGGGGCGGAAGGCAAACAGGATGACATAGGAGTAGTAGGCGAGGAACACAAAGTACATCAACTGGAAGAAAAACAACATATTCAAGTTAGGATCATCAACATTATAATCCCCATAGACACGCACTATCCAGATTTAACAAGATTGCCACCTAGATGGCAGGTGGACTAGAAAGCTCTTTGGCTTATCGAGAGTCCAACCTATCTATCTAAATGTACCCCGCCCTTCTTAGGTATATGTTAATTTTATTTTTTAAATATATTAACACTACTAGCACCTACACAACCAGCTGGCAATCTGTTCCATTCGTTAACTGTTCTTTGTAAAAATGAAATATTTCTTTAATATCTAGTCTGCTATATTGTTGTCAATATTTTCATACCTATTCAATATTTTAGACACATTAATCTGATCTCCTCTCAATCTTCTGGTTTCTAGTGTTGTTAAACCACATTCTTTTAGACGCATTTCATAACTAATATTCCTGAGTTTTGGTATCATTTTGGTCGCTCTCCTTTGTACTCTTTCTAGCATCCAATGGATTTCCCCTGGTGAAACCATGCACAAGAAATTTCAGATGTGAATCCGAGATTTAAATTTTAAAAATATGGTTATACCCCATGGAGCCACCTTGCGGATGTTTGCTACAAAACATGGAAAGAAAGGTAACAAATACTTTTTTTATTTCAGTAGTTAATGATTTACACCAGTGTAAGGTTTGTGCTGGATGTCAGACAAATGTTCAGCTTAACAGCTAAACAGTTGAAATTTGATTGTGGTTTCTTGTATAAAATTCTGAAATGGATGTCATATATGTCATGTCATGTCAAATAAAATGACTTTGGGAAACCGTGTTCTGTATCTATATAGAGCCACTCAGAAGATGTGCAGTTTCACAAGATTTATAACATTGCTGATTGCAAGTTAATATGCGTAACCATTTCTTTGCGATCAAACTAACAAACAACCATTGAGGGGATAGTTAATTTATTATAAGCTGTTTTCTGTTAATCTGGGGTATAACAAAGACATACACGTCCAAGATATCAATACATCAAGTATCTTATTTACTAATTAGGATGCTTCATATCTTTGTTGAGAAACTAGTTTATTTTAATTAACTGATACTGGTATATAGATTAAGACAAACCTATCTGTCTATAGCACTAGCATGTGCAACTTAGAATGTGACATAAGTCTGTTTGTTACCACGTTGCCTGTAAACTTTGTGACAGGAGCTTGAAAGAAGGTGGTGAATTTCTGCCACGGCGTCAGTTTGACCATGACCCCATTGGAGTCGACCTTCTCAAAGGTCACGGAGCAGAAGATAAACAGAGGACACAGCACGCCCAGGATGACCTGTGAACATACACAACATGCCCAGGATGACCTGTGAACATACACAGCACGCCCAGGATGACCTGTGAACATAAACAACACGCCCAGGATGACCTGTGAACATAAACAACACGCCCAGGATGACCTGTGAACATACACAACACGCCCAGGATGACCTGTGAACATACACAGCACGCCCAGGATGACCTGTGAACATAAACAACACGCCCAGGATGACCTGTGAACATAAACAACACGCCCAGGATGACCTGTGAACATACACAACACGCCCAGGATGACCTGTGAACATAAACAACATGCCCAGGATGACCTGTGAACATACACAACACGCCCAGGATGACCTGTGAACATAAACAACACGCCCAGGATGACCTGTGAACATACACAACACACCCAGGATGACCTGTGAACATACACAACACGCCCAGGATGACCTGTGAACATAAACAACACGCCCAGGATGACCTGTGAACATACACAACACGCCCAGGATGACCTGTGAACATAAACAACACGCCCAGGATGACCTGTGAACATACACAACACGCCCAGGATGACCTGTGAACATACACAACACGCCCAGGATGACCTGTGAACATACACAACACGCCCAGGATGACCTGTGAACATACACAACACGCCCAGGATGACCTGTGAACATACACAACACGCCCAGGATGACCTGTGAACATAAACAACACGCCCAGGATGACCTGTGAACATACACAACACGCCCAGGATGACCTGTGAACATACACAACACGCCCAGGATGACCTGTGAACATACACAACACGCCCAGGATGACCTGTGAACATACACAACACGCCCAGGATGACCTGTGAACATAAACAACACGCCCATGATGACCTGTGAACATACACAACACGCCCAGGATGACCTGTGAACATACACAACACGCCCAGGATGACCTGTGAACATACACAACACGCCCAGGATGACCTGTGAACATACACAACACGCCCAGGATGACCTGTGAACATACACAACACGCCCAGGATGACCTGTGCACATACACAAGACTATAGACAACACAATCATGTGGGCATTGGAGCCAGAGCCCGAGGCATTGATTTAAGAAGATGTAACGCAGGACATAACAAGTGTCATGTCCCACCTCTGTAAATGTATGCAGGTAATCCAGACTGCAATATACGTCACATACATGTGGTGCCCTCTATTGGATATTCCTGTGCTCATTTGAAAGCTTGGTCTGTTTGCAGTATACACTTATATATTATATTTATATTATTTTTTTGAGTTATCACCATTTAAAAACACATCTTGCTGAATGCATTTGCGCACTGTGTGACATAACTTGAGTTTCATTGAAACATCACAGTGGCTCAAACATTAGCTGTAAATTTATGTGTTGAACATTTTATACTCCTCACCATGACTGGGTGACAAGTGATTCCACGACTCCACATGGCGTCCAGTAGACTCTGACAACTGACAGTTGACAGAAACTCCTGCAACAGACATTTGTGTTTAGTTAAAAGTAGTGAGGGTAATTGTAGTATAATTTGATTGTAGATGGCAGGCAGATGGTATCCCTGGTCTCTGTTCATGGTCAATTATCCCGCCGAAATCTGAGGCAACACACGTGACACCAGTACGTGAACAAGGCCCGTAGACGACGGGTTAAAACATTGTACTCATCTTCGACAATTAAGCTCCAAAGTAAGTAAAATTATACTACAATAAACCTCTTGGGGCCATGAACAATATATTCAATATAGTGAGGGTTAGTTGTACAGTGCAGTGGCCTGAGGTACAGCTTTGAAGTCTCAACAAACAGAATCCGGGTTTGAATCCTGTGTTGCAGAGTTAAACCCTGGGCAGGATTCTACACCCTACATTACTACAGTTAACTCAGCTATATGAATGAGTACCTGCTATACGAATGAGCGTGGCTGGATGCATCCTAGAGAAGTCAAGATGGTGTTTGATCCTAGATGCTGCGCTATGAAAGAACTTACTTTTAATTGCATTTCTAGTTAATGCAATTTTCATCTGCAAATTTGTTGTAGTTGCATCTCTATCTAACTGTAAACAAATTACCACACATGTACATGTGTACGTGCATGCATATGTGCAGGAACTTGCCATGTGAGTCGGCATGTGACTACATTAAAAACTGGGACAAAATCAAATCATATATAATAATTTTTATGCATTTGCGACAATGTGATTCTCTTCACTGCTGTATCTGGTCTGTCACACCGGAGACAGACCAATGAAGAGGTCAGACTCAGGTGCGTTGACCACTCTCTGACCTTGCACTGACCTTGACCACTCTCTGACCTTGCACTGACCTTGCACTGGGCGGCTGCTGCCATCTCCAGGCAGTTGGGGTCTCCCCAGGCCTCGTAACTCCTCGTCAGTAGTTCAACTGCTTTCTCTGGGTCAGTCTTGTGACACTCGTCCAGGATACGTACGGCCAGTCTCTCAAACTTACTACAAGATAACATTATCACTGGGTCAGTCTTGTGACACTCCAGGATAAGTACGGCCAGGCTCTCAAACTTACTACAAGATAATATTATCACTGGGTCAGTCTTGTGACACTCCAGGATACGTATGGCCAGGCTCTCAAACTTACTACAAGATAACATTATCACTGGGTCAGTCTTGTGACACTCCAGGATAAGTACGGCCAGGCTCTCAAACTTACTACAAGATAACATTATCACTGGGTCAGTCTTGTGACACTCCAGGATAAGTACGGCCAGTCTCTCAAACTTACTACAAGATAACATTATCACTGGGTCAGTCTTGTGACACTCCAGGATACGTACAGCCAGGCTCTCAAACTTACTACAAGATAACATTATCACTGGATCAGTCTTGTGACACTCCAGGATACATACGGCCAGTCTCTCAAACTTACTACAAGATAACATTATCACTGGGTCAGTCTTGTGACACTCCAGGATACGTATGGTCAGTCTCTCAAACTTACTACAAGAACACCCTATCACTCTGTACACTAATTACAATACAAATGTACGTATTCGAGTACGATTACTTTGAACATGCATGAGTACGAGTACGAGTACTCAAAAAACAAATGTACTCGAGTATGATTACTTTAGAATGTACTCAAGTACGAGTACGGTTATGTTATAATGTAATCATGATTACTTTCATGATTACTTTAATTAATATTCTGTTTCTAATATAAAGACGACTTTCATGGAATCCCTTGGAGTCATTCTTTTTCTGTTGCTGTGTCACTATCTAGTGTTCTAACTGATTACTGCTATCCACTATCCAGGTGTTATTATTATTAATGATCAGACGACTTTCTCAGGTATTGGATTAATAATTTATGCTGGATTAATAATTTAATTTATGGTTTCTAAATAAAATACAAATTGGAGGCATTTAAAACATTTAAATGTCCCCTTTTTTATTTTAAATATCAAATACACATGATCAAATACATTACAATAACAACAATTCAAAACCAGAGGGTGCATATTTAAAAAGAGTATCAAATTCAAATATGTAGTACCCGGTATATCAGATGGGACCAGACATGGGGTCAGACACATTTGTATTTGAAAGTATTTAAATACTTTTTAAAGTATTTGCATTTGATGTTTAGGAATTAAAAGTATTTGTAGTTAAATACTTTCCTAAAGTATTTGACTTTTTCAAATACTCTTAGTGTAAAGGCCCTGGAAAATATTCAGGTAAGATGTACAGGATAGAGGCTCTAACACTGGGCTGTCTATTAAACCTGATGTAAATTTATGATGCACACTCCAAGTGGGGATGGCAATTTGGACACAGAAATGTGCAGGAAAATTATGACAGCGGTTGGAGGAAAGTTGAAGGGGTGATTGGACATATACGGATATCATGTAAGCTTAAAGGAAAGGTGCTCAGCTTGTGCGTTACCCTGGCATACACATATAGCGAGAGACAATGGCACTATAATATGGACACAACGGGAGAAGGTGCTGGTTGGCGAAAACAACTGGATAAGAAGAATCATGGGAGTGAAGTGAGTGGATAAGAGAAGAATGGATGAACTGAGAGTGGAGGTTGGAGCGAAGGAAATGTTTAAGAAGAAGTTGGGAGGAGTAGGTTGAAATGGGCTGGTCATGTGGACAAAATGACAGGTGAAAAATTGGCAAAGATCAGATGCCCAGAAAGTGGAGGGAAAATGAGGTGAGGAAGACCGAGAATGGGATGGGAGGACTGCGCTAAGTGAGATCTGGAAAGAGTGGGAGGAGAATGGAGAACAACAGCAAAAGATAGAAGGAGTTGGAGACTGTTGACAGAGAACACAATGACAGAAGTGTGAGGAAAGTTAGTTATAAATATCAAACAAGAAATTTTAATTATGTTCTGTTGATCTTAAATACATCCTGCTATAAATCTGTTATTGTCAAAATTATTGATTTATAAAGAATACAAGAGTGGCATCCGTACTGAAATGGTATTCCTGTTGAAATAAACACGACACAGACATGTCAGACGTGACCTGATGACCCCACGCAGCGCCACCTACCAGCTGTTCTCGAGGTACTCGGCCTTCAAGTCGGAGTCGTGTTGTCCTAACTTGTCAGCCAGGCCGCGAAGGATGCGACTGGCCACAATGGCGGTAGGGATGGTGTCCTCTCCCCTCTCCCACAGAAACTTGGCCAGCTCAAACCTGTCAATGTCAGACACCGTCTCAGTAGGCAGACTTCACTTCTTAATGGAGTCCACAAGTCTGAGACTCATTGTGATCAGAAGATTGTATGTATACTAAGTGGTGTTATTTAACTATGAGATTGTAATCATCTGCTAATTTCCAAGTGAACTAATTGTATTGTTTGTTTGTTTGATTTGTGACATTTGTTACCAGTAATGACATTGTAGTGTTGCTGTATTATGCACATGTGTTTATTTGGAAGTGCTTAAAATAGCCAACTATATTTAATTGTGATGTAATTAATGGGGTGGCTGCCACGAGAGCAACCAAAATGATCTTAGTGACAGTCTCCTCGACCCCTGGTTATTTTACCTACTGTAACAATTCATTCACTTATTTTTTTCACACATTCACAACATTTCTGTTATTTCTTACGCAATATCTTGGCAGTTTGCTGCACAATGGTACTAATGTAATATTATTTTATAATTTGAGCTGTAGGTAATTTGTGTAAACATTGCTTTATGTATATTTTTATTGGGTCAATAAACACTTCCGATTCCGATATGTAAGAGGAAATGTTTTTGCTTAAGGTAGACAATTTTAAAATGGTAGCACCAGCTCACATTAGGTTTATTTATAAATGCTTATTATACTCTTATTATGTATGTATTCTTAAACATGTAAAATAACTATTTTATCCCTATACTGTATTATGTTAATAACTGACAACAGTGTCCTTCCTTTTTATTCAGGCTCCTTTGAAGAAGATTTTCAATCTGGAAATGGGGCTATATAAAATAAATGTATTTATTATTTATTTACACTCACCTGTGTAGCAACAAACACAGGGTAGCAATTAACTAATTAACACACAGCTACAACATCCCCTACTGCAGGACACAGTACAGACAGATGTCATTCTTCCCCCCGACCATACCTGAATGGAACAGCCTGCCTCAGGAAATAGTGGCAGCCAAGTCCCTGGACTGTTTCAAGTCCAGGCTTGCTGCCCACCTGTAACCACAACAGACCACCCACTCCCCCTCCCCTCCCCCTCCCCTTTGTTTCTTTTGTCTACTACCCCCCTCTACTATATCACACACCCTTTCACTACATTTAAAAATAGTCACCATTTTGAAATTCCAAGATGGCCGCCCTAAACTGTTTTTAAAAAGGACGTTGTTGCGTAGCCGAGCATCGGAACCGTGTTCGCTGGTGATAAAGGTCCGAGCACTCAACGCGCATGCGCCTACTTTGACTTTCCCCAGTGCTCGGTCGCGGCGTAGCAGGCCGAACATCGGAACCGTGTTTGTTTGTGATAAAAGTCCAAGCATTCAACGCACAGGCGATTTCTTGGTCGTACTTTCACGTTACCCTTCGCATCAGTATCAGTACGGGTGCGTAATCGTACTACTGCTACTAGCGATTCATAAGGATATTCGATTAATATTTATAAGTCCATTATAACAAGTGATAGCCTATGGAAAAAATGAAATAAATACTTAAAATGCATAAGCCCAATTGCATGATTATAAATGTTTTTTTGCGTTAATGGTATGAATCTAAGTACATAATATATACCCATAACGACATTATAATTAATAAATATGAGCATTATTAATAATTACATGAGCACCGAAAGAAACAACAGGGGCATCATAGTCTACAGCATATGGCTGGTTGATGAATTTATTTTATTCATAGGGCATAACAGGCCAAAATAATTGCGTTTTGAGAACTGCAGATTGTAATTGCTGTAGTATAGCAGAATAATTTATGGACTTCATGTTTTTATAAAGTACATTTAATATTATCATTTTAATAGAGCCAGTTCCATTATAAAAAGATTATAAGTAATATGTGTACTTTAGAAGATACTATTTATTTGCAGCTTATAATAGTTACTGTGGCACAAATAATATGAATTTAGTTGCTGTTTCCTGAAATTATATATCTGCTGTATTACTTTATGCAGAATTATTAAATACACACATGTGTAATGTAGCAATATTGTATGTAGCAGTTTATTACTGGAAGATGACAAAAGAACATTTCTACAATGATGATTACCTGGGTAACATTAATATTTAAGTGACGTATGTACGCGTCATGCGCGAAGATAAATCGACTTGCAATCTGACACAGTAATGTAAAGCATACTCGTGTGTTGCACTAATGTAATTTATATTATATTTATATCAATAAATATTGTATTAAAAACGTAATAATGCACATAACTATTTCACTAATATAAAATTAATCAAGCAAAACAATAACTAGTATAATAACATTAAGCATGAATTATATT
>OZ024864.1:32091431-32231431 GCA_964017155.1 Oasisia sp. SBJ-2009 | reverse complement strand
CATTACTTTATATTTGTACAATTTGGAAAAATAATCCACTTCTTCTTCAACTGATGGCTGGTACTAACGTAAACTGCACAGTGACCACTGGACCACTACGACACACTTGACCACTATGTCCCACACCATATTAACCATGCAAACAGGATATTAATTACCAATAAACATCCAGTTTCACAGTGACTTACAGCCTTCAACACAGAACCATGATCAGTGTCAAGTTAAATACAAACCTTCTACGAATCACCTAATGAACTGATATTGAACTTACTGTCACGAGAGCTCTGTTAAAGACTTCCTTCCTCTTTGTTAAATACAAACCTCCCTCCAATCACCTAATGAACTGATATTGAACTTACTGTCATGAGACCTCTGTTAAACACTTCCTTCTTCTTTGTTAAATACAAACCTCCCACCAATCACCTAATGTACTGACATTGAACTTACTGTCACGAGACCTCTGTAAGCTCTGTTATACACTTCCTTCTTCTTTGTTAAATACAAACCTCCCTCCAATCACCTAATGTACTGACATTGAACTTACTGTCACGAGACCTCTGTTATACACTTCCTTCTTCTTTGTTAAATACAAACCTCCCACCAATCAACTAATGAACTGATATTGAACTTACTGTCACGAGACCTCTGTTAAAGACTTCCTTCTTCTTTATTAAATACAAACCTCCCTCCAATCACCTAATGAACTGATATTGAACTTACTGTCACGAGACCTCTGTTATACACTTCCTTCTTCTTTGTTAAATACAAACCTCCCACCAATCAACTAATGAACTGACATTGAACTTACTGTCACGAGACCTCTGTTAAACTCTTCCTTCTTCTTTGTTAAATACAAACCTCCCTCCAATCAACTAATGAACTGACATTGAACTTACTGTCACGAGACCTCTGTTAAACTCTTCCTTCTTCTTTGTTAAATACAAACCTCCTAATAAACTGACATTGAACTTACTGTCATGAGACCTCTGTTAAACACTTCCTTCTTCTTTGTTAAATACAAACCTCCTAATGAACTGACATTGAACTTACTGTCACGAGACCTCTGTTAAACACTTCCTTCTTCTTTGTTAAATACAAACCTCCCTCCAATCACCTAATGAACTGACATTGAACTTACTGTCACGAGACCTCTGTTAAACACTTCCTTCTTCTTTGTTAAATACAAACCTCCCTCCAATCACCTAATGAAGTGACATTGAACTTACTGTCACGAGACCTCTGTTAAACACTTCCTTCTTCTTCCCGTCCAGGTTGAAGTTCTTGGCCCCGCCTATGACTGTGATGACCAGGTTTGCCCCAGACATGTGCCAGTGCTTCTTCAGCATTTCCATCGTGTGTTCAATCGGGGTGTCATCGGCCAGACGCAAGTACTGGCAAGTAGGGAAATGGTTGTACAGTGAAACTATGGCAATTACAGGGACTGTAGTTTGTATTACTCAATGCATACACTTTTGTACAAATAACCAATAATCAAAATAATTAACATATAATAAGTTATATTCAGTTGTTATATTGATGAAGAAGACTCTCACTAAGATTAGAGCTTCCCATAAATGCTACAGGGTTAGATATCTGAATAATTAATTAAAATAGATTAAAAGAGGTAAGATGACAGTTAGGTTTATTAACAATTACTTAAATAATGATGCAATAGTTAAGTTAAATGGTCAATTAATAGGTGGGTGAGTGAGTGAGTGAGTGGGTGAGTGAGTGGGTGAGTGGGTGAGTGGATGAGTGAGTGGGTGAGTAGGTGAGTGAGTGGGTGATAGAGTGAATGGGTGAGTGAGTGGGTGGGTGAGTGGATGATTGAGTGAGTGAGTGTTTGAGTGATTGAGTGAATGTCATTGACAGCTAAGTGATAAAACAATTATCGCTATTACCTTGGAAGGTTTTCTGCCGCCTAAGCCTTCATTCACGAACTCAATCTTCCCAAAGGCATTTGTGGACATTTTCTTGATATCTCTCTCAGCATTCCATTCTTCCGATGATATTTTCCCTGTGTTTAGATCATTGGATCCACCCTTAACTCCTGCATAAGACAAATCTAAAACATTTTTTCTTCAACAACATGTCCAAACTTAATTTACTCTACAACATTATATAGTAAACAAACTTATTCAACCATTTGTTGTTTTGTGAGACACTATTACATTCATGACAATTTCTGTTATATAATTAACATCCACAATATGCAAAGTTATGAAATAAATGTAATGCCATTCTCCTCAAATCAGTCAGATGCTGCAGTGATGTCATGGTAAAACACTACTGCCATTGTAAAGTCTAACTGTTATGTGTTAATTTAATAAGCCTATGTCTTTACTGATATACTGTACTGACAAAGACATACAGCACTGAAGTGAGGAATCTCTTAAAATTTAGAAAAATGTATGTAAAGAATAACAGTATATCTAATACGACTGACCATCTTACATCTAAGCACTTATATGTGTTGAAAACTAAGAGGGCAATAGCTATAGGGTAGAGTTTTAGACTCTCGACTAAGAGAATCCGGGTTTGAATCCTGTATTGCCATGGCAAACCTTCAGCAAGTTGTTTCACTCTACATTGCTCTCAGCTTATGAGTGAATACCTGGCTATAGGCAGTGAGTATTTATATGAGCAGCCTTAGCACATTAAATATAGTGTGGCTGGATGCTTCTCAGAGAAGTTGAGATGGTGTTTGGTGGAACAGGTCTGCCAGGGAAGTAGAGCACAGAGCACTTTAAGCAGTACTGAGGACTGGATACTACACTGTAAGAACTTACCTATAAATCACCAATGTTAGAATATACAGCTGTAGTAAGAAAAGACTTGTTTGCAAATGCATTGTAAATGTTAGTATTCATTCATGTGTGACCTGTGGAGTAAATGTCAGTGTTCATTCATGTGTGACCTATGGTGTAAATGTTAGTATTCATTCATTTGTGACCTGTAGAGTAAATGTCAGTATTCATTCATGTGTGACCTGTGTTGTAAATGTTAGTATTCATTCATTTGTGACCTGTAGAGTAAATGTCGGTGTTCATTCATGTGTGACCTGTGGTGTAAATGTTAGTATTCATTCATTTGTGACCTGTAGAGTAAATGTCAGTATTCATTCATGTGTGACCTGTAAATGTCAGTGTGACCTGTGGTACCCTTGGTTACCTTTATCGTAGAACTCAGACACTCCCCGGACTCCAGGAGCCATGTGATTCTCCGGCACTTCCCCACAGTGACATCTAAAACAGGACATTTCAAGGGGTGACATGGGTGGAGGGTGACATGGGTGGAGGGTGACATGGGTGGAGGGTGACATGGGTGGAGGGTGACATGGGTGGAGGGTGACATGGGTGGAGGGTGACATGGGTGGAGGGTGACATGGGTGGAGGGTGACATGGGTGGAGGGTGACATGGGTGGAGGGTGACATGGGAGGAGGGTGACATGGATGGAGGGTGACATGGGTGGAGGGTGACATGGGTGGAGGGTGACATGGGTGGAGGGTGACATGGGTGGAGGGTGACATGGATGGAGGGTGACATGGGTGGAGGGTGACATGGATGGAGGGTGACATGGGTGGAGGGTGACATGGGTGAAGGGTGACATGGATGGAGGGTGACATGGGTGGAGGGTGACATGGGTGGAGGGTGACATGGATGGAGGGTGACATGGGTGGAGGGTGACATGCACTTTACAAGTAAAAGTTGTTTGCTAGTTTTTAATTAATCCAACATGGAAAGACCATATTCAGGGCGCACGCATAGAGACCTTCACACCAACCACTGTCAGGATTAGTCAGTGCAACTGTTTTCATTGAGAATCCTGTGACATTTGAATATTTATTTGATGTAAACTGATTACTCTCACCACACAGTCATTGATACAGGTTGTAGACTTTGAACTATTAGTTGACCTGGTTACACCAATGAAGGTAGTGATGATGGATGACTGTAATAGTACGGCTACAGGAAACTACCATTACTGCCAGCAGCGTCACCAGTTAAACAATGTACCTGCGCCACGATAGATTGTGATGTAATCTCCAATGGTTTTAAACAGTCACTCCTAACTTTCGAGATTGGCCATCCATAATTCACCGAGAAGTAAACAACGAAGCTACTAGCATATGCTATATTTGATACAGTAAGCTTTTTTTTGATACAGTAAGTTTAGTTATTGAGATCAACATAAAATTGACTACAGAGACACTTTTGATGTGACACGAACAAAACACGTAAGTGCTTGCACTGACAGCTGACAGTTTAGATGAATGAACTTACCTAATTGGTGCATTTGGCTGTTTTGGGTTAGAGATCTTCTCTGGCACAAAATGAACACATTCCTTTCTATTTATTTTGTCAGTGACAAAACAGATGAGATCACTGTGAGCTTTCTACAAACAAACGAGATCATTGTGAGCTTTCTACAAACACACAAGATCACTGTGAGCTTTCTACAAACAGATGAGATCACTGTGAGCTTTCTACAAACAGATGAGATCACTGTGAGCTTTCTACAAACAGATGAGACCACTGTGAGCTTTCTACAAACACACAAGATCACTGTGAGCTTTCTACAAACACACAAGATCACTAGCTGTGAGCTTTCTACAAACAGACGAGATCACTAGCTGTGAGCTTTCTACAAACACACAAGATCACTGTGAGCTTTCTACAAACACACAAGATCACTGTGAGCTTTCTACAAACAAACGACATCACTGTGAGCTTTCTACAAACACACAAGATCACTGTGAGCTTTCTACAAACACACAAGATCACTGTGAGCTTTCTACAAACACACAAGATCACTGTGAGCTTTCTACAAACAGACGAGATCACTGTGAGCTTTCTACAAACAGACGAGATCACTGTGAGCTTACTACAAACACACGAGATCACTGTGAGCTTTCTACAAACACACAAGATCACTGTGAGCTTTCTACAAACACACGAGATCACTTTGAGCTTTCTACAAACAGACGAGATCACTGTGAGCTTACTACAAACACACAAGATCACTGTGAGCTTTCTACAAACACACAAGATCACTGTGAGCTTACTACAAACACACGAGATCACTGTGAGCTTTTTAAAAACAGATGAGACACTGTGAGCTTTGTACAAACAGATGAGACACTGTGAGCTTTGTACAAAAATATGAGATTACTGTGAGCTTTGTACAAACAGATGAGATTACTGTGAGCTTTGTACAAAGAGATGAGATCACTGTGAGCTTTCTACAAACACACAAGATCACTGTGACCTTTCTACAAACACACGAGATCACTGTGAGCTTCCTACAAACAGATGTGATCACTATGAGCTTTCTACAAACACACAAGATCACTGTGACCTTTCTACAAACACACGAGATCACTGTGAGCTTCCTACAAACAGATGAGATCACTATGAGCTTTCTACAAACACACAAGATCACTGTGACCTTTCTACAAACACACGAGATCACTGTGAGCTTTCTACAAACAGATGAGATCACTATGAGCTTTCTACAAACACACAAGATCACTGTGACCTTTCTACAAACACACGAGATCACTGTGAGCTTCCTACAAACAGATGAGATCACTGTGAGCTTCCTACAAACAGATGAGATCACTATGAGCTTTCTACAAACACACAAGATCACTGTGACCTTTCTACAAACACACGAGATCACTGTGAGCTTTCTACAAACAGATGAGATCACTATGAGCTTTCTACAAACACACAAGATCACTGTGACCTTTCTACAAACACACGAGATCACTGTGAGCTTCCTACAAACAGATGAGATCACTGTGAGCTTCCTACAAACAGATGAGATCACTATGAGCTTTCTACAAACACACAAGATCACTGTGACCTTTCTACAAACACACGAGATCACTGTGAGCTTCCTACAAACAGATGTGATCACTTTGAGCTCTCGACAAACAGATGAGATAATTTTGAGCTCTTTACAAACAGATGAGATACTTTTGAGCTCTCACCAAACAGATGAGATAATTTTGAACTCTTTACAAACAGATGAGATAACTTTGAGCTCTCAACAAACAGATGAGATAATTTTGAGCTCTCGGCAAACAGATGAGATAATTTTGAGCTCTTGACAAACAGGTGAGATCACCTTGAGCTTCCTACAAACACATGATATCATTTTGAGCTCTCAACAAACAAATGAGATCACATTGAGCTTCCTACAAACACGATATATCATTTTGAGCTCTCGACAAACAAATGAGATCACTTTGAGCTTCCTGCAAACATATGATATCATTTTGAGCTCTCCACAAACAGACAAGCTCTGTATGTAAGCATGGCAGTTACCATGCATGAGTCAATCACAACATATTTAGACTAGCACAGCTTTGATCCCGCAGAAAGGTCTGTTTCATGCAGTGCTAATTAATGATGGTTGTTTATGTTTCTTCACTTAAAACTGTTAAACACAGTTGGAAGCTGGAGAATGTATGCAGCACTAGGCCCTACTTTACCTAGAGACACGTCCACCCATCCTTTAGAAAGGTCAAATCTGATTTGGATGGGTAGAAATATCAGTGGACAAGTAATGGACAGGTACAAAATACGGAGCATGAGAACTTCCTACGAAAGCATAGTTCCATTTTGTCAGCCATGCTTTGTAAATGGATCGCAAACACATGTATGCACATGCTATGATGCATACATAATAATAATTAGGTAACTCCTATTGCACCTGAATCCATAGAAACCAAGCTCAGAGGCGCCTCAGTCAGTACAAAAGGGTTGACTGATCTCAGAGTCAATAAACAATTCCAGTTGTCATCAGATTGATACGCCAGGGAGCTATGGCGGAGAAGCAATGTTGTAAAGGTATGTCTTTATATGACAATGGAATTTAGCAATATTTTCAACTGATTTAAACTAGAAAGAAGCACACTACACACCTCGACTGGCTTCAATGTATGTGAGTTGACGCACACATATGTACAAGCAGTACAACAGAATGTTTGGAATGGCAAAATTGGATCCTGCAGAAAGGCCTGATTGTAACTGCTCCTACCTTGTAGCCAGCGTATCCTCTGGCAGTTTCCCTGGGGACCACTGAGGACCGTCTGTAGCACTGGGACACACTCACACGCCGCCCCAGTCTGGACGAAACAACCTTTGACCCCGGCATCGTGTCCATCCTCGGTCACCTGGGCATGTTCATGTGATGCTGAAAAGAAACGACCACATTAGACAATGTAGAGACTGAATGCGTCGTATTAGACAATGCATAGAGACTGAGTGTGTCATATTAGACAATGCATAGAGACTGAGTGTGTCATATTAGACAATGCATAGAGACTGAGTGTGTTGTATTAGACAGTGCATAGAGACTGAGTGTGTCATATTAGACAATGCATAGAGACTGAGTGTGTCATATTAGACAGTGTATAGAGACTGAGTGTGTCATATTAGACAATGCATAGAGACTGAGTGTGTCGTATTAGACAGTGTATAAAGACCAAGTGTGTCGTATTAGACAATGTATAGAGACTGAGTGTGTCGTATTAGACAGTGTATAGAGACTGAGTGTGTCATATTAGACAATGTATAGAGACTGAGTGTGTCGTATTAGACAATGTATAGAGACTGAGTGTGTCGTATTAGACAATGTATAGAGACTGAGTGTGTCGTATTAGACAATGTATAGAGACTGAGTGTGTCGTATTAGACAATGTATAGAGACTGAGTGTGTCGTATTAGACAATGTGTAGAGACAGAGTGTGTCGTATTAGACAATGTATAGAGACTGGGTGTGTCATATTAGACAGTGTATATAGACTGAGTGTGTCGTATTAGACAATGTAGAGACTGAGTGTGTCATATTAGACAGTGTATAGAGACTGAGTGTGGCATATTAGACTGTGTATAGAGACTGAGTGTGTCATATAAGCAATGCATACACACACATGTAGAGACAGAGTGTGTCGTATTAGACAGTGTATAGAGACTGAGTGTGTCATATCAGACAGTGCAGAGAGACTGAGTGTGACATATTAGACAGTGAATAGAGACGGGATGTGTCATATTAGACAGTGAATAGAGACTGAGTGTGTCGTATTAGACAGTGTATAGAGACTGAGTGTGTCGTATTAGACAATGTATAGAGACTGAGTGTGTCGTATTAGACAATGTATAGAGACTGAGTGTGTCGTATTAGACAATGTATAGAGACTGAGTGTGTCGTATTAGACAATGTATAGAGACTGAGTGTGTCGTATTAGACAATGTATAGAGACTGAGTATGTCGTATTAGACAATGTATAGAGACTGAGTGCATCATATTAGACAGTCTATAGAGACTGAGTGTGTGACATTATGCATAAAGCCCTGGGGCCAGTTTCATAAACCTTGCTTACAATGTCGTAGCAGGCGATAACTCATCTAAAACATCTTACAGTTATGCGAGTTGCATTTCATGAGTCTGCTCCATAGTTGCACTTAGGGCAGTTAGGATGGTAGGCGTAACATTACGCTAGTAAGTAGTAGTTGAAATATTTACGTAATGCTCCCAAAGTTAATTGATGCTCCCGGCCGACATGCCCACTCTCAAGTTATTATTTTTAATGTTTATATTGGATATCTCTATACATTGTCTAACAGGGGCCAGCATAAACAAATGTATAAAGAAACGGTTCCTTCTTTGGCTGAGATATTTCAAAGGGAACTGTGTAAATAAGTAAAACTGATGCTGCAACAGGTGTTACTAATAATGGCAGTTTATAGCAACATAATTTTTATTGTTTTAATGCATAGTACAGCAGTAGTCTTTGGGATTGCGTAATTCAGATCTGGCCATCCAAACACTGTACACGTTGACATTCTGGCATGCAAAATATTCACAGGTAACTAACTCAATGTCTACAGCCAGGTACTCGTCCGTACAGAACTAAATGAAGTGGTGCAATGTAGAGTGAATGAACATGTCCAAGGGTTGAAACAGCCGAGTCAATGGCATAGTGGATTGAAGCCTGAGTTCTCTTGATTGAAAGTCGGATGTTATAACTACTGTGCTCTACAACTTTCTAAAGTTGATTTAAACAAGCTGCAGTTAATTCACAATAGGATTATAGCCCTGTACTCACTTCAACTAGAAAATTTCCACTGGCTATATGATTAGTTGCATAGTGATTAAATGAACTATGGTTTAAAGCTCATCGTCTTTTTACCTAAACTGAGTATTATTTATGTTCAATAATATGTTACACTGCTAAACAGTATTAACCTAATGTGCCATATTTCTATACCCGTTACCTAGACTGTAGGCAAACATACCTAAGTTCTGTTCACTCAGAAAGCAGTCTAAATAGAGGACAATCTTATTTAAACACCACACCTAGAACTTAATCATGTATGTAAACATAGCACACCCATGACTGAATAGGCTAAATAATGTCAATTTCTGGCTTCTAAGCCAATGAACAAATTTATAGAAATAGGTCCTGCACTAATAACATTTGTATCTATGCATTTATGGTATAAGTATTCCAGCACTAGTGATCACTGTGACTTGTACAAGGCCCACAATATGTACACAGCATACGTATGCTTGTAATGCTGCCTACAGTAAGAAATTTGCTCAGTACGTATACAGTTATTGATAGTATAATATTTTGAGTTATCATAGCATTTTATCATTCATAAAATAGCACCCCTAATTTATTTTGATGTTCTGGTGAAAAATTGGGAACCCAGTAAGTGGGTCATGATATATGGCGAGACTCCGCACGACTGTAGCTAATTGGGGACTGGACACAAGAATAATATTCTAATGACGGATGAGTTGTATCTTCCAACTGATGAATATTAGTATTATACATTATACCTTCCTTTATTGTAAATGTTCGGTTTAATATTGAGTTTACCACACTGTCATAGACATATAGTGATTTACCTAGCGCATATAGTATACACGATTTTAGACCATATGTGTCTTTTACAGGATTTGCATTTTAAATTGTTGTACGTTGTGGTTTCACAACAGTCCGATAAGCTCTTATATCGGACAAATTGTCTAAATGCATATAATCCTAACACATGTATACATCTGCCCCCAAACAGGTTTTACTCTGCAAAAGATTACATTCTTCATTACTAGTCAAGATCGCCAAACACAAGTACTAGCCACCGATCCCATGGCAACCACCATAATAATTGATTAAAATGTATGATTTCCATGATCATTGTTACCGGCAAAGTGTTCCACTGCTTCTGCTTGTAATTATCCTTCAGATAACAATAACTATAAAACACTATCTGGTGGCAGTCCGATTATTACAACCAAAAACAGAACAAAGTCCTATAATTTTTATGTTAAGATGGAGAATATGGGGTTCCAGCTCCCAAGTGCCCCAAACCTAATTTTCGAGCGTGAGACTTTCATGCCTTATTTACCTTATGTTGCTTAATGAAAAAAGGTGTGTGTATAGTATAAAGCAACAGTACAATTATTTTTAATGAACACAGTTTGTAAAAAACTTTGATCTTCACTTATATAAAAAAAAGCTGTTCAAGATTGTCGCCAAGCTCCTACACACCGATCATGACACTCCACTTCCGACATGTGACTCATTCGATGCGCTTGCAGAGCAGTTTTCAGATTTTTCTCTGAAAAAATCTCGAAAATCCGGTGTGAATTTACTCCAAGTGTTAGCAACGTAGACATCTACACTGATGGTGAATCCCAAACATGCTTACTGAATGCATTTGAGCCAGCCACTGAAACTGAAATCGGAATACTGTTGAAGTAATCGCAGGTTAAATCATGTGAACTTGATCTCATACCAACATGGCTGCTTAAAGACTGTGCGCCCGACATTATACCTGTTCTCACCACCATTGTTAACATGTCTCTGAGAACAGGAGTAATGCCTTCTCACTTGAAGAGAGCACATGTACGACCTATAATCAAGAAGTCAGGCCTAGATAAGGACATATTGAACAACTACAGACCTGTATCCAATCTGCCATACTTGTCGAAGACAATAGAGTGTGTTGTTGCCGCGAGACTGTCGGCTCACATGTCTGAGTGTAATCTCTGCCTGCCCAACCAGTCTGCATACAAGCCAGACCACAGCGTCGAGACGGCCCTTGTCTGTGTTCAGAATGACATCCTGCGTGCAATGGACAACCAGAACATTGTCATCATGTTACTTACTGGACTTGTCGGATGCATTTGATACTGTGAACCACAACGTCATGTTGCATAGACTGTCACATGATGTTGGAGTGGGCCACACTGCACTTAAGTGGTTTAAATCGTATATGAGTGACAGAGTTCAAGCAGTCCACATTAATGGTTCTACGTCACCTGCTCACCCCCTTACGTGTGGGGTTCCTCAAGGTTCCGTACTTGGTCCGCAGTTGTTTTCTATCTATGCAGCACCAGTATCGAAAATCATTCGGAACAACAACTTGCTGTCGCACTTTTATGCTGACGACACGCAAATTTACATCACAGTGAAACCCCATCAGGAGGACATTGACGCGGCTGTTGAGACCATTGAACAATGTGTTACAGAAATCAGGAGTTGGATGAAGACAAACTCCTTGAAATTGAGTGATTCGAAAACGGAAGTAATCATATACGGTTCAGCTCAACAGCTGAAGAAATTCATGCTGCAATCGTTACGTGTTGGTGACTGTGTGGTTAGGGTGACTGACTGTGTTCGAAATCTCAGTGTGCAGTTTGATGCTGAGATGACGATGGAGTCCCACGTGACTGCTGTATGTAAGTCAGCCATATTCCACCTCCGCAATATCTCGAGGATCAGACGGTATCTGACAGCAACACCGACAGAGCAAATTGTTCATGCATTTGTCACAAGCAGACTGTATATTGGCAATGCACTGCTCTATCGACTGCCTCTGAAGCAAATGCAATGGCTTCAGAAAATACAAAACTGGGCAGCCCGCTTGATCGACGGCGCTATGAGATATAGGCATGCTACACCATTGCTAAAGAAGTTACACTGGCTGCCGATAGCGGTGCGAGTTGAGTTCAAGATCCTGCTACTCACTCACCGAGCACTGAATGGCCAAGCGCCTAACTACATTGGACACTGTGTAAGCCGACGCCAGCCGGTTAGGTCGCTGCGCTCCAGCGAACACAGTTTATTGTGTGTGCCAAGCACAAGGCGTCACTGGGGTGACAGAGCTTTAAGCATGGCAGCCCCAAGTCTATGGAATGCACTACCGCATCATCTAACATTGTCATCTATGACCACTGCTACATTTAAAGTTAAATTAAAGACTTATTTATTTACAAGAACATTCTGTACAGTGCTGTGAGCAATGAACGTTGGAACAGAGCTATAGAAATGCGACGATTATGATTATATAGATGTGTGAATTATGAACTTCACTTATATGTAAGTTTGGTTTTGTTAATGTCATTACTTCTCACACTGTTACGAATATTTAATGTAATATATTACTGTATAATTGGCTTAAATTTGATATTATTTACATACCATAACCATGCATGTGCACAAACAATTAACTGTACTATGAAGTAGACTGCATATGCAGTAGATGTTTGATAAGAAGGTCAATATGTGTCTTTGCCAAGATCTTTGGTCTGGTTTTGCCTGACCCACATTATTTAATATTACCTACCGTACAGAATGAACAACAATTTAATACCAGTGCAGTGTACAGGCAGTTGCAATGTAATTATCTTGTATTGCGGACATTATGTAAGATCAGCAACACACTATTGATTATATCTTGTCTGCCACATTGAAAATTATTGACAACATCTCTGTGTTCCAAATCAACATCCTGGCATGTATTCTCTGATATATTACATTTTATTTCTGTTCTGGTAACTGCCAGGGACATGTATTGGTGTTATGATACATACTAACATGACAGGAGATACTTTTGAAAGTAAATGACACAAAGCTCCACTTGGAGGAAAGATGTGCAATGTGAAAGACTGCAGAAGTAGAACATGCTGACATGGCAAGATCGAGCTAGCATATAATATTAACTGTGTTTGCTGTTAGTTTGTTCCAAGGCCAAGCCAAGGTTCTATTGTGGCAATAAAGGAGTGCTCACAGGTTTTGTATTCGGGAACTTTGGACCATTACTTGTAAGGGGTGCACTGGGCCTAGCTCTGTGCCCAGCAGCTAAATGTTCTATGGCACAGTGGATGCGTGTTGGATGTGTACATGTCTTCTTCCGGATATCGCCTATAGCCTCAACATGCTGAGGATACAAGAGGGCGAACAATATAATCAGAATTTTTGTTTTCTATTGTGCAATATGTCAGAAGGTGTAATATGTCAGAAAGTACTGAGTCAACTAAACCGTGTTGAATTAATTGTGTACACAATATCATATAGTGAACCAGGCTATAGGGCTATATATAGGGCAATGCCTAGTTGCGCGTCTGCCCTTGTGCCAGTGTTCTAGTCCAGGGGCAAAGCCAGAGCAAATTACAGGCAAAACACGCAGCTACGCTGTTACAAAACTGAGTCTGAGAAGTACTACATACAACATGCACTTAATTACTATCTTACATCAATTAATTGTATTATGAATTAACCAAGTGCAAGGCTAACGGTAAGGTACGTAGTTGTAGTATTTAGCTTGACTAGCTACCGCGCATGTGTACACGCCCAACCAATAAACAGATCGAGTTACAACACTGCCATCCCGAGTCCGAGTCGCATTATGTTACATGGTGTCTAGAAGTAGCTCTAAAATTATGTTAAAAGTTGTTTTAGAAACAGAAACTACGGACTATCATGTGCATAGTAACTCCAGGCACCGTCTGATGTGAAAGACTGCAGAAAAGAGCGGACCATTTGCCGAAAGATGACTTTGGCAGTTTTGCAACAAGGCATCACTCGGTGATCGACCGATTCTACGTCGCGACGCCAGCATCCTTGACCGTGGTTGACCGGGGGTATGACCGGGGCGACTAGGATTACCGCAGACTGAGCGACATCGATACGCAGTGAGTGTTTACCAGAACTGTCCGGCCAGGCAGTCAACATGGCGAACGCCGGCGATAAACCTTGCATGAATTGGCAAACGGCCAATCTCGCAACAGAATGGCGCCGCTTTCGACAGCACTGCGACTTTACGTTCAAGGGTCCCCTCGCCTCTAAGACAGAAGATCAGAAGGTAAATTACCTTATGACATACATCAGGGATAAAGGTCGTGAAATATACGAGACATTCGTATGGACGCCTGCGACGGACGACACTCCCGCGGAGAACGCCACTCTGGAGGGTGTGTACGCCAAATACGCGCAGTATGTCGCACCTATGAAAAACCACATCCGTGCGACAGTATCGTTCAATCGCAGGAAACAAGATGCGGGAGAAAAGTTTGACAACTTTGTCACAGACCTCCGCATCCTCGTAAAAGACTGTGGCTACGTAGAAGAAAACCGCATGCTGCGAGATGCGATTGTGCTACGAGCATCGCACGCTGCTGTCCGCGAAAAATGTCTCGAGAAGGGTGATGACCTAACATTAGACATGGCCATTGGTATCGGCCAAAACTACGAGACATCACAAGAGAGCATGCGCGCTATCGGCATCGATGAAGATCCGACAGTTCATGCTGTGAACACAGGCAAATCGAACGCACCTCGACGTTCGTATAACAGGCCTCAGTCCAGGTTCATGCAGCACGGCTTCAAGAAGAAAGCTTCAGGTAACAAATGCATGAAATGCGGGTATGACCGCAATCACGCACGTTGCCCCGCCAAAGACAGTAACTGCAATTACTGTCGTAAGAAGGGACATTTCGCGGCGATGTGCCGCAGAAAGGCGAGCGCCCACATGGTGGAGGAAATGTGTGGCTCTGAGGAATCAGATGATGATGGCGGCGCACATCTGATCAATACCGTCACTGACGTAGGCAAACACGACTGGTGGGAATGCATAGAAGTAGATGGATTTCACATCGATATGCAAATAGACACCGGCGCCACGAAATCTTTGTTGCCGTACAAAGTGTTCAAAGATATGCTCTGCGATACACCAATAACGAAGACCGCTCGCAAATTCAAGTCGTACACACATCACCCAATCAAAGTGGAAGGCTACGTCACACTCCCGACACAGTTCGTGGATGTCCAGTACTACGTGGTTCACGTCGATCAAAAGCCGTTGTTGTCAGGGCAAGCCAGCGATTTGGTTTTTATTTGGTTTCATAGTAAACATACTTTTCCTTGAAAGAAAGGGAGATGTAGTATTTAGCTTGACTAGCTACCGCGCATGTGTACACGCCCAACCAATAAACAGATCGAGTTACAACACTGCCATCCCGAGTCCGAGTCGCATTATGTTACAGTAGTCAAGTTAATGGAGTTAGATAAGTGTACGGCTTACTTACGTATTGCAGAGAGCAAACATCTTCACCATTCCTGTAGGCTGTACCTTACGCCGCCACCGGTGATCGCGTCACCAGGCACACAGTATACTCACGTGGAATGGGGATCTTCTCTGTCCCTAGTCACCGGTAAACAGACTGGCCGGCCTCAGTGGCGCCGTCTCACGGATTGCGTTGTATTTACGAGTCCTTGTATTTAGGCTGCGTCTTTATCTGTATCTTAAATCCTTACTACTTACATTGAACGATCAATCTTGGTCATTAAACAACGGTTTGTTTATTATTGGAGGAAACAGACACAATACCAAAGAAGTCGAGACCGACCAAAGAAGAGAGTGCCAGAACTTAGATATTGTCGCTAAGTTGAATATTGCTACAATACATGTCAATCTTATGAATGTGAACAGTAGACTCGGGTACAGAGTTAAGCAGTGATTGGTAATGTTGAAGCCACATATTTCTGACGTTTTCAGCACCACAGGCACCTCCAACATTACTGGGGTTAGGTAACCTGGCATTGTTTGCTTGTTTGATGCCCTTCCAAAAGTTTTTTAAATCATGGCTGCTCAGATTGGAAGCTAGTCGCTCCGCTTTAAGAGATTCAGCATTTTTTTCGCAATGTCTTTTGTTGCGTTTAAACTGGGCACGTTTAATTTTCATTAAGTCATACAAAGAACCATGTCTCGGACTCCCAGCAGACCGCCAGATGAGAAAAGTTTCTCTGGCAGCTTGATGAGAGTCCCTGACTAGGTCGTTCCAACCAGGAACATTGAATTTTCGGGATGTGTTATACGTTTTAGTAGGAATGACATCGGAAGCATCCGTAAGAGAATGTATGATATCATTATAAAATTTGCACAAGAGCAGCTGATGGGCTACATCATGGCAGTTAGGATTGGTACAACTTAGAGCAGCATGTGGTACGTCAATGCCGGATAAAAGAGAACCAGAATTGTTGTAATAGTTGAGAAGGTCATGGGAGGAAGCACAATCCCACATGGGACTGGGCTTACAAGTTTGTTGCGTAGTGGATGATTCAGAAGTGGGTAGTAATTTGATAGAAATGGTAAACGATAGAGGAAAATGATCCGAAGAGACACAGTCATAATTAATTACCATATCAGAGACAGATGAGTGACTGGAGTGGGTGCAAAGCACATGATCCAGCCAGCTCCTAGAGCCATGGGCGTCACTAACATATGTAAACGAATCGGGGGGAAGATACTTAATGTCACTTGGGATAAAGTGGCATTCACTAATAAAAGAATTTAGAAATGGTGAAAATAAGCTAGTCTTGATTAAATCAGCATTAAAGTCTCCAACAATAAAAATATTACTTGAATCAAATGAGTCAGTTATGGCTTGGATCTTGCCTAAAATAGCTTGATATTCATCAACATTATCATCGCTCTGATATGGTAGATATACATTAAGAACAAGAATTGTGGCATTAAAAGTAGTGATTTTTAGACCAAGAAGTCTTTTCTCGTCGTCATAAACCAAAATTTCGATGGATGGGTCAAGTGATCTTCGCCATAAAAAACAAAGACCACCGTGAGGACGACCACTGAAGCCATCACCATAATCGATGGAGCTAATGCCCCTAGCACTGAAGTCAGAGTGCAAAGAATTAATATATGAAAGGCTCTGTTTGGGAAGCCAATGTTCTTGCACAGCAAGTATATCACATGCAGTTAAAATGTTAATCAAATCAAGTGAACTGTTCCGTATGCTTCTCGCATTAAAGGAAGCAATACGTATACGACAGTCTATAGGTGTGTCGAATTAGCTGTGTTGTGTTTCCTTGGAGGAAAGTATCGACCAATCTTAGTGCCAACTGGCCAAAGGTTGGCGTCATAGAGAGTGTTCGGTCTGCCAATGTCGACACACAGTTTGAAAGAGGCGTAGTAGTTGTGAGTTGATGGAATGCGTTCACAGGTGCACTTCATCTTCAAGTTAGAAGACACATACGTCGAGACGTCCACACATGATGTGTCGGTATGAAAACCGGTTAAAAAGTAATCCGCCGATACAAGTCGAGCGGGAGCACATTTGAGTCCACACTTGACGGACGATTTTCCAGTGGTCATTTGATGCGTTTTGTGTTGCTTAACACTAACAGATGACACATACGTTTTCGTTGATGGCTTGCGTGGTTTCTTGGAGACAACGTCGGTCCACAGTGGCGAAGATGTGTTACCGGTAGGCGTAATAGATGTAGTGGTCTCGACTGACTGTTGTGGAGCAGGGGGCGAGCCCATCAGGGAAGTGATCGCTGATTCAATCGAGATTGACGCCGCAGATTGTAGAGGAGTGATTGGCGGAGATGTTGAGCTCTGGGATGATCTACAGCGTTCAGAGGAGATGGCGAGACGTGTAGGCACGAATTTGGCGGCTGTCGTTGTAGCAACATCAGCAGTAATGAGTGACATTGGTACTCGAATTATCTCAGTTTGTTTTCCGTCTCCGAGAGCAAGACGATGAGGAACGGCCTCGCAGTATATACTCCGACCATCCGCATTTCCGTGCGGATGGCGCGCCTTCATAGATGGCTTCAGAAAGCGACGGTCGCTTTCGTGAAATGAGAGTAGGACGCATGTCCACCCTCTAGAGTCTTCACACTTAGTAACACCCAGTTAGTCTTAGTTACACCGAGAGTGCGGAGTTCCCGTACCGAGCGTTGGGACGGGACTCCGCGCCACGTTAGCACGCACGCTGAGAATTTCACTTCGTCAGCGGCGACCCCAGATACTAGTTCGCACCAGTCCCGTATCGCGGGCTGGTCATAGTATTTGACTTTACGCTCGTGCGCGTCGTCAGGGGGTTTATGGTCAGATACAATGGTCGTGTCAACTACAACACAGAGCCCATTCTTCCAGACCACGAGGTCTGGGTACCGCATCCCGGCAGGCGTCGGAATCGCGGGCTCTACGCGCGTGGTGAAGCCGCTTTTCCGAACTACCTCCGTTAGATACTTGTTTACGCGGTCGTGGCGTTCGATCCGCGGTTTATGCGTTCGAGGACAGGTTTGTAAGATGTGCGCTAGAGTCTCACGACTGTGGCAGGCGTCGCATTCTACAGGCTTCTCAGGGCGGCCCCGAGCGGCCCGGGCCTTGGTGTACGGGAGATTGCACTTTAGTCGGACACAGTTTATGAAACTGTGCCCAGACAGCAGTGGACCACCCGACACCATCCATTTGTTCACAAAGCCCGTCTCAAGGCTGCCTGTGAGGCCGCGTCCGTCAACAGACATATGTAAGCCGAGTCCCATAGCCTTTCGTACCCCTGTTCGGTCTCTTATGCTGACACCAAACGCCGCGAGCGGCTGGGACCAGCGTCTTCGCTCGCGCGCGAAGATCGGCAGTCCGGCCACCGCTCGGGCAATGGGATCACTTGAGGCAACCAGCCTCCCCATTCGTTTGGTTCTTAAGAGAGGAATGGTCAGAGAAAGGGGAGGGACGTCGAGGCCTCCGTCTCCAGAGTGCGCGTGGAAGTAGCCGAGAGGCACGTCGTGTGGTAACCGAAGCCAGGAGCGCACCGCCGCTCTGGTAATTTGATCAAGGAATTTTAGCGTTTTCTTATATATACAACCGAGTACCGCTGTATGATATAAGCTCGGAATGAGATTCGTTCGCAGAATGAACAATCTCTGTTCCGCCTTCAACGGAGCTCTCGAGAGCTCCGCTATACCGCGCTGTAGTTCCTGCACCGTCGAGCCCTTAGTGCGGCTCGCGCTGCTGATCGCGTTACCAAGGTACTTATAATCCTCCGTGACCTTGAGTGCCCTCATCACCTGGCCTTCCTTCGTACGAAGGAAGCCGGTAGGATTACAGACCCACTGCTTCGATTTCCCACTGACATCGATGCGAATCGTTGCCGATTTCGCCGCATTCAGATCTAAACCACACTCACCTAGAGCCAGCTCGATTCTCTCAAACTGTGTCTGTAGCCCTTTTGGGGTAGTCGCTAGCAACACGAGGTCATCGGCGAATGCGAGGCAAGAAAGATTTTCCGTTCCTACACTGAGCCCTATCTTCTGATCAATCTGTCGAAGTGCAAGGTCGACTACCGAATTGAACAGAACTGGAGATAAGGGATCCCCTTGCCTCACGCCCCTTTGAACCATAATATCCTGGCTCATTTCACCGCTGACCCTCAACCGCGTGGTCGACCCCGTGTAAACTGAGCGAATGTACCTTACTAGAGGCTCCGGTATTCCGGCCGATGCCGCGGCCAAGAATATCGAGTCATGCGACACCGAGTCAAATGCCTTGGATACGTCCAGAAAGGCGAGATTGGAGGCTTGCGACCTTGCCTTGCGATCTGCGACCACATTCGTCAGGATGTAAACATTCTCAGCCAATCCATCGCCTTTCCGAAAAGCTTTCTGAGAGCCACTGATCTCGTAGAGATTTTCCACTCGCTCCGCGAGGAGTTTGTGAAATAACCGGCAGAGAATCGACCCCATAGTGATAGGGCGAAAGTCTTTCGGTTCCAAACCTGTCAGGTTCTTCGGAACAAGAACCGTGATACCCCGTTTGAAGGCCTCGGGCGCCTTCCCGGTTAATAACCAGATGTTGAATCGACAAGCTAGCGACACGGCGCTGAGCTTCCTCAAGTCTTTGCGTCCGCAATTGTCCGGCCCGGCCGCACCGTCTTTGATGTTACCAAGGTGCCGCCTCACCTCTAGCTCTGTAATGGGTTCAACCATCGCCCATTTTTGATTCACGCCGACCGGCGGACGGCGTGAGTCCCGTTTTGACGCCGTTTCGAGCAACGGGCGCCAGAACGCCATTTGAGTCTGTATGGAGAGCTGTGGGACAGGGGTGCGCCATGTGCCGTTCAGGACCGTACGCGCGCAACTTGACCTGGAAGACTTATAGAGAGACTGTATACGAGCATACGCCTCTCTACGCTTCGCTCGAGCGGTCTGCGCTGTACGCCGTGGAGGACCGGGTCTTCCACGGAGACTTGGCTTTTCGATTGGGGGGAACAATCCCATGAGATCTTTATCAATGAGACGCTGTAGACTATCCGAATTCTCCGGGGAATTCTCGATAGCTACCTGGACGAGCATTGGGTCAATCCCGGCACTCAAAGCCTGTTCGAGCAAGGCTTCAATGAGTGGGTCTTGCCAATTATACTCGCCCCCATTTTCCACTCGATCTCTGTACGCCGAGTGTCGGACACATTCCGGCGTTCCGATGTCTCGGGTACTGGGAAGTTCCCCTAAGGTTACCAAATCAGGTTCCGGCTGATTTTCACGGTCTGAGTCCAGTTCCGAGTCCGAGCCGGCCGGAAGCCAGTCTGGGTCCAGCTCGGCGACACGAGTCGCAGGTAACTGTTGAGCTGGATCCGCTCCCGTCCGGTCGGACTCTTCACTTATGGCCGGGTAGGGCCCGTGGTGACCAGCCTCAGCGACACGAGTCGCCGGGTGCTTTGAGGTCTGGTCGTCCCATTCCCGTTCATTTTCATCTTTGGGTTCAGGGTGAGACCCTGGAGAACAGGCCTCGGCGACTCGAGTCGCTGCATCCGAGGAGGCCTGTTCCGTCTCTTCCCTGCCCCGGGGGGCGCGCGGCCTAAGGCGACGTCTCGCGTCCACCTTCTCTACCGCTTCACGTGGTAGCTCACGTGTTCCAGGGACGCCTCCCATTCGTTCGTACGCGGCAACTAGGTCGCGATAAGATTCCGCCCGGCGGTGACTTTTAATCGCCTCGGAAGTCCTACCCGACATGAGTTTTGCCAGTTGTTCGTTAATTGTACCCCTACCAGTCGGAGAACCTCGGCGCACTAACCGTGACTCATGTAGAGCCAGTGCGGAGGTCTCTTCCTGGGACCAACGGGCTTTTGTTTTTCCCGCACTCTCAGCCCAGGCCATCCTAGTCGATACACACGAGTGATACGATTCCGGATGCGCCATGCGCCAGTGTATTCTCATTCCACGCCTGCCCTTATACGTTTTACCGCATACAGGGCAATAACCACCGTCAATTCCGTCACCGATACTGGAGGCCGTTCCTAGGCCCTCCGATTCCATCCGGAGGGTACCGCCAGCGGGCGGCCCCTTAATCATTATATTTCTTTCTGTAACCGGATGTTTACTCTGAAAAGGCTGGTTAGGCCCAGACAGAGTGAGCAGTTTTACCCGCCCGATGAACGAGTTCGTCGCTCTGACTAGCGCAAGGAAACCTTGCTAACTAGCCGGGTTTTGGCTGTCCAGGCGTTTTCCACACTAACGGCCCCTGTGGCCGAGATAGGGTGATGAGACTCCTCGAGGAGGTCTCAACTTCGCGGGGCCCCAGTCTAAGACCCGTTCGACGCTCCTACAAGCGCCTTGCCGTCCGACGCTGGCAACGCCGAACGACTACGTGATTTTCGGGTTGCGCGGAGCTACGGCTTCCCTGCCGTGGATGGGTGTATTCACCGAAGTTCGTACTATGTGGATTCCAACCAACCCATGAGGTAGACCCGAGGGCCATTTCGTACCTCGACCATTTGCACTGAGAGATCCGCCTGGCTCTGCGTTTACTCTCTTAGGGGCTGGGCAAAAATACCCCTTTCCCCCCGAACGCCTGGCTTGGCGCGCGGGGATCTCGGCCGATAACATTCAGTCAGCTCTTATCGAACTGTCCGCGGGCGCGAACGAGGACGCATGTTACCAGTCTAAGGCAGACAGAGGCTCTGTGCTGGTGGCTAGCCCCGAGGCTGTGCCAACCTGACCCATCCAGGTCAGGCCTCCCAGCCGTCATAGCAGAGGACCAGTGGACTCGAGCTGGCCGTACTTAGACGTTCGCCTGTAAGCCCTACGGCGGAGTGAACTTAAAAAAATAAAATCCAGTCCTGACATTCTCTTTAGGTTTCAGACAATACTGGCATGTGAAGGCTAAACCATTCCTGCGCTTCACATTCGTTCAACGAGGCATTTGGCTACCTAAAGAGAGTCATAGTTACTCCCGCCGTTTGAGTGAATGGTGAATTACATCTTTGTCAGAACTCTGGCCGCTGCCCACAACGACTGTCCATGTCAGAATTGCAATCCTTGGTTCAGATATGCCCTAGCTAATGAAAGAAGGTCTGCTGGTGTCAAGAGTCAGTTGATTTGTTCATTGACAATCCAACTGCTTATTCACAAATCAACTGATAATTCGCAAGGGCAGCAGTCAACAAGTGCCAAGTGTTATCCTAGATCTTGTTCTCTGCTGAGAGCACAGAAGTTCGATCTTATGGCCGGTATACACTGGTATGACTCTCTGTACCCTTCGACCAAGCCTGTCATGGATCCACCGGGTAAAATTCTCTGTATATGGCCGACTTGGACTCCTGAAATAAAATAAGGCTTAAATAAATATATCAACTATGTATAGTGGCACAGTGGTTTAAAGCTTTGGACTTGGCTTCAGACTCTCAACTACGAGAACGAAACCATGTGCTGCTGTGTCGAACCTTGGGCAAGTCTGTTCACCCGTCATTGCTCCAATTCACTCGGCTGTGTAAACAAGTAACTGGCTATTGACAGTGGTGGATATTTGTAACACGAACCGTCTTGATTCATTAATTACAGCTTGGCTGGATGCTTCCCACAGTCATGAGATGGTGTTTAACTGAATAGGTATGCCAGGGAGTAAAGTGTAAAGCACTTTGGACAATGCCGAGCAGACATGGGGTCAAATACGTTGACATTTATTTAAATACAAATACTCTTGAGGAATCCAAATACATTTAATTACTAAACATCAATTACGTTACTTAAACTATTTAAATACTTTCAAATACAAATGTATTTGACCCCATGTCTGAGGATTGGATACTGCACTATATAAGAACTGTGTTGACAGGTGACATATGAAAATGGAGGTAACTCAATCCATTATCATTGTAGAAAATACAATAGAATACATGTTCTGTTTTTATAAAATCACTGGAACTTTTTTCAATTCTCACATAGTGGACAACTGGCCATGCTACTCGAAATGTTCTAGAATGATCCTACATCATTTACTGTTAAACCTAATTTTTTGGGTATATTTCTACTATGGAATAATATGTGGTGTTTTCATTGTATGAAATGTCATTTGTATTATATAAAATGTTTGGTGTTCTGGTTACTCTAATGTTATTTTCATTGTCAATAAATTGTGAGCAACACATTTCACTGTTGTTATAAATACATGAACATAATATTATACTTACATCTTTGTTGGCAGATATATGTGACATTTGGAAGCACTGTCTGCTCCAAACACAGACTATAAAATCCATGGCCATTTGTAATATATCATGGCACATCTGAAACAGAACCAGATGTATAAATGAGTTTTTCATGAATAAGAAATATTATTAGCACAATATAGAACATCACAGCTACTATTATGGTTACCTTGACACGACAACAAAGTTACATTGCAATTAAGACCACCACAGAATATACATAAATATATCCACATATGTTATAGTTTAGAATATTTGTTCTGCTAGTTGTGTTACTTTTACCCAGTTCAAAATGGTTATTTTTAATAGAGACATATATTCAGCTAAAAACAACTTTATTATTCAGCATGAAGTTGATTTCATAAAGAACATGGGTGGTGATTTTCTTTCTTTATTTAGCCCTCCAGAATTAGGCTCCAAACCCTCGCTTTAAATATACCACGCCTATTAAAAGAACAATCAATATTGACACACATCTGTTTTTTAGTCGCACAGGTCATGCTATGTCAATAATACAAAAAACATGCCACAGTCGCTGCTGTTAATATAATAATGTCCAGTATTTGAAAAAACAACAATTAATCTGCATTTTTTCCACATTTCAATGATTTGTGGGCAATTTGGAAATTGATTCCTGAAAACATGGGCGAAGGACCGAGCCTGTCACTCTGTCAGTCTGTGTCAGGCTGAGATAAATCGGAGAGCCATGACCCCATATGTGATATGATGTGTTTCAAATTGGGTAACTTCAAGTTGTGTATAACATATCCGACACTACACCACTGACTTGGAGAATAATACATGGCACCGAATGCGAGGTGGCCATCAGCATATCTGTCAGTGACAGTGTCACTGACCCACCATCGACTCCGTTGGCGTTGATATTTTAATTACTTAAATTAACATCCAGCCCAGATTTCATAATGAACATTTAGGGCAACATTTCTCATATTAGACACATAAATGCTTACCTTCACCGACAGATTTTTGAGTCTTCCTCCTAACAATACAGTTACAGTAACGGGTATCCACAGTAACAGCATACATTCGCCTTTCGAAGTTTCGGCGAGTTTCGACCACTTGTCGATCACTCAATGTCGCCTCGGCTTGTTACTCGCCTCTGCATTTCGGCTTCCGGCGGGTCTTCTTTACCAGGTTTACCAGCGCGTTCAGTTCTATCTTGAAAATGTTGGCCCTTATCGTTGCAATCGAAATTCAGCTATTTCTGAACGAAAATCAGGTCGGTTCGCCTACACGAATCGGATGTACACAGCGCCACCTAGCGATTATTTTTAAATACAGAATTGCCAGACTGCGAGCATTATTGACGTCACACATCAGTCAAAATGGCGCAACTTACAAACTTTGATAGAAAAGGTGTTCAGATTTTTTTTACTAATAAACCATTGACATTAAAAATGTGATTACCGTTCAAAATAGTTTGTTTTTATTTACTCTTTCACGTGCATAGCATGTAACTTTTCGGTTTTGCGTTCCTTTAAAATGTGTTTTAAGTAGGTAAATAGTGTTGTATGCCTAATATAATTTGATAAAAAATATGTGGGAAAGATTTTACGTCCATCATAAACTTTAAAGGGATTCATTGACAACTCATTGTATGTACATACTTCTGAATTCAACCTGTTAATATATATATATATATATATATAAATAAACATATATAATTACATGTGATTTTCATGTAAATCTGTGTATTTAATTCATTAGAACTGTTTTATTTATCAGTAATGACCCTGACAATATATTGAGAAAAACTAATTTTGCGTACGCAGAATTTCACAAAACAAATTTATACCACCACATTTATGTATGTTTTTGGTGCAGTTAGTATCAATGTTATGCATAGATAATTAGATATGCAACACATAAGTAGCAGAGAAGGTATTTATGGGAAATGTTCATGTTTTGATACAGTACATCTCGAACATATCAGCTTGTAGATAATCTGATAAAGAATCCCTTTATTGATCTGTAAACATGATTTCCTGGGAAATGTCTTAATGCTGTACACTTTTTTCAGGGTCACATCAATCACATGATGAGTCACTTGACGCCCATCCATCATCAGCTGAAGTCGGAAGAGTCATTTCACTACTCCACGAAATATCTTCTACATAATACTACCAGCTGTAGTCACTTAGTTCACAATTAGATTACCCCTTAGTTAGGTTTTATGTGGCAGCTAACAAAATCAACCTGTTGTGTAATTTGGAACAGAAACTAAACAAAATGTGGTGTTCAAATTGGATTTCTCAAGGTATGTATTGTAAACATTTTAATATAACACAGTATGTAAACAAACATGGGTTCAAATGCAAAGTTACAAGCATATTTGAAATGAAGTTGTAAAGTATGCTTGGAGTTTTTCAGCTAACGAATTATTACATTTGCAAATACATGGAACTTTCTTATATATATATTGGTGTTAACCTGACTTTGTCCAGTATGTAGTTATACATCTTAAGGTGATACATATTCCCAACACATTTAGTTGTTACTAACACTGGTGTAGGGCAGACCTGGAGTCTCTCTCTTCTTCCCTGAAATCCCAGGATAAAGTTGGTCAGTACAATAGTCCATAACTCAGTTTCCACATCAAATATTTTTTTGCAATTATAATTGATAATTTGTTCGAAAATTTGCACATTGTATCAAAGTAAGCGAATCAGCGTACATATGACAGTTAACAGCAACAAGAATTAGCTTGATTTGCAAATGGTAAATAAATTTATGTCACCTAAAATTTCAATACAGAAATACACTAACACTGCCTAGAAGTGAGGTGGTACATTCCTAGGAATTTGCCATGATAGATTGCCAAAATAGACCTGAGAGAATGTGGTATTTACAACTTGTAAATTGTTATACAGGTGTGCACACATTTTACAGGAAGTTTTGACATGTTTATACGTGTTAATATCATTATATATATATATTTTTAAGTAACACTATTATGTTTTGCAAAGTTTTACTTGTTTATATACGACTTTGTTAATGATTATGTATATTTTGCCTTGACCTTTGCATCAGGGAAATTATATGCGGTAACTTGCATCACAGTTTTGTTTATGGATTAAACAATTAATTAGAAAACTGTTTAAGACACAAAGTACACATTAGTGTATTCAAGCTGTGAACTTTAGACATACACTGTACAATTGTGTGTTTGGTTATTTTAAAGTGTACATTTCTTATGTGTTGGGTCATGTTTGGAACTCATTAATTGTCTGCATTGTTTGTGTAGGTTGTGCAGATAATGTTTGTTTTGACTGAGGACAATTTTACCATAATAAATTTTAACCTGTAGATACTGTTATTGAATTTGTAATCTACTATGTTCGCAGCAACACTGACTTAGAACTGTCACTACCATTGGAAAGAGTCCAGCCATGAATTCATGATAGGTGGCTTAGATGCAGCACTCAAGGATGTGGAAAATATGAGCAGATACTGTCCACATTTTTTTATTTTTGGAGTTCATTTTAAAGGTCAAAATACTTATATTAATTAATTGACATCTAGTTGACCACATAAAAGCAAAGATGTTATAATTTACAAGTGTTCGTCTTTGAGTTTATCCATACCAGTATGGAATACTCTAAACAAAAAACAGATTTTCTCGAAATGTGTATACCAAATTTGTTTACACACCCAATCATTCGATGTAAGTATGTTTACAGAATCTTGTTGTCATGATGTCCATACTATCCTGTAACGTTTTTTTTATCATTGACATGATTTGGAAGTAAAACATTTGCTCACAATGTACAAGAAGATGCTCCAGGCCAACTGTCATGTGTTCTGGGAACACAAACAGTTCTGTTATTATACAACACATCATACAGGAGTTTAGAAGGAAGCTCTTAACCACTCCACACCATACATGTGGGAAATGTCAATTTGGGAGATATGGTTTTTCCCTCAGTAAAGTTAGGATGTTATGGCAGTAAACATGTGTCAATAGCATGCACACACACACACAAATATGTGTAAAATGTAGTTTTTAAGGATATTCGTGAACAAATATGAGGGCAAGGGGTACCATGCTAATTTTGTTAGTACGCAGAAGTCATTTCCTGCCCCCAGGTAAAATAGCAAGCGTAAATTTGGGGAATTTGGCATGACAAATTACCAACCACCCTCCCCTCTTCTGATATCTGTCCTGGGCAGATGCTGCACGAGACAGCAGGGAAGGCAGTGTGGTTCAGGAGCTCTGGCAGTTCGCAGACTCCCAAAAGGAAACTACTTCTTGCGCATTGACCCACACTGCAGGATGTGATGGATGCAGTGGTCAACATTGGAAACATGGACATCATGCCGGACAGTGCCAGGGCCGAGAGGAATGGTAACTAGAACCATTGCTGGAATCATGCAAACAATGGATGGAGAACTGTCTTCCTGGCACACGGAAAACATCCCAAGAAGACAGTGTCAGTCGGTGTTGCAGTAGTGATTAAAGGAAACGCTATTGTGAAGTAAAACTAAGTTCTTATATAGCGCAGTATCCGATCCTCAGGATTGCTCAAAAGCGCTTTACACTTTACTTCTCTGGCAGGCCTGTTCAATCAGACACCATCTCACCTTGTATGGGAGGCATCCAGTCATATCGTACAACTAATTCGCGAAGGCTGTTTGCTTGTACACATATCCACCATTTGTCTATAGTCAGGTACTCATTTATACAGCTGAGTGAACTGGAGCAATGTAGAATGCAAAAAACTTGCCCAAGGTTTTAACCCCGCAGCACAGGATTCAAACCCGGGTCCTCTTGGTCTAGAGTCCAAAGCTCTACCCCTGAGCTACTGTGCTTCACTAAGTAAACTACAGGGCATGTCAACCAAGTCTCTGCCTATCTGGCAACTGAGTCAGCAGGGGTCGAAATAGTGGTAGTCTGGTAGTCCGAGGACTACCAGAAATTTGGTCAGACTACCAAAGATGCTGACAGCAGTAGTCCAATCCACTACCATAAGATTTTGGAATATTTTCAAATTTTGTGTTTGTCATGTAATTTTGCTTAAATCTAGGCCACTTCCGGACTACCAGATATCTCTAGGACTACTAGATTTCCCAGCTAGGTAGTCCTGCTGACTACCAGAAATATTTGAGTTATTTCTACCCCTGGTCAGTGTTCAGAATTTTTAAACAGGCTGTAGAATATAGTGTCATTGGTAATAGCATTGGTTCAGTGGACTTTCGACGAAGAGAACCCAAATTAGAATCCGGATCTGTGCTGCCATGTCAGACTTTGGGCATGTTTTTTTGAGTCTAAATTGCTTCAGTTTACTCAGCTGAATTAATGAATACTTAGCTATAGGCAGCAGTGGACATGTGTATGAATAGCCCTTGTGCATTAATTACAGCATGGCTGGATGCTTCCCATGGAAGTTTAGATGTTCGACTAAGCAGGTCTGAGGATTGGAGGCTTCAAGAACTTACATTTTTACAAAGATTTACCTAGCCAGGTCGCCAGCCGGCAGTTAGTTATGTTCCCATGTCTATATAAGCATAGTTCCTTTGTTCACAATCGGTATGTTTTGTGGAGTATGAATTTTTATTTTTTAAATAAGGTATTTTTAATAACGCCATTTTACACCAACGACCAGACCTGATGTGCAAGGGCACTGAAAACGTTCCAAAACCATTATTCTCATTAAACTCGTCGAGATAATTATAATAATTTTATTTGTAAAGAGTTGTATATCCGTTGTAAATATAAATACATATTTAATAAGATACATGTACCTAATCGATTAAATTTACACATAAAACGAAATTTTAAATTATAAATAGATAAATAAACAAAGCTTCTAAAAGTCCTATTGCATAACCTAAGCCTATCAGCAATAAATTAATTCTAGATAAAAATAAAATAATAAATGAATAATAAAATACGTTAATGAGTTAATAATAAAGTAAGATACTATAATAATTAGAGAAAATATAATCATGGTTAAAATAAATTTATCTTAAAGCACACTACAATAGTAGTTTATAAATGCGGCTTTACAAAAGTTGTTTTTATTAGACTATCCGTAACCAGGAAGTTGTGATTTATCTTCTCTTCAACACGCGACGCCACTGTACGACGTGGTGGACAATGTCAATGACGAAGCCTCGTTCCTAAATATATGTAGATTAGTGGTTTAATACTGAACAGCAGGAATGATGATTGACGTCATTATGGCTGATGAAGTCAACACGTACACATGCATAGAATATAATTTAATTTTTAATTATTGAATAGTCCTCAAGGAATCACACTTCGATTACCCTGACACCTGGTGGATTCATTAGGAAACGATAACTATTTATTATAGTACTATACATCTATGTTTTTGTTTCTTTTTGTATCACATGATGTGTAGCCCATGCAGTAGTAGTGTAATATTACACAGGACCAACACTTGTGTAATAGTATAATGTAATGCTTCCATAAAGAATAATTTTTTAAGTAATCTGAACTATTCCTATGTCGCCATCTAGCGAATGAATGCCACAATTAACTCTCGGCGGAGCGCAACTTCCCGGTAAGCCGCGTAGCCAAAGTCAAAGAATGGGAGTGCTATTAGGTTGATTTAACTCTAAATTGGTGCTGTATCAATGCAACACAGGACACATGAAGTTGTCTGGAAGTCGGGTAGCGTTTACTGACGCAAAATAACTCGTCTACGGCGCAAGAGGCTCGATAATTTGTCGGAGTACTTATTTCCGGGCAAAGTTGACTAAAACGAAACTACTTTGAGCGAGTTCGACTGACTCTGAGTCATCGCCATTGCCACCGGGACATTCCAGGACACGGTCGTGGTTTTGTCGTGTTATTTGTGCGTACATGGCACCGCCAGAAGCGTCAGGGTGGAGTTCGGAGACTTGCATTCTTGTTACTACTAAGGGGGCTTCTAGAATACCGGCAGATGATCTAAAAGCCTACCTGAAAGGGTTGATTGGTGCCTCTATTCATGTGACAGTGAAAGAGACGGACGAAGACTTACAGACACTTGTTCACGTTGACAGCCAACAAGGTAGGTTCTACAAATATGCATCAGCATAGTGTTCTTTAAGATCGTATGTATTAGTATTACGTGTTACTAATTAACGGTCGTATTGCATACATGCATATGCTAAGGGAGAAATGGGCTAAACGGAAAAGTTGGCCAAACTGTAATTTGATCAGATTGCATTCATTTATTAATCTGAATTCTCCATATATTTTTTATAATTCGACTGTTTTACTAATTCAACTAATAAGATTTTGGATACAGTCGTACTTGTTTGCAATGCCCCCCCAGACTAGCAAACACCACCTACAGTACAGGGCTAGCCTCGGTTACCCAGGCTCCTTGAGGTGGCAGCACTTTTAAGCCCCTCAATTCTGCCTGGGGAAAGAGACGTTCTGCACTTTCGACCCGCCAGGGCGGCCTTAATCCAGATTAGGGTAGAGACGCTGATTGGCTCTCAGGACAACTATGAAATAAAAATTCAAATAACGATATACTGTTACAAGATAATGATATCCTATGAAAAGTATTAAAAATTGAACTTATATTAACACAAAAATAAGTAATAATTCAAATTTACAGTTGTTTATAAAATAAGAATTACGACAGGATTAACCAGTATCCGTGAGGTGGCAGCATTGTTTAGCCCCACACGAATAGCACACAAATTAAATAAGGATACCTTTTTATCAAATAATGCTCTATTATAAAAAAAAGTATTACAAATTCAACTTATGTTAACACAAAAATAAATAGGAATACAATTCAAATTTACGGCAAGACTAACCAGTGTCCGTGAGGTATAGATTGTATAGATCACGTGGATAAATATTCAAAAGCCGACGGACTCACCAGACTGTCTTCTCGGCGTAGTTCCGTAGCAGACCGACAGTCGGTTAAGCGCAACTACTACAGGGCACACATTTAGTGGGGGGAAATGCATAGTAATAATTGCTATACAAACTCAATTTTGTAGAGCAATGAGCATTTTTGCATAGAGATATTTTCATTCGTGCGTGTCACCGCCAAATGCAACACAATCTAAAAATAATAATAACAATACATTTAGACTTTTATTCAAATTCAAACCACAACACCAATATGCTACTAGTTACTTGAATCTACTCTAGTATGCTTCGGGGTTCTGTCAATCTGTCATGACTCTGATTATCGGCATGCAGTCTCTTTTTTGCACCGTAAGGCTAAGTATGTATATTCTACAAATATGCATAGTGTCAGGGTGGTTGAAGCAAATTTTTTTTTTTTAAGCAAGTGAAATATTAAGCAAACTACAGATGTGTAAAGTTACAAATTTCATGACATTTTCTGATGGTTTGCTAATGCAATTTGCTTATAAACCACATACATTGAATTTTCCCCCAGTCATAATCACTAATTGAAGTGCAATGGTGCTTGTTTCATGTACATAGATGAAATATTAAAAATGGTTAATCAGTTCGATTGTTTTGCTCCTCGCGTTTCATGCTAATTTTGCGAAAGAGCAAACCTACCAAGTATCCCCTGTGACATACTGTTTCGGTTTTGCGCATTTTTAATTCTTTTTTTGTTAAAATGTAAAAACTATTTTAGGCTTGCCCAAGATTTATATAGTCTTTTTCATACTGAAAATTTCTACCGTACAGGTTTTATGTGGTAGACTATCTTCGCCTTAATCACGTGATAGCGCGTGATTATGTGATGTCGCGAGATCGGCCTTGACCCCCATCCAGGCATTATTTACAGTTTTACACACGTGTTTCTTTTCCGACTTGCTTTTGCATTTTAACTCGTTTTTATATGAAATGTCAATGCGTGGTCGCCCACGGAAATACGCCACCGACTCGGCAAAGAAAAGGGCACAAGCAGAACAGAAACGAAATCGACCGCCCGCAAAAGTGTACATAGGAAAGGCGATGAGTTTATGGATTCAGACAAAAGTAATGACCGGCATCAAAACTGATGCAGCGTTCGCCAAGTGTCTTATTGACAGGTTAGTACTCTGTTATTACTCGGCTTCAACCATTTTTACATTGTTTTAATACTGTGTGTGCCAGCTGACAAAACTGTTTTGCTATTAAATTAGTCGACGGTATTAGGGTATTTAGGCCATTTAGGGTCATTCCGAGTGAATGCAAATAAAATTCCATAAATTGGTTGCTGTCATCGATGTCTAAGACTTAGTCTTAGATTATTTTTGAATGGATCAGTAATACAGTACGATGAGAGCTTTGCTGCTTTGCATTTGGTAAGATTAGCAAGAATCAAAAATTTGAGCATTCTAGCTTAAATAGGTTTCAAGTTATGGCACTTTGACATTTGACAGCTTGTTAAAAATAAATAATTTTATTCACATTTCACTAGTCAATATATTCTGCAATCTTGAGCCTGTGTCAGTGAAATTGTGTTGAGTTGATCTATATAATATAGAGATTACACAAATACAATTACAATATAAATACATTGTACGGTTAATGTACAGCAAGTTGATACAAATCATGATTTCTTCAAAATATCACTCGCAATAGGGTTTTCAGACCCTGATTGTGAGCAGAATACACATACCTTAGACATAAATTGTACATATTTGGTATATAAATGTGCAAATCAGAGGAATATGGCAGATCTGGTTGCCTTAATTATGAATCTATACATATGCAAAGATGGTATGTTATTATATTTCTTAAAATATGACCAACTTCCAACCCAAACATTTCGATGAGGCGTAGCTTGTATTGTCACAAAGCCTTTTCTAGGTGTAAGCTCATTCTTATAGCTCAAATAAGTAAGTCTCAATATCCTTCCGAGCTTCCTTCACAACAAAAATGGCATACGTCTGGGTGCCCCAATTTTAAAAATAAATTGCTCGTGATATACGAGAGGGTTTTCAGACATTGATTGTAAGCTAAATATGGATGGTTCAATGAACTGTTGTATAAGTTTGATATATATGCATAACATTGTGAATTATCAGAGCAACATGACATGCCTGACTGTCTTAATTAGGAATGTACACATACCCAACGTGCTATATTTTATATTTCTTAAAAATTAGCAAACTTCCGACCGGTCAGTATGGATTAGAAGATATTGTTATGAAACGTTTACCAGGCATAAACCAAACAAACACATAAAAAACAAGTAACTCACAATATCCTTCCATGCTTCCTTCTCAAGAAGAATAAGGACCCATTGGTACCCAACACTTATCAATATATCACTTGCGAGCGTGTTTTCAAGCACTGATTTTGAGTTAAACATACATGTTGTTGGTAATGTTTATAAATATTAGATATCTATGCATATCGGTATACATTTTCAGGGAGTTTTGCATGTCTGTTTGTCGTATTTATGAATCTGTACATATTAAAACTGGTATAGATCTGTTTACGAAGCATAAAGCAAACATAACACAAATATCAAGTAAATTTATAAAAACTTCATTTTTTCAATTTATGTCACAGTACTTACATGTACATGTATACTGCTTTTACCCAGTGATGGGTCCGCAGCCCAGTACAAAAATTTCAAGAATTTGCTAATATTCATCACTACAGTGATGACTTTGGACTGGATTGCGCATGGAATTTCTTCGTGACCAGCCATGGTAAAAACATGTATGATTGATTATTAACCATTCTGGCCATTCTTATTTGTGTACACTTAACAAAGCTTTTGTCAAACTTTCAATTTTATTTTGTATTTCATTTGCAGTTCACTTTTCCAGCTGATTTTTCATACATGTATTCTTCAATATTTGTGCATAATATAAATTATAAAATTTGTGTTGTTGCAGAATCCCCTATGATGACGACCCAGTGTGATTAGAAGCAGTTGATCCAGCTGATAGAACCTATCAATTTGGAGATGACACACTAGAAGAGATTCGCTGGTAAATATTATGGTGTATGTGTGTATATGTGCTACATCAAGTACATTTTTTGTATGCAAAACTATGATACAAAATTGTAACTTTTGTCATGGTTTAAAGGTAAAGGTAAGTTCTTATATAGCTCAGTATACAATCTTTAGGATTGCTCAAAGCGCTTTTTACACTTTACTCCCTGGCAGACATGTTCAATCGAAGACCATTTCGGCTTCTCTGGGAAGCATTCAGCCACGTGGCAATTTTGCGAAGACTGCTTGTACACAAATATTCATCACTGTTTATAGCCAGGTACTCATTCATACAGCTGAGTGAACTGGAACAATGTAGTGTGAAAAAACTTGCACAAGGTTTCACATGGCAGCACAGGATTTGAACCCGGGTCCTTTTATTTGAGAGTCCGATGCTCTACCCCTGAACCACTGCGCTAATACTAGCAACCTTTTTTTATGACCAATATTAAAGAAAAACTGAACATTAGTCTGACAGACGGGTACATTTCGTCATGATGAAATTTCAGTAGTATGCCTACAGTGCAGTTGTGAGGAACACTAAGTAGGTTTTCAGCTCACTTAGTCTTCATGGCATTAAAATGAACTCATTTTAGTAACAGTTTATTCTAATATTATTTTACTTAAAATCACTAATGACCTGTTATGGTGCTGTGCATGTTAACAAACACAATTTGCTGTGCTTTGTGGTGAAAAACTCAGCAGTGATTAAGATTAAAAAAAATACATTTAATTCAATATTACAAATTCATTATTCAGGGCTGTATAGTCCAAAAGACCTGAGGACCTCTTGGGCCAGTGTTGAAGATTAAATGTCCATTTTGAGGTGTTCACAGTAATGTTCACTGGTTTGGTTATGTTTTATTTCAGATGCCGCAAAGACGTTGCCACTCTGCAGCCTGTTACTACATGTGAACTTGTGCATGACATTGAAGAAATTGTGACTGATGAGTACAGACGATGAAGACATGACACTTATGACAAGAGTGGAAGACGTCACTGGCAAACCATGCTGCATTGTGTACAAAGAATGCCTTTTGGAGCTTGCCAGAATGGAGGTAATCATTGGTATTTGATAGTCATAAAATATCATCATGGCTGCATTTTAAAGATGTTTCTTATAAACTATTAATTTTGTATAATGGCAAGAAAGATGTTATGTTTGTTTTGATTAATTATGTTTATAATGATGTAAGTGTGGTGTATGTTGGTTAATTATATGTTGCCATATTTATGTTACAAACATAGAAATTAATATTATGGAAATTATACATTGAAATACTCATTACATCATACCCTATAATTGGTATCAACTGCATTCTGATTGAGTAGAGTGGAATACCTAACTCTATCTTTACAGAAAGCACTAATTAATGCCCACCTATGTCACTGCATTCAAACAATTTTTCTGTGTTTGTGGTCATCTCATATGAATAACCATAGAAAAATATGCCAATAATTCATAATTACAAACTTACAACATATTCAAAATAATTCATCATTAGCCCATTGAAATTATGTGTAATCATTATTTGTCACAGTCGTCTATTTGCCTATTTGTGTAGATGGATAGATTATGCAAAGTCAAAGGGTGCAGGCTTCCCTATGACCTGAAAATAAAACGAGTTTTATACTAATCAGTTCTGCTGGTAAAACAATTATTACAATTGTTGTCACATACACAGCTATGCACGGTTATGTTAAAAAAAATTAACCGCTTGACCAGTAAAGCATTATATATGTTAATATGCATCTAAATTGTCAGCTTAGTTTTAATATTAATTTGGTTCATATGCCAGTGGAAGTTGTTGTGCCCCCTAGAATTGATTTCTGAACCTGCTCCTGCGTATGATAGTTTATTTGTCTGCATGAGGTCTTTGCAATAATGGGTGTCCTTGATAAATTGTATATTGTTGGAATCGCATGTGGACTAAAGTAAAGGCAACATAAAGTAAAAACATTTTATTGAAACTTTTTGACAAGATTGACTACAATATAATGGCAAGCACTACACATGATATATGTATTTATTTTTAATATCACATGCACATCAGATAAAAAACAAGCAGTAATAGAAAATTAAGAAAAGGTTGAAAACACTACACCCATGGGCTAATTTTTCAAAATCCTGAAACAATTGTTACACAACAAAATCTTGGCAATTTACCTAAAATTGTAAAAGTTTACTCATAATGCACGCATTATAGATATTACTGAAACATACTGTAAATAGATTATTTTTACAGCAGTAGAACTTAAATTGATGTTTTATTAAACATATTTCTCTTGACAAGTTTGCATACAAGTTTCAGTTTGGCTTGAATGGCAGACTCATCTGACAAGATTTTATAAATGAGAGCCATGTTAATTGTCACTTTGTTTCTTGCATAGGTAGATGTGGATGCACAGAAAATGTCAGGTACCTGGCATGCACTACCATTAAAGAGAGTGAACTCACACAGTAATGCCATCGATATCCAAGCCGATGAAGTTCACCAAAGAATGCCGAACCTATCTTATAGTGTTGAGAGAGGTTGACCGAAGGCTCATGCCATATTTGCCAGACCAAGGCACCCGCCGTACTACCACAAACTGCAAAGTTAATCAGATCTATATTGGTCTCTAGTCAATTTGGGTAACTGACTGGCCTGGAAGTCAGTGCACACACCATCGGTACAGTGGAGACTGTCATGGATGCAACACACAACTGAGATAACTCGCTTGATATTCACATGACATTTGATCTGCAGCGTCTTGCACAGCCCATGGTTGTGGAATCTTGTCCGGGATCTTGGACAGTAAAATTATAGCTTATTAACTTTTTGACCTAGTGGTGCTGTTCAGTTTCCTGTTGAGTATTGACCTGAAAAGAAAAGCATATATTCAAACTCAGTAAAAAAAACTGGCATCATGGTATTAGAGTTGTCATTATGGAGTGTTCATTGCCATGTAATCAATCAATCTACAGCTGTATAACATAATATTTTATGTATGACCTAAAGCATTCCACAAAAAAGGCAGCAAGAAATGTTCGGCTACAGCAGCACGTACAGGTCGATATCTAAGCAGGGTTGTAATTCATTAGGTGTGTATTGTCATTACATGAAAGTAAAATTACCCTGCTATATTTAATTGTAGGGATGCCTTATATTAGATATTATTATAGAATTATTTGAATACTCCCAAGCATAGCGCATTCATATTTTGTGTTTTATTTTCCATATACAATTTTGTGTCAGGGTATGTCATGTAATAACTACTACATATGTTATATTTGACATTTAATGGCTCAGCTGGAGGTTGTAAACATGTCAAAGTAAATGTTGGAAGTGACAAAATAAGGTGTTGTTGTGATGCCAACAGTATATTTCCTTCACCAAATATTCAAACATGTCTACCTTCTATAGAATGAATAATAATTGATTTCATAAATTTATTTCTTAGTTATTGTTGTATGCTGAATAGTTTTTTAAAGGTGTTGGCCGAAGTCTGTGTGGACACTGGACTGGACACACTTAGTATAACATGCATTACACAACTGCAAAGGTTATCCTAGTTTTCCAAGTCCAGGATATTATGAAAATGTTAATGAAAGCAAATGTGTATTGAAATGGGCATATTAAAATATTTTGAAAATTTATACATTGTTGATTTGTTAAAATGTTTAATTCACTTGGAGTGATCAGACGTATCTTCCATGCATTTGACCGACACAAGTGATTGCATTAATCTTAGCCCCGCCTCTGCCTCGTCTCACTTGCATTGTAGTGTGGCCCATACTAATATAGCATAATTCGAGTTGTATTATGCATTCATATATTGCTGTGATGAAAAGATAAAGATTAGAACATCTGGCATATGTGAATTGAAAGGTATCAGGTATTACATAGACTACAGGCATCACTGACCAAAATGGAAACAAGTGCAAGAATGTTATGTGTAATACTTGCATATGGTGTACACTTGCTAGTAGCTATACAAGCATTTTATGTTCATGTTTACATTTTTATATTGAATAAATTCATCACCATCATGGTTGTCATAAAAATCTAAATTATGTTGCATAAAATATCATGCAAATCAACAACATCCAGCAATCATAATAAAATGTGAGTCACAAAACACTGTTTAAATAATTGTGATAACCAACCTAATTATTCGTTTGACGTTTTGTTGCACGAGATAACGGATGCTCCCCACGATCACCCGGAGCCTAGCTACTGCCAATGTTCTGAAGCCAATGATTTATCATTTCGTCCCTAACGTCATCTACACTCTCTAGATATGTACTTTCGCAATGACACAGCTTATGAACAAGATCCTGCGTAATCAAATTCATATAAAAGTATAAATACATGCTGTATGAGTGTATCTGGCGGAGACTAAGGCTAAACGATGCCGACTGTCAAACTTTAAAGTGAAAAAAAGGCAACAGTTTAGTGTTATGCACCTAAAAGAGTTTACACTAGCTAATCATTTGCATCTACAATCCAATTTTTCACCTTAGTGGTTACCTCAGAAAGTGGTCTTAAAGTGGGAAAATCTAGCTAAATCACCGACACCATGAACCGGCCCATCTTGGACCTTGCAACCAATCACAACCCAGCAGTTTGGAAAAGTAATACGTCAGAGAGTCGTCTGCTGGTTCAGCTGTCATAACAGAGAGCCAAGCGGTACGCTAAAAGTTGCCTTACGTCGGTTTACAACGAAATCGCGACATCAATATGCCACACTGTTCCTCAAACGCTTATAGTAATAGTACAGTGAAAGACAGTATCAGTAAGATGTCTTCTTGTTAACCTATGAATCGAGCAGAACTGAAACAGTGGTTCGGTGGATTCGTTTGGACAGTCACAGACACAGCGCGGATCCTAGACGACCCGATTTGATTGACCTAACCATCAAAACGACCACCAACAGCCGCCAAACTTCTCCTCACATATCTTACATACATATGCATACACTATGTTATGTAATAAAATCTCTTGCATTCCTCTAACGAAGAAAATTCACACACAAAAACGCGCAGACCTCGAGTACAACTTGTTCGGCCGCCCAGCGGTACCGTAAAATCGCTTTTAAAAGCTTTACACAAAATACCGCTAGACGCCACGTTTCTGACTGCGAATATTTAATTGTTTTACTTCACACGCGCGAAATAGTTTAATTACTTATAAATAATATAATAATAATTAATTATTAGCATCACTATGATTTGCAGGAAATTATAAGTTTTATTATTTTTATATTGATATTTTATTTTTATAATTGTTCATATATGTTTGTAGTATATTTATGTTTTTTTTTCTTCTGGTGTGTATTTGTTGTTTAGCATTTTAATGTATGTAAAACGCCATGAACAAGTTTAAATTGGATGTGGCGCTATATTAAATAAACAAACAATTTTTTTTATTATAATATAATATTTTATTTATGTAGCGCCACATCCATAATTGTTTGTGGCGCTTCACAAAATAATGCTATTAAAAATACAATAAAGAGAAAACTACCCACAGATAATATTATTTAAAAATAAATAATGAAAATACATGTTTCTATATCATTAACTAAGCTGACTTATCAGTCATAAATAAACATGCAAATTACATAACAACAATTGTAATAAATGAATATAAAAGTATGGTTAATAGTAATAAATAATTAAAGTAGCAAAAAAAATTAGTACGACGTAATAATAATTTTCATTCAGCACATACACAACCATTATGCATAAGAACATATTACTGAAGCTATTTGTTCTACTCATGAATGACATTTCCACCATCAGATATGTAATAATTATTATTTTTGAACAAGACACTTTATTAATTATCGGAACAATAAATCACTAAAATGTAAAAAGGAATATGAATATATATTGGAAATATTATGGTGGTAGAAAAAGAAGGATTTAAAAACAGTAATATTAACATGTTATTGTTTTAGTTATTATTGTTAAAACATTGCTTATGTAATATAAGCTTGCATGCTCGCACTACACGCGGGATGTTTATAGAAATATTGATAAAATAAATAATGTGACTTCATTGAAAAACACGTAATTTCCTTTTTCTTTTATAACTAATAGGCAATTTTGGATAATTATGCAGACACATGTATTTTTTATATTTATTTTTAAATATTACCTGTGGGTAGTATTCTTATTATTGCATATACTTTAATAACAGTATGTTGAATAGAAGAGAAGATAATTGTGGATTTGGCGCTATATAAAATAAACTAATAAAATTATATATTTGTATATTAAATTGTTATTTTTTATCAACTCTATTAGACCCATATCACCAAAGCGTTGCCTTAGTTTGCCGTTTAACATTTTCTGCAGATCATAGTGATGCAGCTAATTATTATTATATTATTTATAATTAATTAAACTAATTCGCGCGTGCGAATGCAGTAAGGTTAATAAATATTCGCGCGCCATCTAGCGGTATTTTGTGTAAAGCTAACTTATAATAGCGAGTTTACGGTAGTCGAAGTTGTCGAGTTGCCGTTCGCCAAAATTTGCGTTTCTGTTGTGAATTTTCTTCGTTAGACGAATACAAGTGATTTTTTTGTAATGTAGTGTATGTATATGTATGTAAGAAATGTGGGGAGAAGTTTGGCGGCTGTTGGCGGTCGTTTTCGTGGTTAGGTTAGAAAGTAACAGATAATAATATGCATGCACAGTTCACGCCGACCAAGAAGACTCTCTGACGTCATTTTGTTTCTAAAATGGCGTAGTCTGTAGACTTTCTATGTCTATGTGTTTTACATTTTTTTCCTGGTAAACCACTGACGTTATAAATATGATTGTTGTTGGAAGTTGTTACTTTTTATTAACTCTGTTAATCCCATATGATCCAAACATTGACTTTGTTTTCCCTTTAAAAATAATCTAACAAGTTAGAGAATCCGCGTCGAGTAGGCCTATAATGAAGTTCGCAAGTTGCAGTTCTTCAGTAGGCTTGGGCAAGGATTTTTCACTCAAATTAACCATATTGCTGCATGACTTACACATAGAAATATTAACCGTTGTGGAATACAATTTATATGCATAAAAATGTCATTATGTTATCTCTTTGTATGCCAAATTTCGTTCTTGTTCCTAAAATATAACGCGTTCAGTAGCATTTTAAAACGACCCCCTACTCAACAAAAATCGGCCTGTTGCGACACGCTGCCAGTGCTAAGATGCTATGCTTGTTACGCTAGCGCGAGCACCTCATCGCGTTTACCACCAGGCTGACCATTTAAGCGTAAAATAGGCTTTCTTCTCAAACGTTGCGCCGCGTCAATTTTTGACCAATTCAATCAGAATAAAGCTTATTTTGAAGAAAAATTATTGCTCTATCGATTGGTGATACACACTACGCTGAACTAATAAGAAATTGTCCGCTAAAACGCAATTAAACATGACAACTTATGTCATGGTCGTATTTCGTGAGCAACGTCGCCGTTCCGCATCAGATCGCGTAGTGTGTGGTACCATTCGATCCGGCGTGAAATTTGCTATCCAGTACATATCATTTTATGAATATAGCATTTTATTTGTGGGGGCGCACGCCTTTGAAAGCTGGTGGTACATTTTCCCCGAGTCGCGACACTTCGAGTTTTCGGCAGATCGCCGCACGCGTTAGTAGTAAGTAAGTCGCTAATGTCGTATTCCACGCACATGTTAGCAATTTCTAAACATCACGGCACATAACGGCTACCAATTGTCTCATGGTCAACGTATTGCATTTTATTGATAATTTATAGCGAATAATTCGTCTATTTGCCTGTTGCTAAATCTATGGGTTTGCCCTTGCAACGAAATAGGCTGACCTAGATATCAACATCACGGTGGGTGCCAGGACTAGTCGATCTTTGTTGTGAGGGGTGTCAAGGAAGCTGTCGAAGCTCGCCGTTTACTTGAGAAACGATCTTTAATTATGAACATATTTTTCACGTCGTGTTGTTTTACTCGTATTATAGATGACAACTATTACAACTGTATTGTCCACACAACAGTAATTGATACGAAATTCGGCATAATGCGCCGCTATTTCAGCTAGACCAACGACAAACATACGCCGCTGCAATGTCTGCGCCGTTGCGATAAAGCCGACTTTCTACTTGTATTCGCGCAACACATGGATTATTACATTTACAATGCCTTTGAAATAGTATACAACAATTTTATTTAAAAAAAAGCATAGACAAGAAATAACAATTCTTGGAGACGAATTGATCGACCTAGCGTCGTAATTCCATAACATTATAGTTTATATATCTTTTTGTGTTTATATTATAATTACGTATTGTCAAATCATTTTGAAATTCATTCACCCAAATGATGGAATGTATTTCGGAATTTATCAATATTACATATAACAATATTTGTTATTAAACTGATTAGTAGTTCAATTTAACACCAATTATTTTATAAATATATGTTATTATAATCTTATAATACTTTTATTACATTTGATCATATATGGCAATTAACATATATGTAATCAAATAATCTACATATACATATATATATATATATATATATATATATATATATATATATATATATATATATTTAATGGTTTCTAAATTATGGATTAGTTAATTATGTCAACATTTTACACAAAATAGAGAATTTTTTAGAAGAACTCTTATTTCACGTAAACAACACAATTATATGATTTATGTGAAAATCATGCAGTAGATATACATAACAACAATACCTGTGCTAAATTAAAAGTTTGTAACTTTAATATATGTTTGACTAGAGCATGGCCAAAATATACCCAATTTTCACTGTCATGGCGGCCATATTGGATACCTAATTTGCATAATTTATGCAAAAAATGAGAAATAGCTCAATTCTATTGAAAACTAGTTACATGCCAAATTTGGTTGATCTGTGTTGAAAAGTAAAGATTTTTGTTTGAATCTATACTACCTACCTTGAAGTTTTGACATTTTTCCCCGAGGTAATCGGGGAAAAAAATAAAACGTCATATAAAACCCAAACGACATGACATGGCTGAACGAAACTTGTTTTACTATCCGAATATAATATGTATCTTTCACAAATTCATATTTTTATCGCTTTTAGTGACTTTTTTCAATTTTGTGCTTGTCTCTTGCCAAGTGTCAATTTGCTAAAATAACATATTCCCACATTTTCAATATGGCATATCTCTGGAAATATTAGTCATATCACTCTAATAATTTATGTACATGTTGACCATGTTGTTGTCCTTGGATGCATGTAATATTGAGCTATTCTAGTAATAAGTTAAAAAGTTGTGTTAAGTCAAAAATGACAGTTTATAATAAATTCCTTGCCCAGGCCTAGTTCTTGTTGAATTAGCCCACGACTACTCGCCCTGGTTGCTAACTGCGATAAAGCACTTAATACATACCTTCACAGAAGAAACACTTCGGAACGTTCGTCACGACACGCAAAAGCACATGTGGTTTGTTATTGTGCCGTAGGATGCCGATCTCGTACAAAACACGTGACCCAAAAATGGCAGGACGTCTACACCGGCTAATGGTTTCGCCAGTTATACCCGGTGTAACGACGATTCTTTTTTGCCGAATAAAAAAAGACAAGTACGCATTTTAAAATTAAACTGACTGTGCATACTAGTTAAACTATTGAAACATTACACATCAGGACATAAAAGAAAAGGATTGGCGATGGGCAAAACTAAATTATTGGGAACCTTTAAGGAAGCTGCAATTCTATGAAATTTAAAATTTAAAAACATTTTCCGACAATTTTCTGACAGATTTTATGTTGCCATTTGCCAATAATTAATCAATCTTTACAATTGCTTTAATTATTTTTCTTCTGAGAATAGTAATTAATTAAAATGCAATGGTGCTTCCTTCAAGTAGATAGACAACATTAATGAAACTGCAATTATATAAAAACAAAATTGTTTATTTTTCTGAACATCCTCCTATATGATTTTGTACAGAAATCACAAGAAGATTACTTTTTTCAATTATACTGGTTTTGTTGTAAACTAGGCTGAAGACCAATACATATCAATTTTTTTATTCAATTAATATATAATGTATCATAATTTTTCAACAATTTTATACAGATTACGTATATACTAAAAACTAAATAATAATTCATGAAAAACTCATCAAAGAATACCGGTGACGACATACAAAAGTCATGTTTAATATAATTTTATAAACATTAACGATAAATTGAATATTTTATCATCAGTTATAATAATTAATTAATTTAATGTAGTCTTAATGTAGTCTAACCAACATTCAAAAGTACAAACGATATGCTAAAAAGGGAAAATAATACAATAAACAAACTAATATAAATTTGCTACATTAAACATGGCAGTAATTAATTAATTAATTTACACAGTCACATGTGCATGCGTAAGTACTTGCTAACTATTAATAATAGTATTAATCAAAGACACCCGCTATCAATTACGTCGGTATCCAAGTGCTTTGTATACCACAATGCATTACGCGCACAAGGAACAAGGCAAAATGGCAATGTCTTTTGTGAAAGGAGCTCCATAAACGGAGACTTCAATGTAATCATATGAATCATATGAATCCAACTAAATAAATAGTCACAAAACATTGTAAAACATAGGCCATTTTAACTGCCTACCAGGGTAATTCTTAAAACCTTTTATCGACGGATTATCATGATATTTGAATGGTCACATTAATCTATGTTGCTTCATTGTTTGTAACTTTTAAAAATGGCTGTACTCATTAACATAATCTCGCAAACAAGTTGAGAAAGATGGCGCCTGTCAGCATGATCTAATATGGCCGCATAAAGCATAAACAATGAAAATCAAAATACGACACAGGGAGGAAAAAATCATTAACCGTTTTTAAATATCACAAAAAAATCAGATATCTTCACAGAATCATGGAATGACAACATAAGACAAATTATAAACGAACGGGTATGTTGCATAATAATAAACTACGGCCCCTAAACCCGGACCCCTGTCTCCCCATGTTGTCAGAAGGGGCGGCAAGTCCGTCTGACCTCCCTAGTAGTGTTGTTTAAGATCAAGTGGCGTGTATTAGTATTTATGTGTTACTAACGGTCATCATAATGCTTACATGTATAGTCAATAACACGTGAGTGGAATATTTAAGCGATATCGCTTGTAATTACGGCCAGTAACATTTGGCATCTACACAAACAATCTCATTGACAAAGATGTAAAATGAGGTACACGTGTATGTGAGCATACATTTTCAAAATAAGCACACTTATTTTAGACAATGTACTCATTGGCTCCCATTGCATAATGAGTGTGGTGTGTTTATAAACATGTACAAATAACTCAGAGAAGGGCGGAATATATATATATATATATATATATATATATATATATATATATATATATATATATATAGATAATATGAGTGGGATTGTCAATATGCTGAAGACTTCCTTGTCCACTTGCCATAGATCTGGAGTTCACTCTCAGATGACAGTCTTGTTAAATTTGATTACATCTTGTAATTGTTATCACCACCGCTTTACTATTTCGACTCGCGGCTCAACATTTGTTCACGTGAGGGGTTGTATTTTGTAAGTATTTCGCCAAAATATACTTTTTAACAATATATTTGCACAAGTAGAATAACATAAGTGTTATCTATTTTGAATATTGGTACACTTTGGAAATATTTCTTCATATATTGGAAACATAAAAATTTTGCATGTTTTGATTCAAGTATTCGGCCAGTATATATGCTAGAGGAGAAGTGGGCTAAAAGGAAAAGTTAGGCAAACTGTAATTTGATCAGATTGGTTTCATTTATTAGTGAGAATTGTCCATATGGTTTTTATATTATAGTTTGATTGTTTTACTAATTCAGTTAATAAGATTGTGGGTACAGTCGTACCTACATGCTTTCAACAACCCCCCGACGTGGCCTAACCAGCAGTTTCTAGCAACAAATGCATCTGGGGCCTAGACATTGCTGAATTTGTTCTCCCACAGGTTTTGCGAGAGGGACAGTCTTGAGCAAAAGAATTACGTCATTGCTTCTATAGCAATTGGCAGACTAGTCACAATAACTTTCATTTCCCACAAAATATTGTCATAACCGGCAAAATTGCATTGCAATATTTGTCACACAATTTTAAATTTGAAGAGCAAACAATGATTTTTGTGTCGGAAGTTGCGATGCCATCAAAAGCTACGTAAAGTTATCGATTTTTGTCAGACACTTGTCTGTCTTGAAGGTGTTTCTGGCTAAGTTGTTGATCCACTACAACCCCAATGATGGGGGAGTAGACGATTGAGGGAGGGAAGGAGACAGGGTGGAGGCAGGGATTGACAAGGATGGGGTGAGGGAATGATGAAGGATTTCACAGATGGCATTAATTAAATATTATGCGATTGTGATGGACTAATTATTCTGCAGGAAATGAGAACTACAAATGCTAACGAATAATTTTGTTTTAGTGTAAATTTATTTTCTCTTTCAGCTGCACTACGTTTTTTGAGCGAACGTTCTCAACAGGTACGCACAAATATTGGCTACACATATGAGATCTCTGTAAGGCGCTGTCCGACCATACAAGTAAAGAAATATACGAAGGAGGTAAGACAAAGTTGGTTTATTTCATGCAAATGTACTTTTTATTTTCAACATTGGTTACTTGTTAGTATTTATTGTGCACAGATTTGTTGTTTGGTCATTTTTGTCTGCGACAATCGACATGCTCAGTTATTCATTTACTGACACTAACAAATAAAAATGTGTATGAGAAATGTTGAGACCTGCCTTTATTTTATCCTGCTAGACCCGCAAAGATCAAATCTCGTAGCTTAGACGCCCTTGTCCCAAACCGTGTATGCTAATGTAGTAGTAAGGTTTTTTAGTACTTGGCCTCTGGGGGCTTGAATCTACAGAATAGGCATTAATAAATTTATATACAGACCAGACACCTCTTCACTTTCCTACGTTCCTATTTTACAAAAGTATCCTGTTACGTTGTCGTTGTTGCTAAAATAGATTTGAATTTAATCTGATACCTAGTCAGTTTACTAGTAACATACCCTTCTTGGGCTAAAAGGAAAAGCAACTAGGATCTAGCAACTAGGATTTTGCAATCAACAAAAATTGTTTGAATAAAAAACAATAACATTTATGCAAAAAAAAAAGTGGTATTAAAAAATCACTGAATCATACACAGCACGGAAGGATGTGACATTTGTGGCAACTTTGCCTGAACAAACAGAACCAAGATTACTGACTTGTAGTGCTCAATAAATGTGTTTAGATTCTAACTTTTATTTTTAGTTTATTTCTTTCCCTTGTAGAGCAAGGGAAAGGTTAAAATATTCTTAAGAATGAGCCATTTAAAGTATTTTTAAAAAAACATTTCGGGGCATGACCCTCAGACCTCCCAGAGTTGCTTCGCACCGAAGGCGCTCACCTATGCCACCTTGCCCTCCATTTTACTCTGGGGAACGCTGCAGCGGTTAAGTTCGGCCTAGTGGTGGGCATCTACCATATCCATACGGAATAATAAGTTTATGAATTATTACTGGTCTTTATACGCAGCAGATTCCACTGTTTGTGTTTCCAGAATAATGCCACAGAACAACACATTTCTTTATATTTTAATATAAGATTACTTTTTGCAAGGCCACCTTGACTCAGTCTGTGTGCGCCGAGTGCTTATTTACATGTCCAAGCAAGATGGGTGGGACAATGTAACACATATCGTGCTTATGGCGCAGGGGCGTGGCCTGGATTAAACCCTGGACTTTTATTAGCAGTGTTGGGTTAAGGTTAGGGTTTATGGTAAGCTTAGGATTAGTTAACGTTAGCTGATGATTAGTTAGGGTTGGGTATCTTTAGCGTTAGTGTAAAACCAGAATTTGTTAATGTTATGCATGGGTGGCCTAAATTACCGACGCTACAGTGATGAACATGCAGCCCCAGCAAATCATGTTGAATTTTGCGCATGTTTGTTTTGTTAATTCTTTACAGGAATCCAGTGTTGTTGTCTCAGTGTTCAGTGTTGACCCAGTGGTGGTGTCTCAGTGTTCAGTGTTGACCCAGTGTTGTTGTCTCAGTGTTCAGTGTTGACCCAGTGGTTTGGTCTCAGTGTTCAGTTTGACCCAGTGGTGTTGTCTCAGTGTTCAGTGTTGACCCAGTGGTGTTGTCACAATTTTCAGTGTTAACCCAGTGTTGTTGTCTCAGTGTTCAGTGTTGATGCAGTGGTGTGGTCTCAGTGTTCAGTTTGACCCAGTGGTGTTGTCTCAATTTTCAGTGTTAACCCAGTGTTGTTGTCTCAGTGTTCAGTGTTAACCCAGTGTTGTTGTCTCAGTGTTCAGTGTTGACCCAGTGGTGTTGTCTCAGTGTTCAGTGTTGACCCAGTGGTGTTGTCTCAGTGTTCAGTGTTGACCCAGTGGTGTTGTCTCAGTGTTCAGTGTTGACCCAGTGGTGTTGTCTCAGTGTTCAGTGTTGACCCAGTGGTGTTGTCTCAGTGTTCAGTGTTGACCCAGTGTTGTTGTCTCAGTGTTCAGTGTTGACCCAGTGGTGTTGTCTCAGTGTTCAGTGTTGACCCAGTGGTGTGGTCTCAGTGTTCAGTGTTGACCCAGTGGTGTTGTCTCAGTGTTCAGTGTTGACCCAGTGGTGTGGTCTCAGTGTTCAGTGTTGAACCAGTGGTGTTGTCACAATTTTCAGTGTTAACCCAGTGTTGTTGTCTCAGTGTTCAGTGTTGACCCAGTGGTGTTGTCTCAGTGTTCAGTGTTGACCCAGTGGTGTTGTCTCAGTGTTCAGTGTTGACCCAGTGGTGTGGTCTCAGTGTTCAGTGTTGACCCAGTGTTGTTGTCTCAGTGTTCAGTGTTGACCCAGTGGTGTTGTCTCAGTGTTCAGTGTTGACCCAGTGGTGTTGTCTCAGTGTTCAGTGTTGACCCAGTGGTGTGGTCTCAGTGTTCAGTGTTGACCCAGTGGTGTTGTCTCAGTGTTCAGTGTTGACCCAGTGGTGTTGTCTCAGTGTTCAGTGTTGACCCAGTGGTGTGGTCTCAGTGTTCAGTGTTGACCCAGTGTTGTTGTCTCAGTGTTCAGTGTTGACCCAGTGGTGTGGTCTCAGTGTTCAGTGTTGAACCAGTGGTGTTGTCACAATTTTCAGTGTTGACCCAGTGGTGTTGCCTCAATGTTCAGTTTGACCCAGTGGTGTTGTCTCAGTGTTCAGTGTTGACCCAGTGGTGTGGTCTCAATTTTCAGTGTTGTCTCTGTGTTCAGTGTTGATGCAGTGGTGTGGTCTCAGTGTTCAGTGTTGACCCAGTGGTGTGGTCTCAGTGTTCAGTGTTGAACCAGTGGTGTGGTCTCAGTGTTCAGTGTTGACCCAGTGTTGTTGTCTCAGTGTTCAGTGTTGACCCAGTGGTGTTGTCTCAGTGTTCAGTGTTGACCCAGTGGTTTGGTCTCAGTGTTCAGTGTTGACCCAGTGGTTTGGTCTCTGTGTTCGGTGTTGACCCAGTGGTGTTGTCTCAGTGTTCAGTTTGACCCAGTGGTGTTGTCTCAGTGTTCAGTGTTGACCCAGTGGTGTGGTCTCAATTTTCAGTGTTGTCTCAGTGTTCAGTGTTGATGCAGTGGTGTTGTCACAATGTGCAATGTTGTCCAAGTGTTCAGTATTTTGTAAGTTAAATTGTCACAAATTCTCACCATGTTCAATATTGTCCAGGTGTTCAATATTATCCTAGTGGTGCTGTTCCAATCTTCAGTGTTGTCCCAGTGGGTGTCTCAGTAGAGTTGGCTGGACCGTTCTGTACAGACGTGACAGCACAAGTTCAGCAGAGCAACTTAGTTGAAGTATAATCTGCTAGGGGCCCTTAGGCCATATCTTTTAGTTTGGACTGAAGGTCTAACAGTCTCATGGTTTCACTCTGTATGTGCCATGTGCTATTAGGTCTCATAACATAGAAACCAATGAAGATCTGTAGTTATAATTTTTGCATAGATATCCCTTAGGGTAGTGACAGTTTGTATAAGAAATAAAAAACATAAAGCGCACTAGGGACCTCTGAGGCCCCCAAACTGGTACATTTTTTACAAGAAATGCTAAAGGAAATTTGTAGATGATTGGTGTTTTGTAAGGTCACTGCAAGGCTTCCTCAAAAAAGCAACATTATCAGGTTTTGCGTGTTTCAATGTGGACTTGCGGCTGGTCACTGAACACTGAAGACTACTCTGTGATCTGTATATTCGTCAACTAGATGCCAATCTTAGATCCCAATAGGATAGTGCACTCACCTATTTTCACCTATGGTCCAGAAGTGGTGCTATCCACACAAATCAACACCATTCAGCTGCTTTTGAGTCGGCTTAATCACTACATTCAGGTTATTGAGACCAAAATATTCAAAAAATTCTAAACATAATCAAAGAAAACAGTGAACATGGTTAGATCATTTAGCACTGAAAGATATGAACAACATGATGGCCAAATGTGGATTTCGCAATAGCTGACTTATAGTGATCACTGCAGAAAAAATACTTCAGAACTGACTAATCCACAACATGCCATCACTGAATACCTTTTCCAGTACTGTATGCTGTTTGTTCATGCAAATTGACATGACCTATGAAGACAGTCAGGATTCAATTACATCACTGTTAGAATGAATACGTGCTATAAGTATCACACACAAGTAATAAATGGATCAAGTTATTTATTTATTTTAACATATTCTACATGGCATGTCAGCACTTTGCGATAACAACAAAGGGACGCCACGATAAAGGCAACTATTTGAACATTTCTCATTGTTTTACTCTCATTTTGTATGTGTGCTATTTTACAAATGTATCCTGTTACGTTGTCGTTGTTGCTAAAATAGATTTGAATTTAATCTGATACCTAGTCAGTTTACTAGTAACATACCCTTCTTGGGCTAAAAGGAAAAGCAACTGGGATAATTTTGCAATCAACAAAAATTGTTTGAATAAAAAACAATAACATTTGTACCCAAAAAGTGGTATTAAAAAAAATCACTGAATCATACACAGCACGGAAGGATGTGACATTTGTGGCAACTTTGCCTGAACAAACAGAACCAAGATTACTGACTTATAGTGCTCAATAAATGTGTTTAGATTCTAACTTTTATTTTTAGTTTATTTCTTTCCCTTGTAGAGCAAGGGAAAGGTTAACATATTCTTACGAATGAGCCATTTAAAGTATTTTTAAAAACATTTCGGGGCATGACCCTCAGACCTCCCAGAGTTGCTTCGCACCGAAGGCTCTCACCTATGCCACCTTGCCCTCCATTTTACTCTGGGGAACGCTGCAGCGGTCAAGTTCGGCCTAGTGGTGGGCATCTACCATATCCATACGGAATAATAAATTTATGAATTATTACTGGTCTTTATACGCAGCAGATTCCACTGTTTGTGTTTCCAGAATAATGCCACAGAACAACACATTTCTTTATATTTTAATATAAGATTACTTTTTGCAAGGCCACGTTGACTCAGTCTGTGTGCGCCGAGTGCTTATTTACATGTCCAAGCAAGATGGGTGGGACAATGTAACACATATCGTGCTTATGGCGCAGGGGCGTGGCCTGGATTAAACCCTGGACTTTTATTAGCAGTGTTGGGTTAAGGTTAGGGTTTATGGTAAGCTTAGGATTAGTTAACATTAGCTTATGATTAGTTAGGGTTGGGTTACTTTAGCGTTAGTGTAAAACCAGAATTTGTTAATGTTATGCATGGGTGGACTAAAAATTACCGACGCTACAGTGATGAACATGCAGCCCCAGCAAATCATGTTGAATTTTGCGCATGTTTGTTTTGTTAATTCTTTACAGGAATCCAGTGTTGTTGTCTCAGTGTTCAGTGTTGACCCAGTGGTGTTGTCTCAGTGTCCAGTGTTGTCTCAGTGTTCAGTGTTGAACCAGTGGTGTTGTCTCAATTGTCAGTGTTAACCCAGTGTTGTTGTCTCAATGTTCAGTGTTAACCCAGTGTTGTTGTCTCAGTGTTCAGTGTTAACCCAGTGTTGTTGTCTCAGTGTTCAGTGTTGACCCAGTGGTGTTGTCTCAGTGTTCAGTGTTGACCCAGTGGTGTTGTCTCAGTGTTCAGTTTGACCCAGTGGTGTTGTCTCAGTGTTCAGTGTTGACCCAGTGGTGTTGTCTCAGTGTTCAGTTTGACCCAGTGGTGTTGTCTCAGTGTTCAGTGTTGACCCAGTGGTGTTGTCTCAGTGTTCAGTTTGACCCAGTGGTGTTGTCTCAGTGTTCAGTGTTGACCCAGTGGTGTGGTCTCAATTTTCAGTGTTGTCTCAGTGTTCAGTGTTGATGCAGTGGTGTTGTCACAATGTGCAATGTTGTCCAAGTGTTCAGTATTTTGTAAGTTAAATTGTCACAAATTCTCACCATGTTCAATATTGTCCAGGTGTTCAATATTATCCTAGTGGTGCTGTTCCAATCTTCAGTGTTGTCCCAGTGGGTGTCTCAGTAGAGTTGGCTGGACCGTTCTGTACAGACGTGACAGCACAAGTTCAGCAGAGCAACTTAGTTGAAGTATAATCTGCTAGGGGCCCTTAGGCCATATCTTTTAGTTTGGACTGAAGGTCTAACAGTCTCATGGTTTCACTCTGTATGTGCCATGTGCTATTAGGTCTCATAACATAGAAACCAATGAAGATCTGTAGTTATAATTTTTGCATAGATATCCCTTAGGGTAGTGACAGTTTGTATAAGAAATAAAAAACATAAAGCGCACTAGGGACCTCTGAGGCCCCCAAACTGGTACATTTTTTACAAGAAATGCTAAAGGAAATTTGTAGATGATTGGTGTTTTGTAAGGTCACTGCAAGGCTTCCTCAAAAAAGCAACATTATCAGGTTTTGCGTGTTTCAATGTGGACTTGCGGCTGGTCACTGAACACTGAAGACTACTCTGTGATCTGTATATTCGTCAACTAGATGCCAATCTTAGATCCCAATAGGATAGTGCACTCACCTATTTTCACCTATGGTCCAGAAGTGGTGCTATCCACACAAATCAACACCATTCAGCTGCTTTTGAGTCGGCTTAATCACTACATTCAGGTTATTGAGACCAAAATATTCAAAAAATTCTAAACATAATCAAAGAAAACAGTGAACATGGTTAGATCATTTAGCACTGAAAGATATGAACAACATGATGGCCAAATGTGGATTTCGCAATAGCTGACTTATAGTGATCACTGCAGAAAAAATACTTCAGAACTGACTAATCCACAACATGCCATCACTGAATACCTTTTCCGGTACTGTATGCTGTTTGTTCATGCAAATTGACATGACCTATTAAGACAGTCAGGATTCAATTACATCAATGTTAGAATGAATACATGCTATAAGTATCACACACAAGTATTAAATGGATCAAGTTATTTATTTATTTTAACATATTCTACATGGCACGTCAGCACTTTGAGATAACAACAAACGGACACCATGATAAAGGCAACTATTTGAACATTTCTCATTGTTTTACTGTCATTTTGTATGCGTGCTTGAGTTGTAGCCATCCTATGCTTTCTGTCAACTATTTGTAAAAACTGTTGTTTTCTTGGAGTGTGTGATTTTCAACATCAAATGAAAAAACCCTTCTAAAACCTCATCAAATCAACGTGATTTTGTACTGGTGTCATAGAATAGTGAACCTGTGTAAACGTGACCCGGGGGTCACTATTCTATATACTTTTTCTAATTTCTATAGATTATACAATATAGAAAAATTACCCATCCTATAGAAAAATGACCAACTCCATATTTTATGGATATATATTTGAAATAATTATTCTGATTATAATGTTAAATTACAGCACATAACCAACAATTTCACTTCAAAAGAGAGTATCTAATCTGAAATTTGGGCAACAAAATAATGATAATTTTTTATATAATTTCTTTGTTAATTTTTGTAGATTTATCACACAAGCAATACAGTGAATTGTCTATTTGGTAATAACAACAAGTGTGTTTTGTATGGCTGTAGAAGTGAGGGGGTCATATAGTATACCTCTGGCTGATCATACCCATGACTAAATATACATAAAACAATACCAATTTGGATGGTTATACATTTGTAGATGTATCATACTAACATCGCAGTGAAATGTTTATTTGATAATAACAAAAAGTTTGTTTTATGTGACTAGATGTGGGTTCATTTTTCTGTGGTACAATTTTATAGTATATTGACCTGTGTCTCGGTATATATACAGTTGTAAAACATTTGCCAGTTTGGATGGCTATAGGCTTGTAAATGTATCATGCAAACACCACAGTGGATTAGTGAAATATCTAATTGATATTTATAAAAAAAATACTTTATATTAGTATTGAGTGATGCACAAATATGTGTAGAATAGAGAATTGCAGCATTAAAATTAACTTTATTTGGACACGTTTCTTTGCTCTATAATTGCAGAATGTAATATTTTAATTTGTTGAAATGTTTTAATTTTGTAGCCCACTATGGCATCTGGTGGATCCGGTGCGGAGCGTCCACCCTATGCAGCAGGTTCGTATCTGAATATAATCAGAGACAGAATAGTACATATATGTATGCATATTTGTGTAGGTACGTTTGTCAGTGGGCATGTTAATGGCTGATTCTTACATACTTTGCATAAAAAGTCAACTCATCCACTGGTGAAAATTAAAATCTCTCGGGAGTGACGTGATCAGTTGCTAAGGACTATACTGCGCTATAATGTACTGCGTCAGACTTATAGCTGAAACAGCAATGCAGTCTGATGTAAATTAAACACATTGTCTATATAATTATTTTCTATTTAAGTTTTATGAAATGGTCAGAGCATTGAGTTCTACTCCAACTGAAGCAGCATATATCCTGCAGCCAGACCTGTCTTGTGAGAGCAGGGCAGCTTGTTCCATGTATGATAGGGCTGCCACAACGTTGAGGGGATGTCCACTAGAGGGCATAACAGGGTTGTCTCAAAGTTGAGGGTATGCCCACCAGAGGGATAGCAGATCATGTGACAAAGGTTTCCCGCTGATAGAGAGAAGGTTAAAAACTTAAATACCAGAGCAGGGAAGACACGAGGCTTTTGCTGGTGAGATTGAGGGAGTGAACACATTGGTTTGGAGGGGAGTTTAGCGGAACCATGTGGCGCTTGATTTCTATCTTTATTTGTATTATACAATGACTGTTAGTTTGTTACATTTATTCGAATTGTAAAATAAAGAATGCACAGGTCTGTCAAGTTTTATATAAGTGTTTATTTATATTTAACTTACGCCTGTACAGCATAAGGTTACCCACAAAGTTAATCCTCCTTAATTAACTCTGCGGTTGCCTAGTTACAGTTAGTCAAGGCAGCGGTACGACACATGCTTCAGTTCTTCTTCTGTTTTACACCACTCACCCAGTGGCTGGCCTCGTTGCTTATCTCCAGAAAGTTTTCACTTTAGATCAGCATGTTGGAGACTACCTCAGTCACTCCAGGGACCATGACTAAACCACTCTGTGTGCTCTTGCTGTTTCTAGATACCTTAACAGTCCAGAGAAAAACATGACTAACACCAATTCAGATGATATTTTCAACTGGTCAGAATTTCATTAATGAAATATAAAAACTTGTTCCAGCCCTGCAACCAGTTAATGTGATTTTATGTTCTTTTTATACAATTTTGTTTTTGTTTACACTCAAGATGAAACGCTGAAGTGAAAACGAGAAATGTACCATATTTTGGCCTATAAATCTGTCTACAAGTTGACGTGCTGTTTCCTGTGTATTGAGGCTTATTTTATATTTACATAATACTTCCTATTATGTGGCACTGAATGCAGATCCTGTCTAAGGTACCTCCTACTAACAGCACTGTTACTTGGTGATGTAATGGGACAGTTTCTTTGGTAACAGGCGCTTCTCCTGCAACAACCCAGTTGGATGGATGGGATAGAAAATCAATCATCGTCCAGGGACTTAATCCCCATATACAGAGTGACACCATCAAGCGATTCTTTGAGAACCAGTCTCAGTCTGGTGGTGGTGAAACCAAGAAGTTTGACTTTGACAGGAACAAGAAAGTCGCTTATGTGACTTTTGTTCATCCAGGAGGTCAGTCGTGTGTACAGCTGTGTGTTTACAATTATCTACTTAAACAGACAGACAGGCAGAGAGACAGAGAGAGAGAGACAGACAGAGAGACAGAGAGAGAGACAGAGAGAGAGACAGACAGAGAAACACACAGACAGAGAAACACACAGACAGAGAAACACACAGACAGAGAGACAGACAGAGAGACAGACAGACAGGCAGAGTGACAGGCAGAGTGACAGACAGAAACAGACAGAAACAGACAGAGAGACAGACAGAGAGACAGAGAGACAGAGAGACAGACAGACAGACAGGCAGGCAGGCAGGCAGGCAGGCAGGCAGGCAGGCAGGCAGGCAGGCAGGCAGGCAGGCAGGCAGGCAGGCAGGCAGGCAGGCAGGCAGGCAGGCAGGCAGGCAGACAGACAGACAGACAGGCAGGCAGGCAGGCAGGGGCAGGCAGGGGCAGGCAGGGGCAGGCAGAGGGGCAGGCAGAGGGGCAGGCAGAGGGGCAGGCAGAGGGGCAGGCAGAGGGGCAGGCAGAGGGGCAGGCAGAGGGGCAGGCAGAGGGGCAGGCAGAGGGGCAGGCAGAGGGGCAGGCAGAGGGGCAGGCAGAGGGGCAGGCAGAGGGGCAGGCAGAGGGGCAGGCAGAGGGGCAGGCAGAGGGGCAGGCAGGGACAGGCAGGGACAGGCAGACAGGCAGACAGGCAGACAGGCAGACAGACACTTGTATATGTAGGCACATTCACACATGAACATATGTCATGATGTTTACAAGCATTCATGTATGTAGGCACATACATACACACATCAATGTGTGTCTTAATGTTTACATGCATGCATGTATCTACGCACATACACACATCAATGAATGTCATGATGTCCACAAGCATGTATGGAAGCACACACAGGAGAAACATGAGCATGCACTCAAATACATACATGCACGCGCATGACAAACAGGCACACATAAACACACCACAAACACACGCACGCAGATGCACGCACGCACGCACGCACGCACATACACACACACATACACATGTAGGTGTGTGCGTGCGTGCATGCATGCGTGCATGTGTGTTAGACAGAATTTGTGTCCATGTGTTGCACTCGTGAAGCTGAAACAGATATTGCTTGCACGAAACAGGGCGAGAGCCATAACTTGCACGTAACTACCTGAAATAGACAGTATCATTTAGAAAAATGTAACTTCTTGGTGTCAGAGGCTTTCAATGTTTCAAAGTATATAAAAAAATAAGTGTTGTGCGCAGTAGAAGCACACCCAAAGTCTTTTCAGAAGTTAGATTACAGGTAAACATTTGATTTTTAGGAGGTACAACATACAAATACATTTATATTGGCATCATAGTTATGTCTAAAGAAATGTTTTCATATATTAGTTTTTTTTCATCAAATATCTCAGGGACTTGTGGAGATAATCTTTCAATTCAAGCCAGTAACATTATTATCATATATCAACCAAAACCGATAACATGTTAGCAGATATCATGACTTACTGATTGATAATTAAATTTTCACTAAATAACATGCTTATTTTACACTATTTTGATAGCATCATTTACATCACTCACACAACACCTATTAACATGTGTGCAAGGATATAAATTAAAATAAAATAATAAATAAATAGTTAAATTGAAATAAATAATTAAACAATTAAAAATAAATAATAACCATAACATACACTGAATATATAAAACAGATAAAACTAAATATACATACAATTGTGAGATAATTGTATTGTTTTAACCTAATGTTTAACTGCCCAGTTATTATTGTGTAATATGTCGTTATTTCTGTTGTTCGTGTGTCTACAGTTGCTCAGACTGTACTCGACAAGTCTCACCTGCAACTGGATGGTGCTGGACTGGAAGTGTTTCCTGACGTGGCGCAGAATAAGTCGCGACCAGATGACAAGTCACAGAGGCTGGCAAAGTCTGGCAGAGGAGAAGAGTCTGACAGAGGCAAACGTAAAACGAATACGTGGGATGAAAGAACCATTGAAGTTACTGGACTTAAGCGAGATGCAACAGGAGATGCCATTTTTCTGTTGTTGGAGAACGAACTTCCTGAAGTTGTTATTCAACATATACAACGTCACCCTAACAAAGATGTTTTCTACATCACATTTAAAACTGGTGATGGTTAGCATTTTGCATCTATAGCAACCCCTTTTTTGAGTGGTCCCTCTGGCTAACAGCAGCCTAATAAACTTTCATTAATTTTCTGTTCATTCGTTTTCTCTCTCGCTATTGTTTTCAGTTAATCGACATTTTTATAAGGTCAAATATTAAATTTAATCAGTTGTGAAATATTCACCGAAATATGTTTCATTTAGGGTATGCTGTAACACAGCTTGCAATTTCATCTTCTGTATCATCATTTATTGTTATATGACTAAATGATGTTAATTGTGTGACATTACACAATTTTTTTTTATAAATATACTGTATTGTTTGTGTTGTAGACGCTCAGGAGGTAGTGTCACTGCAAGAAGTCATCTATGATGGTGTCACTTTGAATCTGAAACTAGCGAGAGGCGTAGAGCCTCCACAACTATTTCTTGTTCAAGATAGCTTCAGCAAGCCTCAAGCCAATGGTAATATACTTGTAGTAATACGTTCTAGATAGTGCTTTGTTTGCCAGCCACGGATATTTGCTATCGTTAGATACTTATAGTGATATTTGATTAACGGGGGACTGATATGATTGAACAACCACTGCCCAAACATAAGAACATTCCATTTACATAATACGCAACCATGATTTGATGTATATTTTAAGTAATGTTTTAAACTGGTTGCCACCAATACAATTGAGCTGCATTTGGTTTGACTCATAACATTTCAAAATTTTCAGAAAAATTTAATTAATAGACATGTTTGCACAAAAAACAAAAAAATGGTACCCCATATATCTACATTATCAAATCATTTGTATATCTGTTCGAATAAAAAAGTGAACCAAAATTACAACAATTGATAACTGGTGAAATAATTTCAAATGCGACACTGTTCAGTCATCATTAATAATCATGAAGCAATGACGCATATATTTGTATGTGCTCCATCAGCAAAATGGTCATTATATATTGTAACTCAACTCAAATAAACATATATACAATACTTTGAATAAGTTTGTTTTGCAAATGACGTTAGCAAATTGAATTGCTCTGTGTAATGAATGAAAACGTAACTGCACAGGAATTGGTTAGGCATTTCAGTAGGCATTACAGTGGAATTCCACATGTATGTACTAGTCTTTCAATCTCTGGGGCTTCACTGAGCTATTAGTTGTTTTAAATCCTTGATTGTTGTCCACATATGAACAAAACACTAATTATGCTTATAAACTAGATGTCTCTATACAGGCTGTATGTTTATTTTACCTATATAGTAGTATATCCTGAAAATGAAAAGTATTTGAAATACTTTCCAATGTATTTGTATTTAAATACTTTTGCATTTAAAATATTTGTAATTGTATTTGAATCCAAGAGTATTTGTATTTATATACATTTAAGTGTATTTGACCCCATGTTTGAGTACTATAATGTTGAACCCAGTGTATGTTTGTATGACATACTTCCACTGTTGCTTCACTGTTATGTTATTTTCATCCTCCTATGACAATGTTGTTTAGAAATCAAGTCAATTCACTGCTGTCATTTACAGTCCAACACCCATGTTGATCCATACTTCTTTCATGTCTGGCATTTCTTATCTACTTTTTATTCAACTCCTCCACAATGATCATGCCATGATATCTTCTCAACCTCTGCTTGAAAGATTGTATAAACAATTTCCTTTTCTTCATCTTCTGCATGTTGGAATGTAGCAGATAAGATGTTAATGTTTACATCTAGTTCATAAGAGTCTTTCACTGACAGGTTTCCATTCCATAATGGATTTCTATAGCCCTTTCTTCTTGATCAAGGCTACACCTGCATGGAATTATGGCCAACATGACCAGAATATAAAACTGTCTCACCTGTCTGTTTTGTAATCACCTGTGCTTGCCCAACTTCATTCACTGATTCCTGAGGTCTTCATTTCTTCTCATTCATTTGTGACTAGTGGGTAAATGCTTCAAGGATGAAGCAGGACTGGGGTATTATGAATGGGAGTGGGACTACTACAGGGTAAATGCTTTGCAGCTAAAACACGTTTGAGACTCGAGTTAAAGTAAGGAGACAAGCCCCCTCCCCCTGCCCACCTCTTTCCGACCGTCCCCAGTCCAGCTGCCGTCCTCTCCCTTCCCCGTTCATTCATATTTCCGGCTGAAACTGCACCACTGCAGAACGTTCCTCACCACCGACGGTCACACCGCATGTCGAATATTCCTTGGGAACCCTCGACTCAGTGACAGGTAACAGCAACTTTTGCCACCTGGCACCGCGAACTATTTATCTCCTTGGCGAGATCGCATAATTTTGATTTGGGGTGGAAAATAGACAAACATGCTTTCCAGTTTTCTTCCAAACAGTTTGCATAACTTTCGTGAGGTTATATAGCAGCTGTGTTGTAGATATTTCTCCTTACAATGCGATATGATGGTTGTAGTTGTGCTAAAACAAATGAAACAGCTCATGAGCATCGACATCGAGTTGATCGAGTCAACAGATATCTTACATTCTGCTGCCACCTGGCGACTTGAACCCGAGTTTCAGGACGCTAGCCAACCCGCCACCAGGGGCGCCTTGGATAGCCGATCCATTTGTTGACAGGGGTGCCGGGTATAGCCGGTCCATTTGCGAAAGTCGAAACTTTGAAACATCGAAAACTCGAGTTGAGGGACGAAAATCAAAAATCGACGACTTTACGTATTTGAGGCTTGCTCTGGGCTTTCCAAAATGGCATAGCACATATCTGTAGCTATTCCCAATCGCTGGATCAATTCGGATTCACCTTAGTGTTTAGGAAACTCAATCAATTCCATTCATATTAGGAAGGGTACTGCCGTAACCTTCCTGACTTGTGCAGTCTTTCCCGTATCACAAATTGTTCAGACCTTCCAGAATCCTATCTTTCTGTGGGATTAGGTATCTACAGCTGATGGTCTTGTGGCTGTCTTGTGACAGCTTCCCGAAGGTTTTCACTGTCACTAGTCATGCTTGCAGTGACTTGCTCCAATGCCGCAAAATGCTCTGAAGTAGAGTTTCTTATTTCCGTTTCCATAACATTGTTGTTTTTATGATATGAAGTTGTTGGCCTCATGCTCAACCTTCAACCTGGAGAGCTGGGAGACTGACTTTTGTCTGGACTCTAACCCTTGACCTGTCTGACATGGTTAAACCTGCCTGGAGCCGAGACTCCCGCCAGCATAGCTCTCTGGGTCATTGAGACCCACAAGCCACCCCACCACAACAAGGCACTAGTCTCAGTGGGGGTGGTAAAAGAAAATAATTAAGATTATTACTACATGTATCATAGGTTTTGCCAATCCAGCTATGTGATGTTTGTCAAATTTGCAGATCCTAAAGATGTACCCAAAAAACATGACGAGAACATGGGTGGTGCCAGAGAAAAAGAACTTCCTGCAAAGCCATGTGGACAAACCATTGAAGTCTACGGTCTAAATTCCTCAACGAGGTCATCTGATGTTATTCAGTACTTTGAAGGACTCTGTCAAGGCAGAGTGGACGATGTACGTCGTGATCCTAAGATGAATGTTACATATGTGACATTTGAAAGAAAAACAGGTGGGTGCCATACAATATTAACAATTTTTTTGTTATTGAATGCATTAACATTTATTTAAAAAGTACAGTATATCAAATACCCTTGAACATAAAATTGTTCCAGTTTCGTGAGAGGGGTTTGGGTGGGTGGGTGGGTGTTTGTGTAATTTAGTACTACAGTGTAGTGTATTGACACAGTGGCTAGAGCTTCGAACTCTTGACTTAGAAAGTCTGCGTTAGAATCCTGTGCTACGGTCTAAATCCTTAGACAACTGTTTTCATTCTACATTGCTCCAGTTCAACCAGCTGTATGAATGAGCATCTGGCTATAGACAGTGGTGGATATTTGCGTATGAACAGTCATCATACATTAATTGCAGCATGGTTGGATACTTCCCAGAGAAGTCGAAACGGTGTTTGATTGAACAGGTCTGCCAATAATGTGCTTTTAGCAGTTGGGTGATATAAGGGGCTATATAAGAACTTATGTTACAACTCCTCAATGCAGTTTTGATTGCTCCATTAGAGAGAGAGGAAAAATGACCACCAAAAACAAAACTCTCATAATCATTTTTATGTTGGTGCAAGAAGTTATTCATAATATTGTTTACATTTATACTATATACAGTAACAGTAAAACTGTAATAGAATGTATTATTATTGCAAGCAGGGATAATATTTTAAGGGGGACAGGCTGCAGCATAGGTAATTTTTGCCACATGTTGATGAATGTTGATATTACTACTGTACAGTGAATTGTGACTTAAGCCAGATGTGGTTGCCTTGGGACTACCATACATCTTGTTTTAGTGCCGGTCTGCCAACATAGATTTTGTATAAATAATATTCAATATAATATTAGCTAATGGTATATTGTAGTAGAGACATACCGTGTGATAAAGAAATTGTGTCATAAAGAAATTGTTATAACTGAGAATTATTTATTTTGATAAAAAAAATTAAATTTTGTTTTAATGTTTAAAAAGTCAAATTGAAACCTTAAAAACCTGTAAAATTTATGCAAGTCTGACATGTAATAATAAACATGTAGAGCAACACTGCGACAAAAAAATTGTAAAATATTATGTGGCAACGTTATGAAAGTGAAATATACAAACTAAGAGAGAAAAATGCAATTATCTTGTAGATCTAAACACATAACATTACATTTTCAAGGTAATCTGGTCAACTACAAATAAGGAGAATAACACACATGTATAATGTATTCGTAAGGGCAAAATATAAACAAAGGTTTAGTATGTGCCAGCTTCATGGGTGGCACCACGACCATTATCAATACACTGTACTGTGCATTTTACGATAACTTTCCACGCACCATAATCTTTGATCAAGTAACAACATGGTTGTAAATCCAATACATCTACTGAAAAATATGGTTGATTATGGGGCCATCATACTTTAATATTTATGGCAATGATGTTTGTTTGTCCGGACTTACGACATCACTCTGCATATGGCATACTCAGAAACTGTTGGAGATGTATTTTTCCAATTTTGCATAGACATTTCTTAAAGGACAAAAAAAGGCTACGGCTTCGTGTCATACACCTAATAGAGTTTATACAAAGTAACAATTTCCACATATACTCAATTTTTTAACGTCAGCGGTTTACTCAGAATGTGACTTTAAAGTCTAAAATTCTAACGAAATCCACGATGGTTTAGACGCCGCCATAGGTGAAGGGTTAATTTGGCTTGGCCATTCAGCGCGCGGCATTCTATATCTCGGTCAGCTTCCGGCGACGCCGTTAAGGGTCAACAACTTCGAGTCTTCGACAGTTCGTTCAGTTGGCGTGACATCTAGCAGCTGCTTATAGACGTATATCTAAATCTGTGGTTAAATCTATGGTAAACTTTAGTAATTATGCCTTCGTGTTCGGCATACGGTAGCAATAATAGTTGAAACAACCGGAAGTATTGAAGCAATAGATTCACGTTGGTGATTTGCGGGCGTACTGTTTGGCACTTTGCTCGGTCCATTTTGAGGAGAAATGCTTTGATGTAGACATGTATCATCAGTTGATGGGATGATTTCAGCGATAACAATAATAGACAACTTTATATTTACCGTCATCAGCATGTTACGCGCGTTGCCGAGAACTTGCAGCCATTTCATGACAACAGCCAAACCCTATGCAGGGAATCTACGCGGAGAGCGCCTCGATCATCGTCGTGACGTCATTCTTCGTCTAAGATGGGGTAGCGCATAGAATTTGGATGGCTGGGTGTTAAAAAATATTTTTCTGGTAAACCGCTGACGTAAAAAAATTGAGTATATGTGGAAATTGTTACTTTATATTAACTCTATTAGGTGTATGCCACGTACAAGTTAACTTTGTTTGTCCTTTAAGGTACTATAACTATGCACAATAAATGTAAATTTGATTAATACAGTTTTAAGCTTCCTATGGACCTTTAGGTCCTAAAAATGGAACATTTTAAGTTCTCTTGTATTTTATTCAAAAACAGATCTGTAGCTTTTCCTCTAATTTTTAATCATTGTACACCAGAAATGTTGTAGTTCACTAGTCTTTTATAAGGGCATCTCAGGGCCTCCCCCAGAGTAATATATAAACAAATTATCAGATTTTTTGCAGATCTGATGATGCAAACTCCTGTGGTGATTTGTGTATAGGGGTGACTGAGTAGCTAACTGCTGTTCCTTGGCAGTGGTAGGAGCTGTATCAATAACCAAGTAGATCCCTGTTAAACTGGACAGTTACTGGACAGCTTTAAGCTATATCTTCATGTAATCTACTAATCTAAATGCAAGTTGTGTTTATTTTGATGTTTGTTTTAATTATCTTTAAAAAGTTGTTACTTTTGCGTGACCAGAGTTCTTACGGTTCTCCTGACTTAGTGGTGTTCACACTGTCAGTGTCGTGACCAGAGTTCTGACAGTTCTCCTGGCTTAGTGGTCAACTTCCAATGACCTGTTAACATAGGGCATATGTTTGTGTTGTCAGTCTTCTTTTTATGTATTGATGTTAAGCATCCGTGATTTATACTTATAAACACCTGGCTTGTTATGCATGTACAATGTACAACAATATAGTTGTAATGTTTCCAAAGCCATCTCCATCTCTTCAATGCCATCACATGGATTGTCTGAAGTAGTTTGGCATCATGTGACCATAGTGGTGGTTATCTTGTGATGACGGTTCCAGAAATGTTGTATATAGGTTGTAAGGTCAATCTCTGTAGACAGTTTTTAGAACACAGAAACATGTTTTCCAGGAGATTTCATAGACCTTCCACTATCAATTTCTTCAACTGTAAAGTTTATTCATATATCTCTTGTTTACCTATTCTGATGTACACCCCCTGCAAACAGCAACAGTGATCTTGAAAATGATGAAACTGTTAGGTTAACTGGAATATAAACCTTAAAACAAGTAAGAACTCTTCACCACTGGCACATTTAGAAGAAAGAAAGGCATTACTATTCTTCAATGTCATAATCTAATTCCTGACTTCTTTCAAGTGTGTGAGAGAAGTGTACTGTCTGGGAAGAGAATGTCAACATACATATGGTAGTTTGACTATGATTATATGTTGTCTTATTTCAAACGTGTTCTGCGACCAGTTATGGGAGGCGAGTTTTGCGATACCACACAAGCTGTGCTGAAGGGGTGTCGCCTAAGACGAGTTCTAATGTAATATCCCTGTTAATGTGATTGGTTCTATGTCTGCTGTATATGTAATGTGTTCTTGTTGTGTTCACAGATGCCCAGAATGTGCTGTTAAAAACAAGGCTGTCTCTACAAGGAGCTGTGTTGACAGTTCGACCAAAACAACCTGACCCCGGAGACCAACAAGAGAAGACACGAGGTGACGATTCAGAACATAGAACAGGTTTTCCAGTGTGGGACCAGCAGACATTAGAAATAACACATTTCAAGCAAGGCACACCCAAGGCAACATTCAAGACTTCGTTCCAGGACAACAAGACTCTGTACCCATGTGGTGGAGATGTGGAGGAAGTTGACACATCTAACCAATCCAGTGGCGTCGTCTATGTGAAGTTCAAGAAACCAGGGGGTAGGTGCTACTATTAGCCATGGGAAGAGCCAAATTTATCCATGTTAAATGCTGTATCAATACTAATATTAATATCAAGATTTGTGTTATCATAATAAATGTATTTTATGGATGTAAATTTGTCATCAAGACTGAGTGAAGTGATAAGTTAGTCTTAAGGAAGATGTGGGATTAGACCAAAAGTGGCTGATATAAATGAGAGTGAGGGAATAAACCAGTCATTCGTTCAGTCAGTCAGGCAGTTAGGCCAGCCAGCCAGCCAGGCAGTGCAAACATGTCAGTGTAATATTTTGACTCTAATATATAATTTGTTTATTTATTACTCATAAACACATTAACTCTCGTTAAGCAAAGTATTTTTACCACATGCCAGAGTTAACATTACAGTGGGTAAATCTGATTTAGCAGTTTCGGTCTATTTAAGAGACCATCACACTAGTGAGGTGACTCGGTCCAGTCAGTGATGTAGTTCTCTAACAGTTGCAGCAGCTGTGCTCAGTCTGACAGCAGTGACAGTTGGGGGTGTGGTTGTTGAGATAATGCCCTGTTACTCCAAGACTCCATTTGGAACATCAACACAAGACTCACCAGGTAAGTCTACCCACATTACAAGACTTCAGTTTTAACAATAATCAAAGAACCAACAAGTAAGTCTGACCCATACAACAAAACTCCAGTTGGAACATAACCACAATAACCAGGAAGTAAGTCTGAGCTTTTTTTTTTATAGACTTTCCATTTGTTTCACACCTATTTTGTTTATTACTAGACAGCTTACCCAGCATTGTAAGGTGAAAAAGACATTCAGCCGCAGTAAATATTTTAATTTGTGATCCTGAGGTCAGATCCCCACCACACTGGATAAATATTCTAGTGGAGTTCAATCTTGAGGAGTTCTTCCATAAGCTTGCTTCTAAAAAAGGCACCTGTGTTACAATTTCGAAAAATATGTTACATTGACCTGTACGGAAATCGGTTCATTTAGGCTATATATGCATAGTATCCTGTGTAAAGCTGCGTTCATGTACATAGTATCTTGTGTAAAAATGCGTTGATCTACGTAGTATCCTGTGTAAAGATGCATTAATCTACATATTATCCTGTTTAAAGATATGGTAGTCTACATAGTATCCCGTGTAAACATGCATTAATCTATACAGTGCGAAATTCAAATTAACCCTACATTAATCAGAATAACAGCAGACAAAATAAGCTTAATGTGGCAAAACTATGACACAATATTGTTACATAAATCTACTGTCCAACTACAATACAAAGTGAAACAAACATGTTTTGCAATATATTTTGTTTGCATCTACATTTTTATCGAAATTTCCCCCACATTTCCATGTTTGCAAATGTGCAACTGCAATTTTTTTGTTTCCCAAACAGATTAGTTGTTTCAGTATGTCCACAGAAATATTGAGAGCTCACATTCTTCAACCCCGAATTAATTTTAAAAGTCTAAATTCATAAACCATCCACATAGGCACACTAGGTCATATGCACATAATTTTCAGCCACGGAGAATTGATAAGGACGTGGGTCCACGAATAAACGCATGTACGCACGCGCACACGCACGCACGCACACACACACACACACACACACACACACACACACACACACACACAAACACTGCTTTATAACACAGGAACTGATATCTGCTGTCAAATAGTATCGCCAGGATTGGTAAGTTGTTGTCACCATGGGGTCAAACCCAGCAAAATCATTAATACTGTGTATTCTCTGGTTGCTAATGTAAGGGCATTCGTTATCTATTGAATTATGTCCAACATTTTCATTATCGTTATAATAATTTATTGGTTTTGTTAATGTATGTTATTTAATTTACAGGAACACAAAATGTTCAAGCCACAAGAGCTGGACAAAGTGGCAGTGCTACATCAGCAGTGAATTCTGGTCCAGAACAAACGACACGTCGCCCCATACACCTGGAGTTGCACCAACTCAGAATGCTGCATGCACTGAGGTTTAAAACAGAACAGGAAAAGAATATCCCGGGCATGAATGTGACAGTTGACACGACAGAGCGCACAGTGACATTTGAGGGCAAAGGATCAGAGATCACCAAAGCTGCCAGTGCTGTGCGAGGTCTTGTAGACACCTTTAGAAGTTCAACTCTAGAAATGTCTGAAGAGCTGATCAAACTAATGCGAGGCATTAAAGTGATAACACACATGGTGGGTGTGTTCAGGAAGAATCGCATAGTTGCTGTGTACGCACATGAAGGAGAGAAAACACTTGGAGTGTATGCTCGCGATGGAGGTCACCTGGATAAGGCCATCAAACTGATCAAGACTGAAACATGTGAAGAAACATGTGTGGATTCTCCAGAAGCTTTCTCCATGCAAGATTGGGTTACACTGAAAAAACAACTTCAGTCCAAGTATGTTGGCTTGCTGACCATCACAGAATCTGGGAGTTGCGTCATTCTGTCAGGAGTGGTAGATGCAGTGGCAGATGCCAAGGGTCAAATACACCTACAAGCAGCAGCAAGAGATGTCACGCATGACATCTTAGAAAGCGTCCAGAGAGGAGGCTGCACAGTGCAAGTGGTTCGAGGTGACTTGACGGCATTCCATGCAGAAGCCACAGTCAATGCAGCAAATGAAAGTCTGCTATTTGCTGGAGGACTTGGCAAAGCCATTGTGGATGCAGGTACAACTGATATTATTATCATTCATATATATCCCTAACTGTGCATATCGTTATAGAGTAGGTCTGTTTCTAGTTTGAGTAACCATGCAGTGCTTGGCGAAAAGAGGCAGTCACTGCACTGGAACTTGAAAATGTGATCCCTAAGGTTTCATCCCCACTGCCCTGATGAATATATTCTGGCAGAGTTAAATCATGCTGATGGAAAAATGCAGGTCTCCCATATTACGTGACAAAATTACGTGGCGTGGTTATGTAGTGATGCAACAACTGTGAACGTATGGCAGAATCTACGCATAGGCCATAGCCTTATGATATGTTCAGCTTTCCAAGTTCTCCATCCCAGACGAATTTTTAAACGCACATAAATTACCCAACTTCAGATACAGCCTTCTGAAATATTGAATCGATCTATGAACCACCCTGATAGGCCTGTTGGCACATTTACCGGGGGGGGGGGGGGGGGGGGCCCTGCATATGCAAAACTGACACAGACATGTTCAGGAATACATACCATTAAACAGATGATAGAAATTGTAAATGTGTTGTTATTAGGTGCTACATTTGTCCATATATATCCTACAATGCGAGTTGCAATGCTTCATAAATTGTTGCAGGAGGATCAGAAATTCAGCGGGAGTGTAGCGACTATGTGCACCAATATGGAAAGGTTAAACCTGGCCAGGTTTATGTGTCCAAACCAGGCCGTCTGCCATGCAAGAAGGTGATCCATGCAGTGGGGCCATGGTGGCTTGGTGGATCTCACAATGAGCAACAAGATCTCTATCTTGTTGTTAACGAAAGCATGAAGGCCGCCAAGCAATACGGTCTGACTTCAATTGCCTTTCCTGCTCTGAGCACAGGAGTGATGAAATTTCCTGTTGACAAATGCGCCAAGATCATTGCCACAGCAGTGAAGGATTTCATAGACAGCCAACAGCAAACATGTGTGAAGAAGGTGTCACTGGTTCACTTTCAAGAACTTGAATTGGCGGAATTCTGCAAGAGTCTTGAAATCGTGTCTGGTACGTATCATTGGTTGGGACTAGGGGTATTCATTGGAACAAATGAGCATTTCTTATCTTCGCCTTACTCCCTCTTACTTCCTTGTCGGAGGAGGCCCACTCAGTGGGTTCTTCTGCTGTTCTTATTAACTCTCTCCACCTCTTTGTGACTATTTATGTTGGTTCACACCAGTCCTTCCAAGTCCTGTTCCATGATATCATTCCATCTCAGCTTTGGTTTCCTTGTCATCATTTACCACCCTCTTCTGCTTTCCATGTTTTTTTAGTCTGTCATCACTCATTCTTTGCATATGTCCTCCACATCTCATTGTATATCAACTATTTTCCTCTGTAACTGTTATCTTGTTATACAAACTAACACAAACTTTGAAAGTTACTAGTATACTAGTTACCAGTACAAATGTCTTAAACCTGTTCTGTCATCTGGATTAAATCATCTCAGTTAAATCTAAATAATTACTGGTCAGATCACACATTCAGTTAACTCTATGTTTTAAACTATATAGTGGAGATGTTGTCCAAGTCCTAGTTTTGAGAGTGTTTTATTTAACTTGAATTATTTAGTTATACCAATATCTTGTTGTACCCTCTTAGTGAGTTGAAGACCAACAATGTTATTTTACAGATACACATATTTTGGTGAGATATTGTATCAGCTAATGTCAGCTACGAAAGTGGGCAAACAAAACTGTTAATTGACATTTCCAACTTTTGCCCACTCAAAACTACGTTTATATTTCAGTATTTAGCCAGTGCTTTATTTGCATGTAAGCCATACGTGCAAATATACAGATTTGTTTTCATAATGTTTCCACCTTATTTTTGGGGAGAAAGTAAAAATAACAATAGAAAAATGGCATGCTGTGCAACAAAAACGTGCTTTTTCAGGATAGTTTTTGATAACAAATGTCTAAAGCATGCTAACCGTATTTGTTATTTATGACATTGGTGATAATAATAAAACACTACTGCCTGAACCGTATCATGGAAGTAGTTTCTTCTGTCTGCAGGAGCCAGCCCGCCACATCCTGTCGGTACTGGCCACAGTCGACCTCAGGCATCAGCCCAACGAACAGATGCACCAATGCAGCCGACCAGTGCAACTGTCAGTGTGCAGGTATGTGAGCGCATAATGGTAACCTAGGTACACATATACGTGCACTGATACTAGAAACAGGAACAAGATGTTGATGTTCACAGTGAATACATTAATTCTGGTTACGTGCTCTGCCACGGATATTCCGACTGGCTCTAGTTTCACGATGGGTCTAAATATTTTACCTTATATGTATACAGTATTTACAAAAAACTGTGTGTGTGTGCTTGTGTGTGTGCACATATGCATGCATGTGCTTTGTTGTGTGCATGTCTACACATGTTTATATTGTGAGTCAGAAAACATGTATGCGTAGTTTTTGTGTAAATTTTGATTGATTTAAATTTTGTAGCATCAACCAGGTTTGCAACGTCACATCAGCCTTGGTGATGACACGGGGATCCAGATTGGTCCTCTCAAGATTGAGATTGTACAGGGTGATCTGTCAAAAGAACATACAAATGCCATTGTCAACGTCACTGACAAATGGTTCACTCAGACAGGTATACATTGCACTTATATATGGGAATATCAGTAATGGGTGTGAAGTGTTTACTTGTCTTTGAACACCCATTCATCTTTAAAAGTATCTCTTAAACTTTGCTTTATAGTCCATTGGGCGAAAGGTCCAGTAGAATTACGGCATGACCATGCATGTGTTTTGCACTATATGATGTAAGCTCCCACATCTTAAAAACCATTTAGGATCTGTTTTTCAAATTTTGCTTCTTACGGTACAGCCACTAGGCACAATAAATCTGTATTAGTTTGAGTCATTCTAAAGGATCTCTAGGGCTTCCAAGGGCCCTAAAACTAGTAAACTTTCAGTTTGCCTATTTGATAAAATACTAGAATCACTGCACTCTATACATTTTAAACTGAATGTTTCTAAGGTCAGCTCTGGCTCTGCCAAAATGCGTGCGTGTGTGTGTGCGTGCGTGCGTGCGAGCGACCACTTTGGCATCTAGTCTGCAGCCTCTGCTTACAGCTGTCTATTGTTGGTGGACATTGATCAATACATTATTGGCAGCTGGGAGATGCCTATGCCAACAAGTCATTAGATTCATGTTAAACTGGATTATAAACTGTATCTTAAGAACTATAAATTGTGTATAAATGTAAGTTGTGTTTATTTTGATGGTCATGTAATGATGTTTACAATTGTCTGACTGAGGTGTCTACTGTTAGATATATCATTGTCACTGTCAGGTGACAAAAGTAAACAATAAATATTCTGGACAATTAATAATTAAATATCGTACAATTTGGCATTAACTTTTGGTATCAATTGCATTCTGATCACTTGGCTGGCTGAGTAGAGTAGAAAATTCTACATTGACAGAGACCACTAGTTACTAAACATAACAGGTCTGTTGCAGCATTCACAAGATGTGGCTGAGTTTTTAGTCATTTGGTATGAATAACCATTAAACATTATGCCAATTAGATGATCATAGTGAAGAGATTAGACAGTGACTATTATTCACCAAAATGCATTTAATCAGACATACTGTTATTAAAAATCTGGTAATCCAAAACTATTACCCAGGAAGGAAGTCAGGTGATTAAAAAATATGCACAAAACAATTATGCACATTTCTGTGTTCAAATTGTTTACATTTCTTGCTGTCTTATCAATTTGGTGTAGCTGAAGAATTAGGATGACTGAAGACTAATATTGATTTTTTGCTCTCTCAAAAGCGACATCTGCAATATAAATTAATATACAGTGAATTCACCAATTGTTGGCAACATTTGGCATGACAGTTAGCTAATGGAAATTACAAGATACCAAGACCAAACTGATATGTTCTTAAGATGTAATGGATATTTTTGTAAACTTACACACCACATATCTGGGCATAATAAACTGAATTCGTAATGAGCTAAACCAGTTAAGGAGTAGGTTTAAGCTTGTTAGTATCAAGACTTCTGTCTGATTTTACATTGATTATGTTGAGATTGAGCTATTTAATGTTTAAACAACTTACGAGCACAATAACTATTGCTACTGTACATCGATTTTTGTGCTTTGACATCAGTGCTAAAATATGGAAAATTACTTGGAAGCTGTATCTAGTCTACATAATTCAGGCACCATAGATAATTGTGTTAACTGCAGTTATCAGGTGAAGGTTGCCATTGCTGGAACAAGTATATTTTAAGGTAATGCAAAAACTGCAGATTGAAATTGGTTACTTTAAAGTGAGCCAGTCGGTTCCACTATGTGAAATTAGCAGGCATAGTAATTTCTAACAAGACGTTTGATGTGTTGAATGTGGGAAAGTGAACATAAAGGGTACCGTGGTTAACTCAAATCGACTTTGCAATGTTGCTATTAATTGTTTTAAAGTGGATGTTTTATATTCGATATGAATATGTTTTTGGTTGAAAACTTTCAAACTGTGAACATTGTTCCAGCTCAGTAAAGTAATAACACTATTTGGTGTGCCATATACAGAGTGTTTTCGACATGTTTACATCACGGTTAGTAGTTTTATTTGTACAGGTGCATAGATTTATGTTAAGTCAACGTTCTGTAACATATAGAGGGCGATACTCTGCGGCTACCAGCTGTTGGTTCGTCGTTATATTCACTCCTGTATTTTATATTTTTGATGAACGCTGCAAAAGAATTTCCCGGTCCGGGACAATAAAGTTTTATTGTAATGTATTGTAATGTATTGTTTTGTAGGTAATATGCCGTCTAGTGGGATTGCTATGACAGTAGCAGGAGATCTTCCCTGTTCTCGTATCATCCATGTAGAAAAAGCAATGTCAGAATTAAGCTGGACCCGCAGGATTCAAGATGTTCTTTCTGAAGCCAATCATCAACAATTCAAGAGTGTTGCTTTCCCAATACTTTGCAGTGGTGAGTAGTTGTTTCATCAAGATTCTGGAAAATGTGCAATGTCAACTGTCATAATTACTTAGGCATGTTCACTTGAGCTGAAAAGTCAGTGTTGGTCTGACATTCAACTTGGTAAAGTTGGCGGTGTGACTCATTGGTTATACATCTCAGGGCGGGAAAATTATTTAATTTCAAATACAGGGTGTAAAGTGTCTTACATATCTTTATAATATTGGTTTTACTGCAGAGTTGATGTATGTTGGTAAATAGATGCAGTCCTGCTGTTAGGGCTGGAATTATATGTAATTAATTACAACATAGTTGTAATTCAATTCTTAACATACCAAATTTGCAGTTGAACTGTGGCATGTAGTTGATGCTGTAACTTGTGATGCAGCCACCACCATGCTGGAAGCGATCAACCGTTTCAATCACACTAACCCAACAAACTTGAAGCTGGTGAGGATTGTTGACCTTGACGGGACAAAGATGGAGTCCTTCAAGAAATACTTCTTGAACAGGCATGCTGCTCCGCCAGACAGGTCTCATTCATGTCCACCAAGCCCAGGTACACGAGCAAACTAAATCACACCATTCTGCTTATTTTCCTTCTCCATTTACTAAATGCAATTGTTGTGCACTCTAGGCCTTGAATATATTAACATTTGTTTCAAATTACGTTATCTTATATGGATACACTTCTAAAACAACAATATAGGAATATAATAGTCAATCTTCAATAGACGAATGTATAGTTGTATATCAGGCTTTATCAAATAAATCATGCAAGCATACATGGGGTCCTTTGTTAACACTGTATTTTGACTAAAGTATTCAAGGTTCTTGTACACTGTGTACAAGAACTTTGCATACTAGCAGTTATTTTTTAGCATCCGAGTTAAATAAAATGTTGGAGCTAGTAATATCTTCATTGCCACATGATCTTGTCTTATTTGCTAAATTGTACAGGAACCTGATTCTCCTAAATCAGCCATACATCACAATGCATACATGTTTAATACTACGTTTCTTGTAACCGTGTATATTCACTGCCTTATGTTTTAACATGGGCCATTTTGGTAGGTCACTTTAATTACGTAATACAAATGTGTCCATGTTTTGTGAGATTTTTTATATAATTATATTAGTCACATTTTACGTAACAATCTTCTAAAACTGTTTTTTATTATCAAAGAAAGTTAACTTCTATAGTAATTACTCAAAATTATCTGTGTTATTATGCTACCCAGATTATGTTTTGAATGTTGCATTCAGCATACACTGATCTAAATAGTGAATACTTTACATTGTCAGTAGTTTTTGTTACAAAAATTAAGAATCGATTATTTTCACTTTATAACAATATAACAACATTTTAACAAATACGAAACATCCGGTAGATTGTATACTAGCCATGGATTTCCTGAAAGCCTGGTTGAAAAAAACTTCAGTTTTTACTCGAATAGAAAAGCCGAAGCTTTAGGCAGATACAATGGAATATATCTGTATAACATACACAAACAAATCTACCTGGAATGCCTGGCCTTTTATATGATTTTCTGTTACGTTTTGTTCACAGCAGTTGCCACGTCTCCAGGCACCATGGTTACTACTCCCACGCATTCTTCTACCCACACATCGAAGTTTCGGGCACCAAACCACAATTCAATGGATATGGTATGGAAAAACTACATGCCAACCCACCATATATATCTAGGTCCTTGCATGCATAAAAATATGCACACATGCATGCAAGCAAACAAACATGTACCCGCATGCCCAAACTCACTCAGATGATCATCAATACAAAAGGGATAATCGACCTCAAACTCAATAAACAATTCCAGTTGTTAACAGATTGGTTAATACTTCAGGAAGCTGTGGACACATTATGACGTATATGCATTTGTGCACAAACTAGATTCATGATTTCTTTATTCTTAAACGTCCACTCTTACATATCTGGAAGTATGGACGGTGTTCCTACAATTACTAGAAGAGCCCAGCACTATTCCTAAATGTGTTTGCAAAAATTTGTTTCAAATAGACCTATGTGTAACATCTACATATCATTATGCTTATTAGCTGACAGTGCTCGTATCATATATAATTTTAACACCTTACAGATCATGTGCAACATCCTTTGCAGTATGTCAATTTATGGTCATTTGTCATGTTGTGGGATATGTGGTGGTGTGTAGTCTTACTGTGTACATTTTAGGCTGCATGTGATGTTTGTAAGCTTATATGAATACAACATGTGTGTGTGTGTATGTTTATTGCCATGATTCAGGATCCTTTGGGTGCCACTGGTGGTACAGCCCGTCCCAGTGGTGACAACACATCAACCCGCATTGGTGCACTGGCAATTGACATCCTGCAAGGCGATCTAACAAAACAAGACACAGATGCCATTGTCAACAGCAGTGATGAGTACTTCAGTCTAAGTGGTAAGGTTTGGAATGCTACATGTCAAGCTTTTGTTAGTTATGCTTAGATTGTTATAAACATTTATAACAATCCCAGAAATGCAAAATGACTGAATAGACTAAAAACTGATATTGATAATTACCATTTAGATTATGCATATTTTACCAGTTTTCTATTCGTTTACGTATCTGCTTATCATCCACATGATATGAATAATAAGTTTGTATTATCAAATACAATATATGCTGCATCATCACCATGTGCCACATTTGCCAAAGATATTGTTGGCATAATGATGCAAGTTACATGACTACCGTGTCCTGTTTTGTGTACCAGTCTTGCTTTGTAAGAACGTGACATGATCATATTAGATGCTAAGAAAAATGTATCTTAAAATATATATACACTGGATTTCTAGTGCCACTAAGGATATTGACACTTTAATTTGTCACAATCCAGCATTGGTGAAATGGGTATTTTCAATAATTATTAACTTTGACCAGTCTTTCCCATTTCTAAAATCACTTGTATGTATGATGCCAGTTTGTACAAGTAATCATACTTTGTAATGTCATAATTAATAGGGGCTGCATCCATGGCCATTGTGAAGGCGGCTGGGCAGGCATTCAAGGATGATTGCCAGAAGTTTGGTAAGTACAAAAATAGCTTGTTAGTTTACTGGTGTTGAAGCAAATTAATATGATTAACTGGAAAACTAAGCAGTTAAATGAAAATAAAGAAATTAAAGTCAGCAATCTGTATTGTGAGATTAAATTACCTGGGTAGAAGTTAAATAACACAATACCAGTTTTGTTATTCAGAGGGGATACAGACAGTTCACTGGTGTAAGTTCACTGGGGGGGGGGGGAGTGGGGGAGTGCCCCAGGTCCTATCTAATATCTATGTTTAAACTTAATGTAATAAACACTTTCAACAAAGTTGTATCGATCTGGAATCATCTGCTTGAACAAATAAAATTAACACCCAAAATAGAATTTAGGAAAACTAAGCAAATTATAAACTGCGTTAGTTCATCTTTATGTGATATTACATAATTATGATGATGGGTGCATTTAAAACACTGTATTCTGTGTTTCGTTAATCAATAATGTTGCGTGTATATGCAAATTAGCACGCTTGTGGGACACAGTTCATTAAATTTGTTGATCCTAAATAAACATTCATATTCATCCCTACAGATAGTGTATCAGCATACCTGTTTAGTTTTGAGTAGACTTAGACAATATGGTGACATAGACCTTTGAAGAAGGCATTAAAATAATATACATATGATATTTGCAAAAAAAATTCACCTCGATTGTATTTATCACTCATTTCCGATATCATGCCAAAGTGATGTTTCGTGATGTTTTAGGGCGAATACCATCCAGTGGGATTGCTGTAACAGGAGCAGGGAATCTGCCATGTCGTCATGTCATTCACATAAACGCACGCTTGGACTTGACAAGCATGATTGTCCGTGTACTTCTCGAAGCTGAACGATTACAAGACAGATCTGTTGCATTCCCAGCACTTGGCACTGGTGAGTTTATATATTTCTTCTGCATCCCGGAAAAGTGTTATATCAACCACTACAGTTGACTTTTTCAGCCAGATGATATTGTAGAGGCGTTGTTTGTAAGATAAACATGTGCACATTGTATTAACCACTGGTAGATTTTTGAATACATTTAATTTCCAGATTCCTGCCTTATCTGTAGTTACACATAATTTGGTTAAAGCTTAGGAAGATAAACAAAAGGAAACTGATAATTTGAAGACATTTTGTTGATGACATCGCGACTTATCCTAAAGGAACCAATTAATGAGCAGAGCTACTTTTATAGTGGTGCATCCGGCACGCACCCAGTTCCTCTATCCAGAAGATTGAACATTTTATGTGATCATCGACAGTTTGGTCATGTTTATTTAAGTATTATCATGGTGAATTGCAACATCTCCATCTAGGAGATCTGAAGCGAAACTCTGGAAGATTTGTTTGTATTGGGAGCCTGGCTATTTTCGCAAACATCCAATACCTGAGTTGAACATCAGAGATTGCCTGGTAGTCATTTACAACCAATAGCATTGTAATATTCTGTACATCACTTAGTCGATTCATTATTAATCATAACATAAATCATCACTTATATGGTGTTGACACACACGTTTGTACATTACTAACAGATACAACTTAATGATACAATGATAAAATAATAATAATGATAAAACGAATAACAAAATAAGTGTGAATTTGTTTATATACAAGTTGTGTTTCATTACATTTTGAAATACATTAGTAATTTATATAATTTATAGACAGTCTTTGCAAAATGAACATTAATCTGTGCTTAACCAGTCATTAATCAGTTTGCCTTGATATGTCCAGGGATCTGCTGAGTGTGTCGCAAAATCAGTAGCACTGATATGGATATTTCAGGAATACACATGTAGGGGAAGTAGGGGCATATCCGCACACTGAGGCATGTCCGCACACCCTATTATTTGCGCATCGCGCAACATCTGGTTAGTGGAATCATGCTACGCGGCATCGTCTAACCCCCAAATATACCACTTGCATATACTTTTTGATAGAAGTGAATAAGTAAAAAGTTATGACATAAAATGTTGTTTTCGTAAACACTGATCTAATTTTACTCATATGCAGTTATGTGTATTACTTTAACGGTAAGACGTGCATATATATTTTCTTTCATAATTCCAAAATGTATTTTAATGTTTTATGATGTGTGAAATAAAGGATACTTTCATAAGTAGCATTTTCGCGCAATTCAGAATTATTCACGTGTTGGATGCTTGGGGCATGTTCGCACAGGCCTGTGCGGTCATGCCCCACCCGCTGTGCAGACGTATTTCATGCATCGGTGCTTATAATATTATGTAGTCTACTTAGATACATATTTAGATACCTCAGATGCTTACCACAAATATTATAGGAAACTTTGATGTGAGATAGCATATGACGATTATTATATAATTATTTAATATTATCAAACTTATTATATCATTCATCGCTTTGTCAATGTGTAACAGGCTAAATCGTGCTGACGTCACATTTTCCATGTTGTGTATCATTAGGTCCGTTAAAGAAATAAAGCTTAATTGATCATTGCTCATAGACTAAAATAACCAAGATGACAAATGATGTATAATCTATAATATAGAACTTTGCCCGTATACGTTAGTCCATACAAAGCCATGCTCGCACAGCCGACAAATTGAGTTTTTAGTTTGACTTTGCGCTTTACGAGACTATGCTGTTTTAGCTAGAAGGCTTCAGACAAGCTGCGTTGCAAACTTTGACTTTCCCCGTTACAAAATCATGGTGTTGTTTGCTTTGACTCTCAAGGAGGAATAAACGTGGATTATGATTCAAGGCCACTGTATTTTCTAAACTTTACGTATATATGAAAACTTGAAACCGTTGATTTGTGTTCTCTGGTGTTTTGTTTAGTAATGCACGTGTCAGTAGTGTACACATACCAATACATATAATTATTGCAGTTAATGGTCACCTCTGTGAGACCAGCTGTTGTTTCGCCATTCCTTGGGCATAACCGCACACAGTGTGCGGCTATGCCCCGTACCTTGGAGCATGTACGCACAAAGCTATGCCTCTACATTTGACCAAATATTTAAATATCTGATGGGATATGCGATTTCTTAAATAACTAACCACAAAGTAATATGATTGCTCATTCTGAATACTAAATATCACCCTATTAGCACGCACAGTGCATTATCTATAGCTTGTTTCACCTTACGTATGCGGACATGCCCCTACTTCCCCTACTTGTAAGTGCGTTATCCTATTTGAAACCTTCGAGGCTTCTTCGTTTTCTATAGGAAAAAGATATTTTGAAATCAATTTCACAGGACTGCTTTCAACTAAATGAGTAACTTACATGTTCTGGGATATACACAAACATCAATTGGTAGTGTATTTGTGAATGTATTACTTGCAGGTGTCTTGAAACTAACCCCACCAAAAGCAGCCAAGATCATGTTTGACGCAATCACACATTTCACTGTGAGCAACCCTGCCCCCCAGTACCTAACACTGGTGAAGATTGTCATATTTGACATGACCTTAATGGAGTCCTTCAGACAATGCTTCTTGGAGGAGAGCAACACCAGACGACCAGTTGAGCCGCCAGTGCACTCGTCTTCACACCGCACAAACACAGGTGAGACCACAACACAGGAGTGTACTTGCCGGCATACATTGAGTTTGTTATCTCCAATCTTGAGCTAGTTATTTTACTTCACATTGCTTCAGTTCAACCAACAGTATGAATGAGTGTCTGGCTGTAGACAATTATTGTATACAAATACCTGATTGTCATTTGCAGAATTTATCAAGTATAAAGGCGTATGTGCATTTAGCTTAGCAGTTGTAAGGACGGGATACCATTCTATAGAAACACTTACCTTTTATGGATTTACTTGGTATAGACCTGATTGTATAATAGCTGGCTAATGACCTAAGTTTCTTCATGAATGTATATTAACTTGATGCTAATATATAACGTACACACAAGAAAACAATTGGTATTAATTTATATTGAACTTTGAATTATATTTAATTAAGTAAATTGTTTTTACAGAAACCATGTTGTGTCGATTTTATTAAAAAGTGCCAACACAGACAGTACTAATGTGTTTAACAGGGGGAGTGCCAGTATCACAAATGCAAAACCTGACACTCGGTCCCCCCAGCAGTGGGGACCAGTACACACAGAGAACACCAGCAGGTGCAAGTGGTGGCTACAAAGCAGGAAGCAACAGTGCAGGAGCCAGCAGTACTAGCGGCACACAGCCTGACATGCAGGTATGTATGTTTAAAACATCCACACAAATGCACATAATGATGTGTTACATCTTTATATGACACTTAAATCCAAAGAGGAAAAGCGCAGTTATATAGTGCAATTATTGTTGGTGTACGTATTGAAAATAACCACATTACAACCGCCATAAGAACATGATTATTAGTCTATCTTATAGGTCAACAGAGTCACCAGAAACGGACAAACAAATTTAAATTGATTATCCCCCAAGCAAATACTGGTCACCCTCGCAAGCTAGGAATTGTTGCGCTGTGCTACAGTACCCCTGGATGATCATATCTGCAAACCGTAGAAGTCAGCAAATTAGAGCTATAGCAGTTGACTGTGCCAGTCGCTACTGCATTAGCCTTAGGAACAGCGCAAATACCCACTGCATTTTAAAGATGGATACACGACTGGTTGGAATCCCAATATAATAACGACCCATTCACCTATATAATAATTACCCATTCGCACCCTAAACGTTGGAAGAAGCGCGTGGCTGAAATCATCCACACTTATATCACATGACTGGTGGCTGACATTTAAAGAGGAGTTTTCAAAGGCTGGTAGTGACGTGATCAGGTTGACGGAATCTCGTTTCAAAGATTTCAAACATTTCTGTCAGCCACCAACGAAGACATGAAGTGAATAATCACAAATTCTTCTACAAGTCATGTGACTTAGACAGCCCTAGTGAAAGTACATCAGGGAGAGACCAAGCTGTTAACGGCAGTACTCGGAAACATCTTCCAACAACTGACTTGGGAAACCAGAGGCTTGAAGATAGACAGCGAATATTTCAGTCATCTTCGCATCGCTGACAACATACTCATACGGCATACGCGCTAATACACTACATGAACTACAACAAATGCTACAAGAATCAGCTAATGTAAGTGCAAATCAAGGTCAAGATGAACAATTCAAAGACATTGGTGATGATGGAAAACGACTCACCAATATATCTCAACAACACTTAGATCGAGAAGGTTGAAAGCTACGTCTATCTGGAACAGAGATACAGCACCAGAGACAAAATCCAACACAAGTAGATATAACGAAGAATCATGGCCGGATGGACAGCATTCGCCAAGCACTGCGATATCTCGAATGGTAGTATTTGAACATGCTTGAAGAAACAAATCTACAATTCATGCGTACTTCCAGCTTTGACAATGGGCACTCACCAGCCAAGCAAAGAACAAGCTGGCAGCAGCATAAACAAAGACGGAAAGCAGTATGTTGAGGATCACATACCAGGATGTAAAACACAAATGGGTAAGAAAAAAGGCAAAGGTCACAGGCATGATTGAACAAGTCAGAAGACAGAAGTGGACCTGGGCAGGGCACATCAGCAGGATACGAGATAACCGATAGTCATTGCGTATCACCACCTGGAAACCCTACGAAAGGCAGATACCTAGAGGAACACCAGTGAGGCTGTGGAGAGACTACTGGAAGGGTACCATCTGGCAGAGGATAGCGCAATATATGCAGATATAGAAGCAGCATGTTGAGGTTTTCACACAACCGCGGGACACACGGGCGTCGATCGGTGGGGGACGGGGGGGGGGACGCGTCCCTCCCACTTTTCAGGGTGGGGGGACAGCATAGGAATTGTTCCCCCCACTTTTCAGGTCAGAAAAATTGCGAGGCATAGAGCCTGACTCAACACTCCTTTATCTTAAAAGCCGCTACATAGGACTAGCTAGACAATAAACTCGCGATATAAAGTTCAGTAAAGCTATTTATCGCAAATTAATACGAGGCAAACCAGTTTTGACGCATGTTTTGCTGTTAGTGCGCCATAATCCGTGGTAGTTATTTAAACAAACGTAATATTTTAATGTATTGAACACATTTTTTGACAATTCTTCACAGTAGTCATCACAGGAGAGTTATCGAACAGCCCGTGGCATTTATACCAAAAATCCTTTGTTATTTCGCTGCACACTGATGATTTTAAATTTGTGCATACGCAAAAAGGCCAATCGGAAAGTTTATAACTACCTGGAAAATGTAAGCCGCTGCCGGGCTCTATCAACCTTGTGTTGATATAATTAATAGGCTCTAGCCATCAAGCACATTTTAAATGATGACATTTGTGTTGCACTTTCACCCCTCCCCTGCTTGATGCTTATCGCCTACGACAGAAGTGACGGATTCCTGCACTTTGTATAACCTATTCCCACTTGAGTGATGACAAATTTCTTTGCAAAAATGTTGGATTGGGAAGTTCTACACAGGCACAGCATGGGCGTCGATCAGTAGGGGAAGAGGGGGACGCTGACCACCCCACGGCCTGAGGGCGTCAGCATAGGAAATATCCTCATACTTTTTCAGTTCATAAAACAAATTTATAGGCATATATAGCGAGACTGATCACTCCCCTCTCTTAATTTAGACCCTACATCTGTCTAGTAGTAAAATTAATAATACAATAAATTGCTTGGTTGGCGGCAGCCCGCAACTTGATCTAAGTCCAGTAAATATTCATCTTGCCGGGCTCTGTCATTTTGCACCCTTGTATTGATATATAGCCATCAAGCTCATAATAGATTATTATTTTTTGTTTGCCCTGTCACCCCTTGGATTGCAGCCTGGTCGCCCTGGTGGATATTTATGTCGCCTACGGCGGAACCAGAGGATTTATGCACTTTGTGTAATTTGATCTCATTTTAGTGATGACAAATTTCTTTGCCAAACGGTGGGATTGGGAAGTCCTACACAGGCACCCCTGTAAGCTCTGCATCTTGTCACTCTATGAATCAGGCAAGCAGTGTTGGGTCCAAAGTCTACCCCCAAATGTTCAGTGATTGGGGTAGGCCATGGCCCCTCTTCAAATATATGTTGCAAACATAACTATTATAAATAGCATAACATAAAGGCTTTTTAGTATAGAATTAACACTAGACCAACAATGAATTATGTTTTATATTTAAAAAAAATACTTATGATGTGTATTTCAGGTCATATATATAATATATATATATATATAATATATATATATATATGACATATTATAATATTATATGATATATATATATATATATATATATATATATATATATATATATATAATATATATGTGACATTATACTATATATTATATGATATATATATATATATATATATATATATATATATATATATATATATATATATATATATATATATATATATATATATATTATGCATACATATATGTGTATATAAATTGGTCCTCCGTCCCCCCCACTTTTAAAACCGGATCGACGCCCCTGGCGGGACACTATGGCTGCACAATGACAATGATGAGTGAAAATCCTCACATTGCAGAAGCTACTGATAAAAACATGTTGTGTTGTTGCTGACGTTATTGACTATGGCATACTGTTTTTAAAAGCGTTTTAAAAACTTATTTGGTGTGACTGCAGAAGCCCTGGATTGGATGCAATCTTATATCAGCTGCAAGATGCAATGTGTCGCGTTTGGTCCCGTAACTTAATTTAACGAATATCTGGCCACAATACTGTACTGCATGTTCACCAAGCCACTTGGAGATAGTTATAACAATGAATAAACACAATTTTTTTTTATGCAGAAGATACAATGGGCCTGTGAAATGTCAGCCAATGAAGCGTGTATGGTGGGTGGATGAGTTGAAACATGCTAAAACTTTACTTTAATTTTCATCCACATTCGTCTGGCAGATGACTAAATTGTTGTTCTTTATGATTAGATACATTCTAGATAATGTCAGTGAGATATCTTGGAATTATAATGGGCAGCTCCTTGACAATGGAGAAACACAAGATCTCTAAGTTTCTATCACATCCACCACATCAGAAATATTGGCAAAGTCAGCCAATATATATCACACGACTCTTGCAAGGTTCTAGTTCAGGCACTGGTAACATCTTGCCTGAATTGTAAAAACGTGCTGCTGCAAGGTTTGCCTTTGGGTTATGCGCTTGTATGAGCGAGCACATAATGCCTGTGTTAGGAGAACTCCATTGGCTGCCAGTGAAGTACCGGCTCTTCTTTACGATTAACTCCTACATGTTGTGTAACATTCGTGTGGCTACTACGGTACAAACAACGTTCATAATACCAAAATCACAGTGGGCCGTTCAAGCAAGAATTCCATATCTCAATAGCAGGCATAGCCCACTCATCTCATTTCGACCAATGTTAACATGATCCAGAAAAATTGTGCCCTCCATGTACATACAGTGTAAATGCCTGCTAGCATTGGCCTACATATCTTGTTTTGATAAGTTTGCATATAATAGTGGTCTGTCTGGATTGTTGTACGTTCAATATACATTCTTCAGGTTAACAGTTTTGCAAGATGATATTCTAAAAACAGCTACAATCTATGAATATTCACAAAATATAGCGTATATTTCACAGTAAAGTTGCACCAATGTAATAGATCACCAATTTAAGTCGCAACTTGTGCGATAGTGCATTCAGCTGAATATTTATGTTAGTTAGTGACAACGTCGCCAAATGTATCTGTAAGTTGTGTTTGACTGTATGTGTTTGTCCGTAATTTCGTAAATACCATCCGAGAATGAGGCGTTTATACACAAGGCAGCTAGCAATGTAAGTGTGGTATACCTTCCCTAAATATCAACAAATAAAACTATATCTTGTAACAAGAATTGTTATAGCATAAAAACACGGATAAGAGTCGTAGAATATGTGATATTTAGAAAAAATGCTTAGTCTAAAAGAACAATACATATGATCCTCCTCCATCCTCACAAGCCAAGAGTCACTGCTGCTGAGTATATAATTGTCATCCATCATTACCCCTGGCACATCAGTTTGCAAAACATCTCTTTTAACCTCTGTCAAGGAAATTGCTCAAGAGGAGGATGGTCAACCTCCGGTCATGGGATATACATGTGGGTGATTTCAGCCATATGTTGCTCATGTTACATGTAATGTTTGGGATGTAGAAGCAAATATTTGAATACACACAACCGTTCAGCTGCTCATATGATTGGGCGGATGAGTCTTTATACTGGAATGCCCAGAAATTGTTTATCCCTCTTCAATCTGGAGTGGGTATTTGCACTCTTCTTACAAGTGAACCAGTTACGATTGGCGAAGTCAACAAACTAGATCGATTTGGCTAAATCAAGCATTTTTCATATTGATCTACCAGGGCTAGTTTCCATAACAAACAGCTCTGGCCTGCAAGAATAGGACCATCACTACAGGCTTTAAAGAAGGCTGGGTCCTGAGGAATCTTGAACACAAACAGCCAGGTAAACGCTTGAAGCCACATAGCTGCTTTTGTTTCTTCAGATTCGGTGGATGTTTGTTGATAGAAACACCTACAAATACTGCACAGAAGACATGAACTGCTTGGTTGAGAATGCATATCTTCACAGAGAGAAATCATTTGTGTGGACGGACAAGGATGGTGTCAAACATCGCATCAACTGGGATAAGCTGAAGGATAAAATGCAGGCCAATTCATTAAGACGAACAGTCACATTTGGTAAAAACATTTCTTCAATCTAAATGAAAACGTTATAATAATTATATATAAAAATAATTATTTTCCCTTAACCTGCATTCACTATCATTGGCCAATATTATCTAACAATGCTTATTTAACGTAAATTGCAAACACATCTCTTTAACATTTTACACTGTTAAACCTTACTAACTAAACCTTTGACAATATATGCATATGCATATGCATATGCATATACATATATATATATATATATATATATATATATATATATATATATATATATATATATTATATATATATATATATATATATATATATATATATATATATATATATATATATATATGCATATGCATATACAAAGATCCCCTGACTAAATTGTTGTGTACTTGTTCATTAGATTCGTAACACGTCTCTCTGTGACGTTGCCTGTATCATCTGATCTGTTGAAAGAAGACAAACAATCATTTCCATTTACAATATGTAATGTTTCCAGGTGATGTTGAACTGCCAGCCCACTGGAGAGGAATGATGCCCAGGGGACATACTTCAACTGTGAAACTGGATCAATCAAGCAAAGAATATAAGAAAGTCCTGAAGAATGTCAAAGAGAGTGCAGGCATAACTGCCAAAGGAGTCTTGTTCGAAGTGAGTCAATAATATACGTAAAGCCAAACTGACTGCGTTCTTGTGAAGGAATGTCACTGCGTCTTCACATGATAATCACAATGGGATTGTTCTCCTCAGATTCATCTGGTAGTGCAGTAATATTCTAAACACATTTTATAGATTAGGTATTATTGGCATTACACAGTATGTTATAAAAGCCAGTGACTGGTATGAGAGCGAGCAACAATGGTTTTAGCTGTTGGTTAGTGATTAGGTTTGACTGAATCTTTCCAGAAACACCATAAGTGATAATTATTTTTTAAATAATCTGCAACTTTGTCTCTAATGTTGCATAATAAACCTGTAATACTATACACACAAAAATCGTCATTGGATTAAATCATTCTAAGAGTAAATCATGGTATACCCAATAGAAAAATCCGCAGAGCGGCGCTAGCGGTAAATATTTTGTTTTGAATAATTCGTTGGGTGTGACTAAATTAACTTCAACATAACCCGCTTTTAAATATAAGGTTGTTTGTACTCATATAAAACATTTTCGACGCTGTGCATTTCTTCGCTGGTAGATTGAATTATATATAAATGCTCAAGACATAGTGTCATGAAGGCTGACTTCAGTTCTTCATTAATTAGTTTGATTATTTCTGTATCATTTGTCGCCTTTATGAACATTGCCTTGTTATTTACCTAGGGTTACAGAACACAGTTTATTAAAGGTAACAATTTGGGTTGTTTTTATATTTTGCCGGACCATTAAACCTTTTGGCAGACTAGTAAACTTTTGTCTTTACTAGTCCCCTAGTAAAATTGGTTGGTTTATTGATATCAACTTACTACCTTCTGATCACTGGGCTGGCTGAGTGGAAGTATACAATTCCATCTCGACCTGTTGCTTCAATTACAGAATTTGGCATTCCATTAATTAAGCTGTATCTTAATATTAAACGATGACTGTAATTCAACAAAACATTTTAATTCATAATAACCAACTAACTATATTGTCTAAATTAATTCAAGGCCCCTTTTGCCATATATAATTAGACAGTGGTGATTAAATTTCTTTTCAGATATCATCTGTGTGCAGATAATTATAAACTCATAATACACTGAAATACTGAGGTTCTACATTTCTAATTTTGCAGGCGTAACTTAGGGCACTGCTGCTATGCAGAAGACACTTTATTAGATTGCATCATTCTAAAAGAGCCCCCAAACGGACATAATATTGTTCAGGTAGACTTTTTTCTAAACTCTTCTTTTCTATTTCTTTACGAAATATTGTATTTCCAAGTGCACTTATGGGCACTGCAAAAGACAAAACAAGATGCTTTGCTTGTTTCTACCTCGCAGCTTCCTCAGGCAGGCTGCTAATAGACTGTGGTGTGTATGTGTCAGTCGCTGTCTATTGTTGGTGGACACTGAGCCATTGTCCTGTGACTAATCCATTATTGGTCGTTGCTGGTGCTTATGTCAACAACCCATTAGACCCATCTTAAACGGAAAAGTTGCCTGGAGGTTATATTTTTATTAGATACATTGTAATAACTTAAATGTTAATTACTACCAGTTATTACATGATACGTGCCGTGTGAAATTGTCCCGCTTTGTGAATTCAGTTTCGCAATGCGGGCACCTAAAAGGCCCCAGTCACGTTGGAGGCGCCTACAAATAGGAACGAATGATAGATAATCGCACAATTAAAACAACTTGAAATGTGGTATTAACAAGGACTTACCACGCGAGCCGGGGATAACATCACTGCTATCGCCACTGGTGGTGGTGGTGGTAGTGTTGCTAATGGTGGGATTGCGTCCTCGTAGGGTACAATGTGGGTTATAATATAATATAATAACTTTATTGTCCAATTCATAGAATGGAAATACATTTTGCACTTTGGAGGTTGCATAAAAGCACAATATTTAAGTCATGTAGTAATGCATGTATACAGTAACATCGAACATGTAAATATGTAAACGTTAGCTAACAATATAAATATTATATATATTTGAATACATAAATATGCTAAAACAATAAGACAATATTATAATAAGATAAATTAATTAATTAATAAATATGATAAAAAACAACATTGCATTGGCAGCGGTAGAGAATGTGATAGTTCAAGGATTATTTTGTGTGTGGCTGATTCAGATACTTGATGGAGGATGGAAGGAAGGATTTAAGGGTTAACCCTGCGGTGGTACGGGTACGTGGTGGTACGGGTACGGGGTGGTACGGGTACGGGGTGGCACGGGTACGGGGTGGCACGGGTACGGGGTGTCACGGGTACGGGGTGGTACGGGTACGGGGTGGTACGGGCACGTTGCCCCTGGAGACGTAACCCAAACTTCTACGAAGCACTGTTGCATTTCACTGACTCTACACTCACATCTACAATACAATACAATACAATACAATAAAACTTTATTGTCCCGAACCGGGAAATTCATTTTGCAGCGTTCGTCGTCATAAAATATAAAATACAGAGTAGAGAAATAAAAAAAATGCTAATAAATTCATTATTAAAACAGTAAGTGAACATCAATCATAATAAAATACAAGATAAATTATATAATATAATTTTAAAGTTAAATTGTAATTGTGGTCTTCCTTTTACAAATAAAAAAATAAAATACAACATACATAATCTCCACTAACCATGCCATCATTTTATTTTCACATTATTCCTTAATGATGTGTAACAATGATTCACATAAAATCACAATATAGTCCAAAGGACTTCATGACTTCATGCGCCACTGGCACTACTTCTATTATTATATCAATATGTTGCTTCACATGATGACAATTATGCTCAACCAATTCAGTTAGTTTGGCTGTGGCATAAGACATATACATCGTAGACATTGCATTTCTGTTTCAGATCACACGAATCCAGAATCCAGTGCTGTACCAACAGTTTGTGCTGTGTCGAGACAAAATTGCGAAGCACAATGGACAGCAAGGAGCTAAAGAATATCAACTCTGGCACACCGCAAGCCGTGACGCTGTGGACGACATCAATGCCAATGGCTTCAGATGTAATATCAGGGACAGGGAGAGTTTGTGCAGATTTATGTTGCAGTAGCAAACCTGTGCCACATGTTAGTGGGAGAGGAATGATGACCTGTAGGGTACAGAATGTAAATTTATGGCAACATTTATAAATTATTTCTCATAAGCTAAGCAGTAAGACAACTGTTAAGCACAATATATATATATATATATATATATATATATATATATATATATATATATATATATAATATATATATATATATATATATATATATATATATACACACACACATATATATATATGTATGTGTATATATATATACAAGTGCAATGTCTACGATATATATGTCGTATGCCACAGCCAATATAATTGAATTGGTTGAGCATAATTCTCATCGTGTGAAGCAACATGTACATATATACGTAGATATATATATATATATATATATATATATATATATATATATATATATATATATTTACGCTTATACATGATATATATATGTATATATGTATAATATATATAATATATGTGTGTATAATTGTATTCATAGCTATTACAACGTGGTAGTGCCACTAATATACATAGGAAATCTGTTTTTGGACTAGTCAGTCTAAGAGCATCTCAGCCCCACCCTATATGCTACATTTTCCATTCTACCAAGCTTCCTGCTACTTATCTTTATTTATAACTGGACAAATCCCTGATCCTACGTTCTACAGCCACTGGCAGTCGGCTCAACTAGCAGAATATCTTAATAATAATAATTTTAATAGTAATGTTTATAACACATTCTCCGATAAATAAACGTTTCTTGAAACGGTCTGCTTGAATATTTTATTTTCAGGTCTATCTTAACTGGCATGAAAGTTGAAATATACTAACATATTGGACCATCTTATTTATTTTTTAAATTTGATTGGCGATTTATTGTTGCCAATGAAAACTGTTATTTTTACTAGCTCCATTTTGTGAACTGGGATTCTGCAACATTAGTTAGCTTTTAAACCTGTCCACCCACCCGTCATCTGGAAAGGTAAAATCCGTTTTTCGACGGCTAACTATGTATCAATGGTCTGGTAAAAAAATAAAGAGCAGACAATGTCTTAAAAATAATATATGTTATCAATGACACTTTGAAAAATGGGTATCGCTCATGTGTTTATATTTGATTTAAGGTTATTTCGTTTCATCGGGCTTTAACTTATAACTTGTAAGATATATGAGTTAACATACATTTGTCTAACATACAATGTTGGTCTGTCAAAAAAGCCTGGCTATATTACATTAAATGTTAGGCAAGTGACTTTAAAATGGCAGCATAGTGTATGATGGTATGCATATGTATGTCTTAACCATATTCGATATACACAATAGTTTTACCGTGTACGTTTACATTTATGAATATTTTTGTTTACTAAGGTTATGAAATGAAAGTTGTTCAGTGTTACTTCATTGTTTGTTTCAGCTAATCCAATCAAGTTCACCAAGAGTCCATCACCTGAACAGCCTGTCACACAAAGCACACAAGGCCGGAGATACGTCTACCAAACACGTGTTGTACCAGGTGACTGCAGACATCCTGTTGATGCTGGAAATGGTCTTGTGTACAGCTCCACATTCAACGCTGCTGAACAGACATATGTTGTGTTCTCCAGTCACCAGGCTTACCCTGAATACCTGATCACGTATTGAGGACACAACAGCACACAGCCCGAGAGCACGGAGCTTTGTCATCAATTTATGTGAAAACAAACAGTGTAAATAATGTCAGAACAAATACACAAGGATGTGTTATGCAGCTAATTTCAATCAGGTTTTGATTTCATTCTTCTTCTTCTATTGATCAGCCAACATCAATGTTGTGATGATTATGCTGATTTGTGGAGGTTGCAGTAGAGAATTCTGAAATGTAGTGAAAGGGTGTGTGGCATAGTAGAGGTGGTAGTAGACATAAGAAATAAAGGGGAGGGGGAAGGGGAAGGGGAGGGGGAAGAGGAGGGGGTGGTCTGTCGTGGTTACAGGTGGGCAGCAAGCCTGGACTTGAAACAGTCCACGGACTTGGCTGCACCTATTTCCTGGGGCAGGCTGTTCCATTCAGGTATGGTTGGGGGGAAGTATGACACATGTCCCTACTGTGTTCTGCAGTAGGGGATGTTGTAGCTGTGTGTGTTGTTCTTTCTGAGACTTGATCTGTTTTCTGTTGGCAATGGTGACAAGGTGGTGGTGGTGAAATTTGTAAAAGATTTCAAGTCATTCCATTGACAGCTACAATGTGAAACTAGGTGTCTTGTTTTAGAAATATATCTTCAATATTCACATTTCACCTTTGTGACTTAAGATGTTTTATTGTCTCAATGAGGGACAATTGTTTTGAGGTAGAACAAACAAAATTGCTTTGTTCATCAGTCATGCTAATCTGTTGTAGACATTTATAATAAGTGACGCACATATAACGAATATGCAATAGAAGATATTATATTTTAATAGATTTACCAAACCCCACATGTTTCATTTCTTATGCTTGCTGAAACTGTTGTCATTTTATAACTAATTTCACACAATATAATATGGATGCACCAGATGGCACTTTCTGATATGATTAACTGTTAAACATACGTTTAACTATCAAAATATATGTATTGAATATCTCAATACTTTGGAGTCTATGTTATTATGTTTTCCCAGAAACACAATAATTACGTATCTTGTGAGTTATGCATGTACGACGTATCAATACCACCGGTGTACATTTGACCTATTGTATTACGATGTATTCGTATTGATTAACGGGTGTTGTGGAATCACTTATTTAGTTATAAATTAAATCGCAAACTGAACATAGCGTTCTATCTATTACAGTTATTGGAACGTAAGATCGTACGCACGCATGCCATATGCACGCATACATTTCATATTATGTTTAGAATGCTAACACATTAGAATAGTAGTTATGTAATGCTATCTACCGGGTACTTTCCCTACTGTTATGAATTCAAATATACCATGGATCCTTTGCTACAAACATATTGCACACACATTCTAAATTAAAGTATAACATAACCCCCTTTTCAGTTTGCGTTACATATTATGTGACACCCATCACCTTGACATGGTGCTGACATTTGTAATCACTGCGCATGCATTTGTTTTAGTGCATTTATCTAACTTTCTGTTTGACAACTAATACGGTAAGCGTATGCAAACACACTAAATCTAACTTATACATGTTTTGTTAACTTGTTTAAGTGGTACGTTAACTTTAATTTATATAATGGTATAATATTACAATGCCATGTGTGATTATTCTCATCCCATTACATCATGCATGTTTGCTCTGTACTTAGTAACGGGGTGTCATATATTGTGAATGTGGAATGACAATATAATACAGGTCAATCGTTTAATTAGATTAAGCAACTTTTTGCAAACTTATTACACTTAGTCAATGCTACTGTAATGAGTATACAGCAACCAAAACAACTAATGTGATTTTCGACACAGATATACTATTAAACGACTGTTGTATCATGGTACCTCTTATATGATCGTGATTGTAGTGTTGTTGTCACAAGGAATTGATAAACACAACTATTGTACCGACACACGACTATGCGTAGTCCTCAATTCTTTATCTACTTTTGTGTTACATATATTTATGTTACATATATATATGTTAAATATATGCAATAGATGGTACTACAGACGAATGAAAATGGAAACAATGCTTGTGGATGGAATTCCATGCGTGTAAGTGTGCATGTTTGTGACGTGCCAACTAATGGCTTGCAAACTGAATAACTATAACAATATCCAAGCTTTTGGTTTGTAACTAATTGTATTATTTGTACTTTTTAAATGTGATGGTTGACCTGTTTGAGGCGTACACCATTTGATGTAGAATTGAAGGATGGTGTTCTTACAAATATGTGTGTTTTACTAACAAAATATGACACCCATGAGGACAAATGGCAAAATACACACTCTAACACCAGTTGTGCTTGAGTTTTTATTATGTCGCAGAGAATAGAACTGAAGTAGCTTCATGACCAGTCGACCTGTTATATTATTTCCATCGTAAAATCATTTCACTGACCAAAACGTGTTATTACAATTACGCGTCAAAGACCGCTACAATTTAAATGATATTTAGTATATACTGTATAAGTTGTCATACAAAATCTTTGTTATATAGCTAACTTGTGTGTGCATCTTAATTACTATTGGAATGAACACCAACTTGAGGGTTACAATTTTTTTTTTTTTGAAGCTGCCACATATCATACAAAATGCAGAGTGAGTGTCCATGCGTTATTTGATTGCCATAGCAGTTTTGGACAATGACTTTCCAGTTGATACCACCTTTGATTTCCCCCAAAGGCGGCCATGGTAACATTTCTTTGATTTCCCGCTAGGTTTTTTAAGCTATAATATTTTCAATTTCAGACATTAATTATCATCCATTCTCATATGTGGTGTATAAAATTCGTGACATTCTCGTATCACTTTCTCCTGGAGTCCAACCTAAAACCCGAGACCCCTTCATTTCTGCTCCAATCAGTATACCTATTGTCATACGCAACTGGTCACTGTCTGACAAATGTCATTAATACGCAGCTCTGATGTCATGCTGCTCAGAAATATATTACTCTTCTCTTATATGCCAAACCTATTTCTAAATAATAACACACCTACCGTGTTCATTGACATATGACCGCTATATAACAACGACTGCATAAGCATATAAGATATAATTCGTTTTGTATTCCATTTTTTCTCAAAGATATATTGATTCTTTTTTAAACAAAATAACCATTGATATATGAAATTGCATATGTTTGTTCCGTCGGAGTAATATTATGGTCATCACCGTGTTCCGTCTGGGCCGTATCCTCGCCATGATCTTGTTCCGACTGGGCGGTATCCTCATCATCATCTTGTTCCGCCTGTACTGTATCCTCGCCATCACCTTGTTCCGCCTTGGCCGTATCCTCGCCATCATCTTGTTCCGCCTTGGCCGTATCCTCGCCATCACCTTGTTCCGTCTGGGTCGCATCCTCGCCATGATCTAGTTCCGACTGGGCGGTATCCTCATCATCATCTTGTTCCGCCTTGCCCGTATCCTCGCCATCACCTTGTTCCACCTTGGCCGTATCCTCGCCTTGATCTTGTTCCGCCTTGGCCGTATCCTCGCCTTGATCTTCTTCCGACTTGGCCGTATCCTCGCCTTGATCTTGTTCCGCCTTGGCCGTATCCTCGCCATCACCTTGTTCCGCCTTGGCCGTATCCTCGCCTTGATCTTGTTCCGCCTTGGCCGTATCCTCTCCATCACCTTGTTCCGCCTTGGCCCTATCCTCGACTTGATCTTGTTCCGCCTTGGCCGTATCCTCGCTATCACCTTGTTCCGCCGTGGCCGTATCCTCGCCTTGCTTTTGAACCGCCTTGGCCGTATCCTCGTCATCACCTTCGCCTTGATCTTGTTGCGCCTTAGCCGTACCCTCGCCATCACCTTGTTCCGCCCTGGCCGCATCCTCGCCATGATCTTGTTCCGCCTTGGCCGTATCCTTGCCATCATCTTGTTCCGCCTTGGCCGTATCCTCGCCATCACCTTGTTCCGCCTGGGCCGTATCCTCGCCATCACCTTGTTCCGCCTTGGCCGTATCCTCGCCCTCACCTCGTTCCATCTGGGCCGTATCCTCGCCATCATCTTGTTCCGCCTTGGCCGTATCCTCGCCATCACCTCGTTCCGCCTTGGCCGTATCCCCGCCATCACCTTGTTCCGGTTCACTCACACCAGCCTCCTTCCTCACCTTCTCCAGTGTTCACTCAAACCAGCCTCCTTCCTCACCTCCTCCAGTGTTCACTCACAAGTCTCCTTCCTCACCTTCTCCAGTGTTCACTCACACCAGCCTCCTTCCTCACCTCTTCCAGTGTTCACTCACACCTGCCTCCTTCCTCACCTCTTCCAGTGTTCACTCACACCAGCCTCCTTCCTCACCTTCTCCAGTGTTCACTCACACCAGCCTCCTTCCTCACCTCCTCCAATGTTCACTCACACCAGCCTCCTTCCTCACCTCCTCCAGTGTTCACTCACACCAGCCTCCTTACTCACCTCCTCCAGTGTTCACTCACACCAGCCTCCTTCCTCACCTCCTCCAATGTTCACTCACACCAGTCTCCTTCCTCACCTCTTCCAGTGTTCACTCACACCAGCCTCCTTCCTCACCTCCTCCAATGTTCACTCACAAGTCTCCTTCCTCACCTTCTCCAGTGTTCACTCACACCAGCCTCCATCCTCACCTCTTCCAGTGTTCACTCACACCAGCCTCCTTCCTCACCTTCTCCAGTGTTCACTCACATCAGTCTCCTTCCTCACCTCTTCCAGTGTTCACTCACACCAGTCTCCTTCCTCACCTTCTCCAGTGTTCACTCACCAGTCTCCTTCCTCACCTCCTGCAGTGTTCACCCACACCAGCCTCCTTCCTCACCTCCTCCAATGTTCACTCACACCAGCCTCCTTCCTCACCTCCTGCAGTGTTCACTCAAACCAGTCTTCTTCTTCACCTCCTCCAATGTTCACTCACACCAGCCTCCTTCCTCACCTCCTCCAGTGTTCATTCACACCAGCCTCCTTACTCACCTCCTCCAGTGTTCACTCACACCAGCCTCCTTCCTCACCTCTTCCAGTGTTCACTCACACCAGCCTCCTTCCTCACCTCCTCCAATGTTCACTCACACCAGTCTCCTTCCTCACCTCCTCCAGTGTTCACTCAAACCAGCCTCCTTCCTCACCTCCTCCAGTGTTCACTCACAAGTCTCCTTCCTCACCTTCTCCAGTGTTCACTCACACCAGCCTCCTTCCTCACCTCTTCCAGTGTTCACTCACACCAGCCTCCTTCCTCACCTCTTCCAGTGTTCACTCACACCAGCCTCCTTCCTCACCTTCTCCAGTGTTCACTCACATCAGTCTCCTTCCTCACCTCTTCCAGTGTTCACTCACACCAGTCTCCTTCCTCACCTTCTCCAGTGTTCACTCACACCAGCCTCCTTCCTCCCCTCCTCCAGTGTTCACTCACACCAGCCTCCTTCCTCACCTCTTCCAGTGTTCACTCACACCAGCCTCCTTCCTCACCTTCTCCAGTGTTCACACACACTAGTCTCCTTCCTCACCTTCTCCAGTGTTCTCTCACACCAGCCTCCTTCCTCACCTCTTCCAGTGTTCACTCACACCAGTCTCCTTCCTCACCTCCTCCAGTGTTCACTCACACCAGCCTCCTTCCTCACCTCCTTCAGTGTTCTCTCGTTGATTCTGAACTCCCGTAATTCTTGCGTCCATATTGCAAATCTACGCTTATTGTAATGTGTCCGTCTTTGCCACAGCGTCTACACATCTTCAAGATCTGAGACGTGTAACACCCTTGGTGCAGCAAGGTGCAGTATCTGCAGTGTCCCCCGAAGAGGTTGTGCTAGAGTAGTCTATGGAGGGGCTACGTACTACGCACTCGTCTCCCTTTTCGTTCTGAACTTCTATCTGGCGGCTGCCGCTGGTTTTGGATGCGAGGGCATCGTGACACATACATTCCATAGACACTACACAGTAATATTATTGCCGAGTTACATGCAGCACTAGTTAGGCCCTTCACAAAGATCTGCATTTGCATACCGCCACCATCATCATTTGTCGTAGAATAATTCAATAGTTTATCCAATATGTGATCTTATGGAAGCTTGCAAATATTTCCATTGGTTTTATTATTAATGTTGCCAAATGCGCTGTAGTGTAAATTCTCATATAGCAACACAACCATTAGAGTCTTAAATTCTACAATCTCTCTGACAACTAAGATGTTATCAGTCATATCAACACAAATTTAATCTAATATGATTCTGATATATATATATATATATATATATATATATATATATATTTGGTATAGGTCAAAGAAGTATAATTGTATGCTGTGTCCCCATTCTCATTAATGGTCATTTCACTACCGTTGTTAAGAATGCCTAAACCCAATTTTGCACTTCAAAATAAATGTTGGTTCACTGTTTTGTCGTTGAAATAGTGTCCTCGATATTATGGCGATGAGTATTTGCGTTTTTAATAACTCATTTAATTTTAACAACGAATTATGTTTAATGATACATTTTCCTTAAAGGCTCTATATCTTAGTGAACCGGTCCCCTAGTTCCCAACGACTTGAACGAGTTGGGCCCATTTTAAATAAATAAGCTTGCAAATAAGCGGCACTACAGTATCAGCCTTTTCAACGAGGGAACAACCATACATATATAACCCTTCAAACGGTAACTTATAGCTATGACAATATATAATAATTTAAACTTGTCATAATAAACGCTGAATAAAACAATTATTTGCAGATATGCAGTACAATTTAGCAGTTTTATCAATATGGGAAAGTAACCGCATACACAATTCTTAACAGTAAGTTGCTATCTGCGAAAGAAGTTGTAATTTTGTTTTCAGTTTATAACAAAATCTTCGATTAAATTATTAACAAACTCTATTAAATTATTCAGTGACGAATCTGAAAAAAACTTGGTGTGTTAATTAAAATTCATTAGTCTATGTTACAATACATATTTTAGGTCGATGTAACCATCCAATTAGTGAAGGTGAAGTTATTTTTTTAGCTCTCTCTGATTTTAAAGTTGCATTCTGACTTCCGCCATGTTTAAAATATAATTTTCCAGTAAACCCGCATTTTCCATACACTATATATTGTTTTCCTCAACTGCCTATCAACTTATTTTCACATAATATGCCATTTTAAGATAAAAAGGAGCAAACGACGAAAAAAAATTCTGGCGAGCCTCGCCAGTTAGAATTCTCTGATTGGATTAGATCTCGACGAGGGAATTGCAGTGAAAAGCGCTGTCAGGAGGGGGCCACACTAAAAGGCGGACCACAAATGGCAGACCGCACGGAAAGAGAGCTGATCAAGATTAATAGGAAATGAAGCGAACATTATAATGGTCGCCTATGGAAAATGTGGTCTGAGTCCTATCGCTGGCTACGCGCCTGTACGGTCACTGGCTAATTGAGTATGATTTAAATAACTAGGGTATTGTTGCCTAGTGGCGCCTCTAGCGACTAACGTGGATATGTGGAACCGCCTTTTAGTTTGCCCATCGTTTACTTACGTTGACCGGAGAGTTCCGATGGTAAAAATAGATCGACTTTTGGGAAACTTCAGAGCCGTTGTTTGTTGCAAACTTATATTTGATCAAATAACGTATAAATCCACAAAGTGAGACATGTGGTAGGAAGTATACTAATAAGCAAATATCGGTCATGGTGTACATTGACTTTTCTAAAATGCGTTAAAAAGGGGAAATTATGTCAGAATGCAACTTTAAGGTCATCAACATTTGACTTAACAATGAATACCTAGCAATATGTCTGATCAGTCACTAGATTGCCATAACTTGTCTCCGAAGCGATATGCATGTTGGTCAGATGTTTAATGTTATAACTGCTTCTCTTTGCAGCCGACAAAAGAGAAATCGTAAGTTTGAAAACCATGCGGGGAACGACAATGTCTCAATTTTTATTACTATAGTTAGAATTAATAGGCTAGCCTCATACGTTTACACATGTGCGTATATATTAAGTACACCAGTACATGTAGATGTACTGTATGACATAAATATGGAGATAATAATAGTAAACACACCAAATTCTAGGAAGGAACCTGCTTAAAATGGCATAATTCCTAAAGGATTGACTTGCATATTATCAAACGTCCACTGGCAAATGTGTATGCTTTCAAAATCATTTTTTTTGTTATGTTTAAAAAATTATGATGTGTGGTTCATTGTCTACACTGGCAGATAATTGTATGAGAGTTAATAAAAAATTACATCAATATCACATAAATAGGTCACATAGGAGGAGAGTACTAGAACAATTCACTGAGTGTTAATTATTAATAAATATTATACATGCCATTTTGATATTTATCAATCAAATGTGATGTATACAAACGCAAGTAATTAGTACATTAAATAAACTTACACATTTGTCATACTTGAAAGCTGGGAACTTTGCGATCTGTAATTCGGCCATTGTTCATATCTGCAATCCAGTTCATTGACAATAATAATGACATGTCTCTTTCACCAGTAACTTTACAGACTGCATGTTGACATCCTTTGACATGCCACTGCAGTGGCGTTCCAGCTCCTTTACGTTGCTTTCCCAAGTTTCATTTGGCGGCGGCTGACAAGGCTGCTGATGATCCGGGGTGTCTGGCAGTAGTTCTGGACCCTCAGTAGATGTGGTGGCATCACATGTGGAACATCAACCGGGCAATAATACGGGAAAGAGAAACTTGATAATATTCAGGCATAACCAAGTGGATGCAACCTACCTTAGCCTTAGGCCTGGTAACAGAAACGCAGACATGCACTATGTATAGATTTATCTTACATACTCCAGATTGGACACTCTTAGCCTAGGCAGTGCTCTTGAAATATTATTGGATATCATGTTTAGATGTGCTGTTAGTCAGTTTGACTAAAAGTATCATCATTCCAACTGATTTAAAATTTCGAAGAAAATAAAAAATTATACGTAGTTGAGGAGCACAACAGGCTGACTAGCGCAGTATTACTGATGATGACAATAGAGAGTGTTAGCAAATGTTTTCGTCGGTCCATTTTCGTGGGGGTTCCCCTTTATTTTTAGCACAGCGGTGACTGCGCGTGCGCGGCCTCGCGACGCCTCGCTGGCGAGCGACGAAAATCAGAATTTTCGTGGGTGAAATCGACATTACAACGAAAGTTTATGAGACGACTTCGGTGAGTAATTTTTGTAATTTATTATCGCTTGTTTTGTGTTTTAACAGTCTTTGGTCAAAGTTTAATATCTGTGCTGTAGTAGGACGCGTTATACGCCAGAGTTGAAGGGTGAATTGGCCCTCGATCAAAAAGGGACCCAAATCCGATCAAATCCGATCCGTCATGTTGAAAGCAAAAGTCAACGCTTGGTTGGTGTTCGGTGTTGGAATGATGGACACAGAACATACACATGTACTTTATATGTTTTGAAGTTGACCAGAATGGGCAAACTTCCTTTTTTATTCCAGCATATACCACTGGAACAAACTGCCTACTGAAATAAAGCAATGTCAAGTTAAAAACAGTTTTAGAAAAAAGGTAACGACCCTATTATTTATACAGCAGCTTGATGGCTGATGAATTATCACCTTAAGGTGATATTTTAAATACTGTTTTGTTAATTTAATCTTACTACGTACTATCGTGTTATTATATTTTAATAGAGCACCTTTTATGTTAGCACATTGTCTTACCTGTCTTTGAAAATATTTACATTTTAATTATTGTATTACTGTGTTTATTTATTTATGTATTTATTTTTATATTTTCTGAAATTCATTCTTATTATTTTTTGGAGGACCACATTGTAACAAGTGTGCTATTGTGTGCTTTAATGTGTCTATCCTCGGTAAATATTATATTTATATGTATTATAATGTTTTACCAAAATTAATAAATTCACTCACTCACTCATTCACTCATTCACTCACAAAAAAAGAGTAGGTAAACCTGTAGACCTATAGTATATGTTGTGCAGGGGTTGTGGAAAATCCTTTGTTGTGTGCAGTTTCTGTGTGTTCACTTGATAATTTTATCAGGGGTCTGGGGGTGGGGGTGCCACTGGTTGAAGTGTTGGGTAGTTGGATAGTGCAACACAGTTGAAGCGATGCTTTCCTTGGTGAGAAAGCAGCCCAAATTTCCCAGAAGTGGCACACAAAAATAAAAAAGTATGAACATTTGTATGCTGCTAATGACCAAATTAGGTAACAGGACAGTAGAATATATCTTTCTCTCTTTTATATTTTATTTGTTTACTTAAAACAATTATTGTATAAATACATGCATGTACATTTTTGGTATGATTTCAGGAAACAAAATGGAAGAGATTGCTGATGAAGTCCTTGCTGACTTGGCCCTGGATGAAGGGCTTGACAGCTGCACATGTTATTTTTTACTCAGCTGCTGTATTAGCAGCTGAAGCATCACACTTCTTTCTTCCTCTTGCTTTTCTCTAAGGTTAACTCTCGATTGCGAAACTCCAGCTCGTCTCTCCTCAGGGCTCTTTCAGCCTCTGCATCTGCCCTGATTTTTGCTGCTTCAGCCTGCTTTTGCTGCTTGAGCCATCTCCTGCCTCTCCTTTTCCATTTGTTTTCTCTCCCTTCTCTCTTCTTCTCTGGCCTCCTTCTCTGCCTGTATCTCGAGGCGCAGAACTTCTACCAGTTATGTCCCTACTTTACGATTATTCGGCGTAGTTGGAGCAACACCTGTTAAACAAATGTTGAAAACAATTTAGCCAGATATAATTTAATTATTTTTCTCACTAAACTGAATTGGAAATGAGGCAGCTATATATGTGGAGAAGAACATACTACTGCAACATATTTTGTGCATGGGCCAACACTACTTTGGATTCTAGCCTGTTTCTCAAATGGGCACAGTATTAAATAATTGTGCATCGCCTGCATCAGTGTTCTCTTCTTTCCTGTGCTTTGATCTCAGTTGGGAGAAAAAAGCGCTACACAAATGTAATTAGTATTAGTAGTGTTAACTAGTTAAAAGGACAGTGTCAGTGACTGCAGGATCAGTAAAAATAAGTCGAGCATAATTTGATTGACTTTTGATTTTATTTTGTCCATACCCATGTTTTGCCATATCATTAATTCAAAGAAACCATTTCCATTGATGCCCGCCTATTAAAACCGATTACTATTCAAAATAGCCGTCATTTTATCCGAAAATTTGTAACTGCCACGATTTTGTGCCTATTCCTACGTATGACTATAATGGTCCTGTGACACAAATTCAAGACAACCAAACATAGCCAAATTTGAAGATTTATTTACAGTTCCTCTTCAGCAGTGAGCATTCAACATGACTGAATATCTGTCAACTGCCTGACAAAGAGACGACAACTCAAAACGTCCAGTTTTATCCTCCCAGGATAATTTTACCATTCAGGTATTTTCGCATATTATTAATTATATTGCCTAACCAGTAGGGTTCACCCTGACCAGGAAAACTAATCAATTCACGAAATTTACAACTTCAACATCTTATGGTTCAATTACAACATTATGGAAAACACAGGCACAACTTAACACTTACAAAAAGCAATACTTTCTCACCTATAGTTGTCGTAATTCACAAACCGAGGACGCGACGAAAATGGCACCTGCTAACTCGCATGTGACGTTGACGGTGGTGGTTGTGTCTGACGTCACTTGACCTAGTTTCCTTGCAGCCCGCACAACGAAAAAGGACAGACGAAAACATTTGCTAACACTCTCTATTATAAACATTCTTCATAATGTACCTCCTTGGATCTAGGTAAGATACCTGCACTTATACTAGTAGTCACAGAAACAATAGATGATTTGCAGCCGCCACGTCCCAATCAATGCAATGGCAAATGCCAATGCCAATGTCATGGCATGGCGTGCCAACCTAATGCCAATCCCATGCCATCGACTTAGTGACGGTCAATCGCCGAATCAGTTGTCGTTGTTTTTCCGTTGAACACATTGTAATGATTTCACTTAAGTTACAGCAACTAACTTTTCTAACAATTTCTTTACCTTGTATTAAATAAATAGTTGCTGATACGTGACTTAGAATGTCAATACTTTGTATAAACATTTGACACAAATCATTATGTGGTGATCCCATTAACGTTACATATAGCATATGATTGTATTTGTAAAGGGCAATAAATGTTTGGAGCACATTGCTGGCTAAACAATTATAAATCATGGCTGTGCCGGTGGACTATTGAACTGGGCTAAATATATCGGTAGAGCTGCCTAAATAGTATCAAATTCGGCACTTATGCAGAATAGGGCGTGTAAGTCTCGCGCGCGAAAACGAGGCTGAGGGCGGTTGGGGGGGGGGGGCAGGAAGTCCATATTCTCCATGTTAACATATACAGGACTTTGTTTTGTTTTTGGTTGTAATAATCGAACTGTTCTCAAATTGCGTATTTCAGTTATATTGGCCGAAGGAGTATTACAAGCAGAAGCAATGGAACACTTTGCCGGTGACAATGATCACGGAAATAATTAATTTTAATCGATTATTATGGTAGTTGCCATGGCATTATCAACAAGTACTTATCATCATGTTTGCAATGGCGATCTTGACTAATAATGAAGAGTGCCATTTTTCGCGCAGTATAACCTGTTTGGGGCAAACGTACACATGTGTTACGATTATGTGCATTTAGACAACTTGTCAGATATAAGTGCTTATCGAAACCACAAAGTAGACCAATGTAAAACACAAATCCCGTAAAAGAAACATACGGCCTAATTCGTGTCTATTATCTGCACTACGTATATATCGCTATATATCTATGATAATGTGGTAAACTCAATATTAAATTGGACACTTTAGATAAGAAAGGTATAACACAAGATATTTATGACCTGATTTTCCTAGTATTCATCAGTCGAAAGCTACAACTGTCATCACATCGTTAGAATATTATTCTTGTGTCCAGTCCCCAATCAGCTCCAATCGCGCGGAGTGTATCGTCACCCACTTACATGCCCTATTCGGACCTACCTCAATTTTGCCATTATAATTGCCTATATTAGATACCTCACACAAACTCTAATCCTAAACATGATCAATCAGCATTCCCAGGTATATTTATATTTAACAAATATTGCATTTTGAGAACCAAATAGCGCTCTGATTTGTGCCAGTCGCAATAAGCGCAGCGATACATGTCACTGGCACTGCGCCGTGCACATGGAATGAAAGATAAACAGTTTGTTTATGCTGACCGCGCTGTCTTTTCGATCTCAAAAGTCTGCTAAGACGCGCTGTTTATAAAGCATACATGTGTGCAAGATGATGCTAAATGATTGAATTAACAAAGTCATGTATCAAATGTTGGCAAAGATACAGTTATAACGACAACATTTTAGGTTGGTCCGAATTCTACACAAGTGCTTCAAATTCCACACAAAAACGCAAGTATGACACGCTGAGGTACAAAACTTATTACAGAAACGATATATATATTTTGCTTAATATATATATATAATAATAATAATAATAAAATAAACTTATATAGCGCCAAATCTAGCTTAAAAACTATTCAGGGCGCTTTACATGATAACATGATAACATGTTCTTAAAACTAATATTGCTTATTTTATGCTTATATATATTGCTTATTATCAACCATATAGGCTAACTTTGAATACGTTAAAAACAAAACGCTAATAATAAACATGCGTGTCATAAAACACGTTTTTCACAGATGTGTTGGAAAAAAAATATTTTAAAATACTAATGTGTTGTCTAATGTGTTCAAGTGTTTTTAAACACTTGTTTTTACAGTGCGTAGTACTGAGATGTAGTAGGCTAAACATCATAATCTAAGTCACACAACAAAATGCGCAATTCTCATATCTCATTATCCAACAATCCAAACTCAAACCTGATTACCCCTTCATTTATGGCTAATTATGCTCGAAGCAGCAGGCGATTGCCCATGTTGATCGACACCTCTAGGCTGCAGTACGCCTCTCGTCACTGTCTCACAAATGCATTATTTCGCAGGTCTGATACAATGTTACACAGAAATATCATTGCAACTCACTCAGTCCTACATTAAGTGTTTCCAGATATCTACAAAAACTGCGGCACAATGCAGTTCTTTTTAGCAGGACTAAAACTTATTATCTACAGTAACAAGGAAGTAGCGAGATGCGAAAAAGGGCTGCCACACCGAGGCGCCTAATTGCAAGATATAGACGGTGGCGCCATATTGTGGAGTCAAGCTACACTAGACCACCACTATTCCGGGTTGAAACGACACTACAGGAAATGCAGGAAGTATTATAATGTTATTATACCAGGTATGAAGATCCTCAACAGGCCTACATATTTGCGTTAGTGTAACGTCGGTCGTGAAAATGGACGTGTTAAAAGTCGTACAAAAAACTGGACTGTGAACGAGTTACTTGACTCTGTAAACTAGCGACCGTCCGAGCCGACCACTACTCACTAGGTCTAGGTCGGGCAATCTGAGACCGAGACTAACGTGACGTTGAACGACACACCCAGTGTGAGATACAGTTTCGTCCAGTTCGACTGAGAACACGGTACGTTTTGCAATTATTGTCGTATACCTTTGTGGCGCTGGCTTGTGTGTTTCGAGCTGGCAAGTTTGTTAGTATGAGTGAAGTTTCTGCTCGCCCTACGGCTACCACACCTTTGAGTGCCACCGTTGATTCTTCGATACCACGCCAGAGGGCTCCACTATACCGGTGACCACTGAACCGGAACATCAAAACAAACGGGAGCCGCATATTGCTTACGGCCGTACCGGTTACAACAGACGTGCGCGGTATCAGAGTTGTATCAAGGATTCTATAGCTATAATATCCTTGGTTGTTAACACAGCTGTGTCATCAGTACGGTGTTGACAAAGGGAAGCGTGGCATAGCTACAGTCAGTAAACTCATTACTTCTTTACTAATTGGTAATTGCTGCTTCAGTGCATGTGTGAGTGTGTGTGTGTGTGTGTGTGCGTGTGCGTGTGCGTGTGCGTGTGCGTGTGCGTGTGCGTGTGCGTGTGCGTGTGCGTGTGCGTGTGCGTGTGCGCGTGCGCGTGCGCGTTCGCGTGCGCGTGTGCATATGTTTGTATGTGTGCATGCGTGAGTGCGTGCGTAAATGTTCAGCTGTCTGCTGACATATGAGCGGCGCCGGTGCCGGCTGTGAATGTAATGGCAACTCCTCGTCGTCTCCCTCATCCTCGCGCACTTTGATATACCAATCAAATAAATCGACGTCTCAGGTAGGATTCAGTGAACCGGAAAAAACCCGATGTCGAAACGTGTCCCAGTCACTGCTAGCAGGTGAACACAAGGGTCCCGCGAACAGGTCAGATAAAGATTAACCTCTTAAGCCCTGATTTTCTGAGGACTTCAACACTATGACAAGATATGGGTTCACATAATTAACCATATCGTAAAAACTGTTCATCACAATTATATAAAAGTGTATATAATCTGAACCAGAAAGGAATAATCTATAGACTGATATACAAATAATTGTTGTATGACTAACTGAAACTAAATAATATATAATTTACATTAAACAAATCCAAGATGGCCGACAATATAATATAAAAATCAGTTTTGTTTTATTGATTCCTCCATAATTATAAGCAATTGTTTTTTTCTTGATAGATATATGCACACTTGGTGTATCATTATCGGTATATATTCTGTCTACATCCGGGTGTAATTTGACGATGTTTCTGCGAAAAACGAGTGACATCTAGCGATTATAGTACACACTGATGTCAAAACCCGATATATCGGTGTTCAGGATCCAAGAGATTAATGTTACCTCTCGACAACACGTGGAAACTTCTATGAAATTATGTTTGAGTTTAGTCATGAATATAAATGGATAATCTTATTATATTTGACACATTTGTTAATGAAAAAATAACATTCACCCATAGTTTAAATTATTTGAATATAGTTAAAATTTATGTAAATTCAAAATTCGTTTGTCGGATAATGGTCGGCTACAGATTCATTGGGTTTTTATGTTCACTTTTTGTCTCTCTCTCTCTCTCTCTCTCTCTCTCTCTCTCTGTCTCTCTCTCTCTGTCTCTCTCTCTCTCTCTGTCTCTGTCTCTGTCTCTGTCTCTGTCTCTGTCTCTGTCTCTGTCTCTGTCTCTGTCTCTGTCTCTGTCTCTGTCTCTGTCTCTGTCTCTGTCTCTGTCTCTGTCTCTGTCTCTGTCTCTGTCTCTGTCTCTGTCTCTGTCTCTGTCTCTGTCTCTCTCTCTCTCTCTCTCTCTCTCTCTCTCTCTCTCTCTCTCTCTCAAAAGGACAAGTGCTATTTCGAATGAATGCCAATGTTGTTTGAATAGGTTTGTTCAGTACTATGTGATCAGTGACTGTTATTAGCGTAATTTTAATTGTGTGATGCACACATTTGTATAGAACGGAAAATTACAACATTATATCTAACTTTATTTGCACATATTTCTGTGCACTTTAATTGCAGAATGTAATATTTTAATTTGTTGAAATGTTATAATTTTCAGGCCATTATGGCATCTGGTGGAGCCAGTGTGCCGCGTTCACCCCACCCAGAAGGTTCGTATCTAAATATAATCAGAAACATAATAGTACATATTATGATATATGAGCATGCATGTTTATGAAGGTACTTGTGCATGTGCATGTGCATGTGCATGTGCATGTGCATGTGCATGTGCATGTGCATGTGCATGTGCATGTGCATGTGCATGTGCATGTGCATGTGCATGTGCATGTGCATGTGCATGTGCATGTGCATGTGCATGTGCATGTGCATGTGCATGTGCATGTGCATGTGCATGTGCATGTGCATGTGCATGTGCGTGCATATATGTGTAGTATGTGCGTGCATGTATTTGTGTGTGTGTGTGTGTGTGTGTGTGTGTGTGTGTGTGTGTGTCTGTGTGTGAGTGTATGTGGATGTGTAGGCGTGTGTGTGTTTCAGCGGGTATGTCATTAGTTGACTCCTACACACTGTGCATATGCAAATTTAATGCAAAATATTCATGTGTTCAGCTATAGGCTAAGAGGTTTTATCAGTTTATCTTTCATTAATATAAAGTTATTGCAACTATAATGAAATTGTATTTCCTGTTGGTTTTGACACAATTTATTAATGGTAAATATAATAATAAAATATGTCCAAAATATTTCCTCAAGTTCAGGAATTACACTGGTAAAAACACCATAATAGCTACATAAACACATTGTATGTGTGTAACCTTTACACGATTTTTTTTGCCAACAACACTTAGGTATTCAGGGTGGCATTGGCTTTGACACATGTATAACTCTTTTCTACATAGGTTCATGCATAAATATAACTTCATCAAGCTTTTTGGTGTAAAGAAATTGCCTCAGTAATGTGGTACAAGGAATTTTAATCATTGCACACCAAAAATGTGTAGTTCACTAGTCTTTTATAAGGGCATCTCAGGACCTCCCCAAAAGTACAATATCAATTTCTGCCTGGCCTTTTTGCAGACCTGATGATGCAAACCCCTGTGGTGATTTATGTATAGGAGTGACATAGTAGCAAATTGCTCTTCCCTGGCAGTGATAGGAGCTGCATCAATAACCCGGTAGATTCCTGTTAAACTGAATGTTTTAAGCTATATTTTCATATAAACTACCAAATGCAAGTTGTCTTTATTTAAATACGATGTTTAGATCCATCTATCAACATATCTTAAGTGCTTCATATCGTCGAAGGGGGGTGTAGCTGATGTACAGTGTAGACCTGTTTGACCCACTGTTCAACGTCGTATATGATATATTTCCCATTATCGCTCAGTATACATTATATCATATGGCAAGACCATCAATCGATGTGTCATCGGTAATTCATTCACCAAATGTGTCATCGGTAATTCACCAAATTCCGCAGATGGAAAGATGCATGTGAAAAACATGTGTATATATTAAAGCCTGCGTCACTCAGGCCAGGACGACCATCGATTACATTTTGAAAAAGTCTGAATCCATAAACCATCCACATGGACACACTAGGTCACATGCACATTTTCAGCCTGACACATGCAAAACTGATAGGGATATGGGTCCACAAATAAACGCACACACGCCTGCACGCACGCGCACACAGTAATTCCAGTCATCATTTCTTTAGATTTGTCATTTTTATTATTTCCAGACGATGGAGTTTCTCGGTAGTTTACATTGGACATAATTACGTATCAATAAATATACAGACCACTCGATACATTTTCTTGAGAAGTAATTATTTCCAACATTTTCATTATTGTTATATTACATGATTGGTTTAGTTAATGTATGTTATTTAATTGACAGGAACGCAAAATATTCCATCCACAAGAGCTGGGCAAAATGGCAGTGCTACAGCAGCAGTGCATTCTAGTCCAGAACAAATGACACGTCCCCCCATAAAGCTGAAGTTATACCAACTCAGAATGCTGCATGCACAGAGGTTTAAAACAAAACAACAAAAGAAGTTGCCAGGCTTGACTGTGACAATTGACACACGAGGCCGTACAGTGACATTTGATGGCAAAGAATCGGAGGTCACCAAAGCTGTCAAAACTATGCATGATCTTGTAGACAAGATGAAAAGTAGAACCCTAAAAATGCCTGCAGAGCAGATCAGAGTAATGCGAGGCATTACCATGATAACACAGATGGTGGGTGTGTTCAAGGAGAAAGGCATAGTTGCAGTGTACGCAGCTGAAGGAGACACAACACTTGGCGTGTATGCTCACAAACAAAATGATCTGACGAAAGCCATCAAAATGATCAAGATTCAAACAGGTGATCATCCGTGTGTGGTTTCTTCCTACCCTACTTTCACTCCCTGTTTCGCAATTGTTAGACCTTTTGGCTGAAGGTCCAATGAACTTATAGCATCACTCTGTGAATGTCATCAGAAATCATTAAGATCTATTTTTCAGTTGTGCATAAAAATATCTTAGGGTATGCCAAATTGCACAATAAATATTTAATTTCATTAGCTGATTTTAAAGGTACCCTAGGGCCTTCCAAGTGCTCCAAAAACGGTACTTTGTTGTCTTTTTTCAAAGAATTAAGTAACTTTTCTAACATTTTGCACATACATATATTTGGATAATGAAGTAATACAGAATACATGTGTATTTGATTGTGTGTTTCTAAGAGCACCTCCTGGGCTCCCACATAAGCTAAATAGGTATGACATTGCCACCCAAAAGGCCAGTTTTTATTATGTTCCTATTTGACACTCCATGTTGTAATACCATTATGATTCAACAAAATCACAATATAGTCCAAAAGATTTCTTTGAGGTTGATTGGTTACATTGTTCCTATCTCTGCCTGGACTTGCAGCTGCTTTAAGTGTCTTGAAATGGTGTTATTGTAATGTATATTGGCTAGACATATTGGCCCTTGTAAGTAACAAACAGAACATTTCATTCTGGTTAACTACAGTGAAATAATACAAAAAAATAAACTGACAATACGGTCCAAAGGATTTCAGGACCTCTTGACCATTTTGTTTCTCTTTCTTACTCCCTATTATTTTCTCTCTTCCCCTCCCTCTTTCAGTTCCCTCCCCCTCTTTATTTCCTCTCACCCCCTCTTTCACCCAAGCTTGTGCTCTCTTTCTCTGTCAAATCTCCTTCTCTTGTTCTCTCTCTCCCACTCGCCCGTTTTTGCCTCTCCATTCTCTCTGCTTCCGTGGACTTTTGACTTTGAATATAACTTATAGAACATTGTGAGACCTGTATTGTTAATGAATGATCTGTTCATTTTCTCGCCAGACGCCATGTCTTCACGTTCCGAGAATCCTCCCCACAGACAAAAAAACAAAACATCTCAGGCCACACAACCTGATCAGGTATGTAATAATGTAAATTATTTCAATTTATTTACCAACCACTGTAAACCTTTAATTAGGCGTGAATTTAGATTAAGACTTACCATTTTGGTCACACATGTCTAAATGTTGTGCACCATATATTTTGAAAATTAACAGATTAAAAAACTTGTGTTTTTTCTGTCAACTAACATCAATTATTGATCAGAGGTTTGTGAAAACACCCTGCCTATATCGAAATATAATCAAGACAGCACATATATAACTGTAACCAAATCCCATGTCATTAAAATAATTACACCATTTCAAGATACTTAAAGCAGTTACAAGGACATTTGTCTAACGATACAACGGTACAACTCCCCACCACCATCTCAATTATAACCATTTTTGGATATATACACATGCATATTTGTTTCTTAAAGGAAAACAAAAGTCAAACGCTTTAGTGATAGGGCCTATAGTTAACAAAAAGTAACAACTTCCAACAACAACAATCATATTTTTTATTGTCAGGAATTTACAGAATAAAATTAGAAAACATAGCCGAACATGTAGCCATCGAAAGTCTATGGACTATGCCATCTTAGAAACAGAATGACATAGTACTGTCGACATAATCGGTGTGAACTTTGCATACTATCTTTTACTTTATGACCTAACCATGAAAACGACACCAACAGCCGCCAAACTTCTCATATACCTTACAAACATATACATACACTGCGTTACAAAAACACTTGCATTCCTCTAATGAAGACAATTCACAAACTTACACATCTTGACACCAACTTGACATCTTCATCGGCGGCTACACGCAGCTCCGCAGTTAGCGTAAAATCGCGACAGCTGTGTATAAGTTAGCTTTACACAAAATACCATTAGTGATTTTACAGTAACTGCTGAGCTGCGTGTAGCTGCTGCCGCCGCCGATGTCGAGTTGCCGTTGAGTTTTGCATGTTTGTTTTGTGAATGTTCTTCTTTGGAGGAATGCAGATGAGTTGTCTATAATGTAGCGTATGTATAATAATATGTAGGCCCTACGTAGCATACGTGAGGAGAAGTTTGGCGGCTGTTGATGGTCGATTTCATGGCTAGGTCAATGCAACTTAGTCGTCTGGCACCCGCACATTGTCTGTCAATTCCAATGAATCCACCGCACCACTGTTTCAGTTCTGGTCGATTCAAAGGGTAACAAAACAGACAGCTTACTGATACTGTCTTTCCCTGTACTATTGCTACAACCGTAAGAGGAACGGTGGCATATTGCTGTCACAATTTCGTTGTAAACCGACATAAGGCACTTTTAGCGAACTGCTTGCCTCTCCTTTGTTGTGACAGCTGAGCCAGCAAGCAGGAGACGCTGTGACGTATTATTGGTACGAAGCGCAAATAGAAAATGGGCTTTGATCAGTTGCATATAATATAATAAGTATAAATGTTGACATAAATTTCATTTGTAAAAGAGCATTTTCTTTTTTATAAATATGAGTGGAGTTCAAGATCATAAAGTCCGAATGTTATATTTTGCAGGTTAATTCAAGATATAATATTTTGGGAATTTGCATGTCTCTAAGCATCATGGGCTAACAAAATAGTAACATAGATGTTGACTGCTTTAGAAGGGAAAGCAGCCCAGTCCTAACCAGGTTAATATTGGTTTGTAAAAATCTGCTGAACGGTGGATATATTACACAATCCAAATGATTTCTTATTTCAACAACGTTTGTCCAGTATGGACATGGTTTGATGTATATACTTATTTGTACTAAGTTAGGTGGTATAATACAATATAATGGGATTTTGGTTAGATCTATTAGGTATGTATAACCCAGTAGTTATTGTCATTAAATAATAGTTGTGTCATAAGAAGCATAAATCAGATTAATTTATATAGTTAAGAAACAATTTAGTTTTGTGTTATAACGATACAGATTTTTCTCAAATATACTCCCAAATATTACCTTGATTCGTTGCATACTAACGCATTTCAGAAAAACCCGGGTGGTGCCGTCAAGCAAAGGAGTGTAGAAAGAGAATGTTCATCAGTCCACGTTGGTACAATCCGAGTTGAGATTGTACAGGGAGATCTGACGAAGCAACGGGTAGATGCCATTGTGAACAGTTGTAACTACCATTTGGACTTAACAGCAGGTATACTATCATATACACCATAGGCATATATTCATCAGTGCCAAAAGGTCTTTTGCATTAAGAATTAGTCAAACTGTGGACATATATCTTGACATCATACGTTTTGAAAATATGCAATCTGTCATGTTTCTGGTTGTACCCAAAACAATAGTTAAAATGAACATATTTTGTATTGTAAACGATATTAGAGGAATGATCCAATATGATGGTATAGGGCTTACATGTGTGAAACCTATATTGGGACATGCAGTTATTATGAAAATAGTCATTGGCTTCCATGAGTACATGTTACACTTGCTTGGTGGTGCTATTATAGCAGTTGATTTCCCACGCAATGTATCGTGATGCCCAAACTATCCTCCAGGGAATGCATACTAAATCTTTGAAATGTGCAATTATGTGACTGCTGACACTCATGAAAATGTGCTGTTGATTCTTGCAAACATTAAGCGGTTTGACCAGAAAGTATCAATGCGTTTGATGCTAACTGAATGTATTCTTATGAATATACATAAATGTTCATCAGTTTGTATAATTCATTCTAGATACCTTCAAAGTATGGTTTTACCTAGAATCACACCTCAATATGTGTATAGCCATGCTCATGCTCATGATAGATAAGACACACAAAGTCACCTACTTGCTTCATATTTTTCCCATACAAACTAATGTTCAACTCCTCTCTAGTGTCCAGTGCAAATACCTTAGAAATGGCCATGCCGCTACCTGAAATAATTTGTTGCTATTCTTGAATTACCAAGACGTGTGTTATTTAGCATATGAACAACTTATGTGGAAGCCATGTTCATCAATCACAGTCATTGCTGGACAGTTTATTAATTTTCCAATGACACACCAGTGGCATTTTATAATTTTTGCAAGGTGGCCCCGAACTAAAATCTTCCTGAATTATCACTATTTTATCTATCATGCTTTTAAAACAGGTAGATAGATCTAAGTGCTAAGTGCCCGTGCTTCTCTCTTCTGTCGGTTCATTCTCTGTTCCACCGCAGTCTTAACAATGACATGAAATATTATGGAACAATAAGACACATACTTCGTTGCAGGTGCCACTTCCCGGGCCATTGTTGAAGCAGGCGGTTCATCGGTTGAACTTGAATGTCGCAAAATTCGTAAGTTCAAAATGTATTGTCTTAATACAGCTCAGTATGACTAGCCGAGTTATATAACTTGATACAGATCTATATGAAAAAATTATTAAAATCTGAACACAAAGGCATTTTACATCATTACATTACACTACATTCAACAAGTGATATTGAACAGAACCCAAACCTTAAATTAGCCACTACCTAAGAGACAGTCAAAATATATTCGTACAGGGAAGATAACAGTACGTTGTACTACCCTGAAATGGTTAATGTAAGTAATCTTAGCAAAGCATCTCCCTGCAATCGTGACATTCAGACTTCCCACAAAAATATACAAGTCATTGCGGCAAGGTGATGAAGATTCTTGCGGCAGGTGGTGAACCAAGCAGCTAGTAACAGCCATTCGAAACACTTACAGGAACATGTGACAACGAACACTCACCAGATGGGGAAACTGTTTTTTTTTGACATCACGGCAGGAGTGCTACATATCTCTTTGTGATAGTACGTGACAATGATGCACTGTGGTTAGTCATCGACAGAAGATCAGATGAACTTGGATTCCAAATAACAGAAGGAAAAATAAACGCGAGGTGATCACAGATTTCAAATTTGCCCATGTCATTATGTTACTATGGGAGGTGATTGATAACATGAGTGGAAAGATTACGTGTAAAGATTGGTTTAAACACCAAAACTGGAAGAAAAAACATAGTACATTAAATCAATTAGTAACACCAGCATCCTTCCCAGGGAAGAAGTTGTTTTAGAGTAGGTTGAAAACCATTAAAAAAAAACCAGATGTGTGTTATAAAAGAATGCTTGGAGTCGCATTTAGCATTCGTAGGCATCATCATTTCACAAACAGATTTGGTGTTGCAGCGTTTCATAGATCTACGTAGTGTTTGTGCATGCACACCCAGTCATTGTCTGATTATGCTCTGGTTATACAGACACAATCTGTAGTCATGTCAAATACTCACTCAGACATTCTGTTGACATTAAATTGGGTTATTTTTGTTATGCTGTCACATGATCTTGTTTGCATATCTACTCCTGAATACATGCCGCAATGGTGTTTAATTTCAGGCCACGTTCCAGCAAGTGGGATTGTCATGACAGGGGCAGGACATCTCCCATGTTCACATATCTTCCACATCGATGCAAACGAGGAGACAGATTGGATAGCCATTACTAATAATGTCCTTGTCCAAGCCAATAGTCATCAGATTACATCGATTGCGTTCCCAGCACTTGGCACTGGTGAGGTTTTTAGGGTAACTGTTAAATGGTACCTTTGTGATATTCAGAGTTGTTCTTGACGGTGGTATAGTAACCCACGTAATTGGGTGTTTCCAATAACCTTGTCTAATTATTTGTGTAACTATAACACCACATAGTTCAAATAAAGTTAATTCTATGTTGTGTTGTATTGTCAGAATGTAAGGTTATTGAAGTCATGTAAGGTTATCAGATGTGTATGTGTTTTCATTTTATATCCTCTTGTTAACACAGATCCAGGGATAGGAATATATTCATTCTGGATATTTGACACAGATGACACAATTGTGATGACATATTGTTCCCTGTAACTGTTGCAATTGTCGTATGGCCACCATCTTGCTGTGTTTGCATTTTTCTCACCAGGCACTAGGATGTGGCGAACATTCAGAAGAACAAAAATATCTTGACACTTCCAACTGCTTCCCCCTTGACCTTCCGGATGCCAAAACAGGACCCTATAAGTTCTCCCAAATCCTCCATTTGCACATCATACAACATCATCCTTCAGTTACAAAATTATTATATACAAGTGGCAGATACAACTGACCATTATTCTACCTGGAAATTATGATTGTCAAATAGGGTATGAAACTTGTTCATTTCATTTGCCAGGAGAAAAGGCTTACCAGATGCCAGTGTGGTTCACATCTTGTTAAATATATACGTTTTCAAAGCAATGATTTCAATTGTGTCATCCGTTCCCCATATATGACAACATAACTAAGATTCCTTTCATTCATACATATATCTTATCTGGTGACAATGATATTAAAATATAGTAACTCGTTTTGAATAACTGGTTTTGTTGTGGACATTTTGGATTGTTCACGTCTTTGACGTTGCAGGTGAAATTCCTCATAGTCATACTTAGAATATTGTACACATTATGGCACAGATGAATTTGTGGATAATTGCAGAAATGAAAAGTAGACATATATTTATATATGTTTATATAAAGAAAATTAATGTATCTTGTGCCTCATAAACGGGAAGCATATGCAACAGAGTTGGTGCAGAAACAGAAAAAAAACCAGTGACCTAAGAATAAAAAAGTAAGTTACATCTACATTATTGAAGAAAGATAAATGTTCTTAGAGGTATAATCAGAGGATGCAAATAAGATGGGTATTTGTCTACGAATTAGTTGCCAATGATTGTCACTGCATATAGGAGCATGGGAGGTAAGTCCTTCTGAAGCGGCCGACAACATCTTAGAAGCAATCAACTTTTTCAATCAGTCTGCTGGTACCAAGCACCTGAGACATGTGAGGATTGTGATATATGACCAGGCAACGATGGAGTCATTTGGAGGATGTTTCTTGGACAGGGCAGCCACCCGTGCATATACCCCATCACATGGCACCGATGAGACAGCACAACTTGGTTCAGGTTAGTTTTATAACTTCCTTTTATTAGTGCGATTCATTTGCCCATCTGATGTTGATTGAATTACACACTTTATTAAGGCTGATCCTCATTTTGCTGTGAGATGGCAGCACTTTATTAGCCCCTCACATCCGCCTAGACTTGATTGTATAGTGGCTGGCTAATGACTTACATTTCTTATTGAATGTATATTAAATTGATGCTAATATTTAACTTACACATAACAACACAAGTTGTATTAATTTATATTGAACTTTGACGTAGAATTACAGGTAACTTATTTTTACGGAAACCATGTTGTGTTGATTTTATTTAAAAAGTGCCAACAAAGACAGTATCGGTGTATTTCATAGGGGGTGTGCCACAATCACAAATGCAACACCTGACACTCGGTCCTCCCAGCAGTGGGGACCAGTACGCACAGAGAGCACCAGCAGGTGCAAGTGATGGCAACAAAGCAGGAAGCAACAGTGCAGGAGCCAGCAGTACTAGCGGCAGACAGCCTGACATGCAGGTATGTACGTTTAAAACATCCACACAAATGCACACAAGGATATGATGTATCTTTATTTGACACTTAAATCCAACGAGGAAAAGCGCAGTTACATAGTGCAATTACTGGCGGTTTACATATTAAAAAGAATCACATCATAACCACCATTAGAACATGAATATTAGTCAATTTTTCTTATTATGCAGTTTGTCTTATATGTAAACAAAGTCACCAAAAATTGACACACAAATTTATATCAATAATCCCCCAAGCAAATGCTGGTCATCCTCGTAAGCTATGGGTTGAACTATAACATTATAGTAGTTGACTTTGCCAATTGCGTCAGCCATTGGAACATCGCAAATACCCACTGCATTTTGAAGATGGATACACAAATAGTAGGAATTCCAATATAATAATTACCTGTTTGGATGTAATAGAAGAAGGGCATGGCTGAAGTCCTCCAAAATTATAACACATAACCAGACGCCGACCACACTCCTGGTGGGTGATTGTATTGGCTGACATTTAAAGACGAGTTTTTAAATGGATGTGCTAGGAGTAGTGATGGCTGATAATGACGTGATCAGTATTACGGAATCTAGATTGAAAGATTTCAAAATTTTCTGTCAGTGATATAAAAAAAACAATACATACAGTTTAAAAAAAACGTACTGATCCTCCATGCTCACACGCCAAGGGTTACTGCTGCTGAATACATCATTATCATCCATCATTACCCCTAGCACATTACTTTGCAAAACACTTCTTTTAAGCTCAGGCAATGAAATCGGAGGTGTGTGGTCAGCCTCCGGTCATGAGATATCAATTTGATGATTTCAGCCACCTGTTGCTCATATTACATGTAATGTTTGGGCCCTTGTCAGCAAATTTTTGAATACACACAACCGCTCAGCTTCTCGTACAATATTGTTTATCCGTCTTCAAATTGGCGTGGGTATTTGCACTGGTACTATGGGTGAAGCAGTTATGATTGGCGAAGTCAACGAATCAGACCGACATTTTTCGTACTGATTTGCCAGGACTATTTGCATAACAAACAGCTCTGGCCTGCAATAATAGGACCATCACTACAGGCTTGGGATCTCCCCAATTTAAAAGAAGGCTGGGTCCTGAGGAATCTTGAACAAAAACTGCCAGCTAAATGCGTGAAGCCGCATAGCTGCTTTTGTGTCTTCAGATTCGGTGGATGTCTGTTGACGGAAGCACCTATAGATCCTGCCCAGAAGACATGAACTGCTCGTTTGAGAATGCATATCTTCACAAAGAGAAATCATTTGTGTGGACGGACAAGGATGGTGTCAAACATCGCATCAACTGGGAAAAGCTCAAGAATAAAATGAAGACCAATTCAATAAGACGCACAGTCACATTTGGTAAAAACATTTCTTCAATCTAAATGAAAACGTTATAATAATTATATATAAAAATAATTATTTCCCCTTAACCTGCATTCACTATCATTGGCCAATATTATCTAACAATGCTTATTTAACGTAAATTGCAAACACATCTCTTTAACATTTTACACTGTTAAACCTTACTAACTAAACCTTTGACAATATATGCATATGCATATGCATATATATATATATATATATATATATATATATATATATATATATATATATATATATATATATATATATATATATATATATATATATATATATATATATATATATATATATATGCATATGCATATACAAAGATCCCCTGACTAAATTGTTGTGTACTTGTTCATTAGATTCGTAACACGTCTCTCTGTGATGTTGCCTGTATCATCTGATCTGTTGAAAGAAGACAAACAATCATTTCCATTTACAATATGTAATGTTTCCAGGTGATGTTGAACTGCCAGCCCACTGGAGAGGAATGATGCCCAGGGGACATACTTCAACTGTGAAACTGGATCAATCAAGCAAAGAATATAAGAAAGTCCTGAAGAATGTCAAAGAGAGTGCAGGCATAACTGCCAAAGGAGTCTTGTTCGAAGTGAGTCAATAATATACGTAAAGCCAAACTGACTGCGTTCTTGTGAAGGAATGTCACTGCGTCTTCACATGATAATCACAATGGGATTGTTCTCCTCAGATTCATCTGGTAGTGCAGTCATATTCTAAACACATTTTATAGATTAGGTGCATTTTATTATTGGCATTACACAGTATTTTATAAAAGCCAGTGACTGGTATGAGAGCTAGCAACAATGGTTTTAGCTGTTGGTTAGTGATTAGGTTTGACTGAATCTTTCCAGAAACACCATAAGTGATAATTATTTTAAAAATAATCTGCAACTTTGTCTCTAATGTTGCATAATAAACCTGTAATACTATACACACAAAAATCGTCATTGGATTAAATCATTCTAAGAGTAAATCATGGTATACCCAATAGAAAAATCCGCATAGCAGCGCTAGCGGTAAATATTTTGTTTTGAATAATTCGTTGGGTGTGACTAAATTAACTTCAACATAACCCGCTTTTAAATGTAAGGTTGTTTGTACTCATATGAAACATTTTCGATGCTGTGCATTTCTTCGCTGGTAGATTGAATTATATATAAATGCTCAAGCCATAGTGTCATGAAGGCTGACTTCAGTTCTTCATTAATTAGTTTGATTATTTCTGTATCATTTGTCGCCTTTACGAACATTGCCTTGTTATTTACCTGGGGTTACAGAACACAGTTTATTAAAGGTAACAATTTGGGTTGTTTTTATATTTTGCCGGACCATTAACCCTTTTGGCAGACTAGTAAGCTTTTGTCTTTACTAGTCCCCTAGTAAAATTGGTTGGTTTATTGATATCAACTTACTACATTCTGATCACTGGGCTGGCTGAGTTGAAGTATACAATTCCATCTCGACCTGTTGCTTCAATTACAGAATTTGGCATTCCATTAATTAAGCTGTATCTTAATATTAAGCGATGACTGTAATTCAACAAAACATTTGTATTCATAATAACCAACTAACTATATTGTCTAAATTAATTCAAGGCCCCTTTTGTCATATACAATTAGACAGTGGTGATTACATTTCTTTTCAGATATCATCTGTGTGCAGATAATTATAAACTCATAATACACTGAAATACTGAGGTTCTACCTTTCTAATTTTTCAGGCGTAACTTAGGGCACTGCTGCTATGCAGAATACATTTTATTAGATTGCGTCATTCTAAAAGAGCCCCCAAACGGACAATTGTTCAGTTAGACATTTTCTAAACTTTTCCTTAACTTTTTCTTTACGAAATATTGTATTTCCAAGTGCACCTATGGGCATTACAAAAAACGAAGGATGTTTTGCATGTTTCTACGTCGCAGTTTCCTGGGGCAGGCTTCTGATAGACTGTGATGTGTAAGTGTCATTCTCTGTCTATTCTTGGTGGACATTGTGCTATTGTCCTGTGACTAATCCATTATTGGTGGCTGCTGGTGCTTATGTCAACAACCCATTAGACCCATCTTAAACGGAAAAGTTGCCTGGAGGTTATATTTTTATTAGATAAATTGTAATAACTTAAATGTTAATTACTACCAGTTATTACATGATATGTGCTGTGTGAAATTGTCCCGCTTTGTGAATTCAGTTTGGCTATGCGGGCACCAAAAAAGAGCCAGTGACGTTGAAGGCGCCTACAAATAGGAACGAATGATAGATAATCGCACAATTAAAACAACTTGAAATGTGGTATTAACAAGGACTTACCTAGTCTCGCTTAACCGACTGTCGGTCGGCTGCGGAACTACGCCGAGAAGACAGTCTGGCTACATTAACGGCTTTTGTTTGGGTAGCAGCCGTGATCTATAAAATGTTGCCACCTCACGGACACTGCCGTAATATATATATTTATAAACAACTGCAAATTTGTATTTCTATTTATTTTGTGTTAACATAAGTTTAATTTTTAATAGTTTTTATAATACAGCATTATTTGATCAAAAGATTTCCTTATTTAATTTGTATGCTATCCGTGTCGGGCTAGACAATGCTGCCACCTCACGGATACTGGTTAATCCTGCCGTAATTCTTATTTTATAAACAACGGTAAATTTGAATTTTTTACTTACTTTTGTGTTAATATAAGTTCAATGGTGAATACTTTTCATATGATATTATTATCTTGGAAAACTATATCGTTATTTAAATTTGTATTTCATAGTTGGCCTGAGAGCCAATCAGCATCTCTACCCTAATCTGGGGTAAGGCTGCCCGGATGTAGAAACTTAAGCCCATATACTATCCCAGGCGGAGTTGAGGGGGCTTAAAAGTGCTGCCACCTCACGGAGTCTAGGTAACCGAGGCTAGGACTTACCACGCGAGCCGGGGCTAACATCACTGCTGTCGCCATTGATGGTGGTGGTAGTGGTGCTAATGGTGGGATTGCGTCTTCGTAGGGTACAATTAATGGGGGATATATAATATAATATAATATAATATAATATAATATAATATAATATAATATAATATAATATAATATAATATAATATAATATAATATAATATAATATAATATAATAACTTTATTGTCCAATTCCTAGAATGGAAATACATTTTGCACTTTGGAGGTGGCATAAAAACACAATATTTAAGTCATGTAGTAACGCATGTATACAGTAACATCAAGCATGTAAATATGTAAACGTTAGCTAAAAATATAAATATTATATATATTGGAATACATAAATATGCTAAAACAATAAGACAATATTATAATAAGATAAATAAATTAATTAATAAATATGATAAAAAACAACATTGCATTGGCAGCGGTAGAGAATGTGATAGTTCGAGGATTATTTTGTGTGTGGCTGATTCAGATACTTGATGGAGGATGGAAGGAAGGATTTAAGGGTTAACCCTGCGGTGGTACGGGTACGGGGTGGTACGGGTACGTGGTGGTACGGGTACGGGGTGGTACGGGTACGGGGTGGTACGGGTACGGGGTGGTACGGGTACGGGGTGGCACGGGTACGGGGTGGCACGGGTACGGGGTGACACGGGTACGGGGTGGTACGGGTACGGGGTGGTACGGGTACGGGGTGGTACGGGTACGGGGTGGCACGGGTACGGGGTGGCACGGGTACGGGGTAGCACGGGGACGGGGTGTCACGGGTACGTGGTGGTACGGGTACGGGGTGGCACGGGTTCGGGGTGGCACGGGTACGGGGTTGCACGGGTACGGGGTGTCACGGGTACGTGGTGGTACGGGTACGGGTACGGGGTGGTACGGGCACGTTGCCCCTGGAGGCGTAACCAGAGAGCGTAAAGGGGAGAGATGTCACTCAGCCGGTGGCATTTTGGATTTTGAACTGGTGGCGCACCAAGCGTCTGGGTGTCACGCGAGTTCATAAGCAAACCGGCGTGCTTTCATTCATTTGGCTAAAAAGCGACCGACTGCTCGTACGTTGACTTGGGATGTGTGTGTGTGTGTATGTGTGTGTGTGTGTGTGTGTGTGTGAGGGGGGGGGTGGTCTTGTAAAGATAAAAATTTGATATTTTTATGCGCCAAATATATTGATTTTCAAAAATATATAATATTTTATGGTCATTTCACGGCTACATTATGATAGGATTTATGAAATCTCAGCCTGGTTCTTTCTTTACCATGTCCCCAGACAACCTCTCCCTGTCAGCTCTGAAGATATGCTGCAGTCAATAATGATGTACATAGCCTGAAAGTGCATTTTTAAATTTTCCGGTTTTATATATATACATCTTGATACATGTACTGCCTATGGACACACAACTGGTCCATTGTAAATTTGAAAGGATGTATGTACAGTAAATTATGATGTAGCCCTAAGTGTCTTTTTCTACTACTTTCAATCTTTGTATTCTAGTCATATTTACTTCTTGTTTTGGTACACATGATGTTTAACATCTCACCTAAACATGCTAAACCTACACCCGCCCAAATTGCCAACACCATCATATATGCCTCCCTGTGGTTTATGTGTTCCTCTATTTTAATACTTTGTCATACAGTTGTGTGTGCGTTAAATTATGTGTCTATTCCTAGTCATATTCATAACTTGTTTTCATGATATGTTTAAATTGTATTTTTTTTACACCATTGCACACTTTTGTATTTTTAATGTCTGAAGGCTCCACCTCAAAAGTGTTATTACTGAACGTGGATTCCTTAAAAAATCAATCAATCATTATAATTCAATTCAGACAGTTACTGTCCAATCCCAATTTTTAGAAATATGTCATTCCTATTCTGAAACAGATCAAAAACATGAACAAAAAAGACATGGGTACAATAATACATTTATTGTAGGCATTAATAGCATGGGTACAGATATTAAAGTTAGTATACACTTCAAATGAGCCCCAAAACATGCCAATTTGGTTTGATTTGCCAACATTTGCAGAAAGTATTCAACATCATCTTTCATTTATCAAATACATATCATTTTGTAATCAAGCCACTTCAAATGAGTTTTATTTTTTATTTTTGACACACACGTCTACAAATAAATAATGTCTGCACATGTCCATCTATGTTTAGAATTAATGTAATTTCGCAGATGAAAGATGCATATGATACATACAACCTGTGCTGTATATTGATACATGATAGTCATCATGCGCCACACAAAAAGTAAAAGAATATGTGCCAGTATTAAAATGTCAATTGTCAGCTACATGTACGTTTGTTCACAATATTTATTATAGGTAGTCTTCAGTTTCATTGAATTGGTATAGTTTGCAATTCATATCGTGTGACTGCAAAATATAGCCAAAATGTTGGTTGCCATTTACAATATTTAGTGTCCAAATGACATACAGAATAATTTCGGTGTTCTCACAAAAACGTTACAATTATTGAAACATACTAATGTTATCAGCTGATTATGTAAAACACATGTATAGCCCTTGCTGGACTAAGGTATAAGGGGGGGGGGGTGTGCCACCAGTAGGCCTACCGGCGCCACCCCTCTTATACCTTAGTCTAGCCAGGGCTATTATGTATACTGTATGGTGATGTACTATATATCTAGTCAACTGTCTCAAGCAATTTACAACAATACAATCATCTGGTCTGACATGAATATAATCAAGAACATTGATTTTTCCAGGACTGAAGTATCTTGCTCAACTACATGCTCAGAAGATGAAGTTCTGTCCTTGGGGGGCTTGCGTTCTTTCTGGTGATCTGATTGATTGCAGCTGAATAACGTGGGAACTGCATCACATACCAGCTTGTCACGGCTGTTGGCATTCATAAACTGTGACTCGGTGAAATGGTTAGCGCACATCCGGCAGTTGCTATAGAGATACCCGCAGTCTCTTTTCAACAGATCTTCCCTTCTAGAGTTTATAACCCATCGCTTACTCCTGAAATAAGAAGTGCAAAAACATTGAATTACAGCCAGTATTACACATTTATTGCTAATATTTTGCCAAGGCACCTATTCTATTATCTAGAATTTAGATACACCATGTACATGTACAAGGACAAGTAGGCCAGTCTGGATACATGATACAGTGTCAGTGATATTTACTCTTAGTTCAGCCCACCACAAGATCCGCTGGGACATACTGTTAATTTATTGTCATTGATAACCACCACCACCCCCACCCCCCCCCCCCCCCACCCCCCGCCCACGACAGTACTATTACTTGCCCCAACTACTACTAAACCCGTCCCAGCCATACGGAGTGTTTTTGTTTACATCACCAGCTGACATCCAGTCTGACACTGACTGGGGGGGGGGGGGGGGGGGGGCGTGTCGAGGCGTTGCATTTATGCATTTATGTGTGCTATGCATGGTATTTCTTTTTAGTTTGTGTTGATTTAATGCCTACCTGTCTTTATCTTTCGGGAATCTGAAGAATGAAAGCTCTGCGTTGACGCTTTTGTTGTTGCTGCAGCCAAAGGCTGAGCAAAACGAACCGCCGTGCCTGGCGTACGCCATGTTGATCTGACTTTTGAAACCCAGCCGCTTGGTTCGCTGCGGTCTATGTTTTAAAAATGGCGCCCAATGGGAAACAGCGCATGTGATTGGTCTTCCTTGAATTGTCTTTGGCGTAACCCAAACTTCTACGAAGCACTGTTGCATTTCACTGACTCTACAGTCACATCTAATCTCCACTAACCATGCCATCATTTTATTTTCACATTATTCCTTAATGATCTGTAACAATGATTCCCATAATTGTTTAGCAAGGGTAGTCACGCGTACTCCTCTTTTTTCTCGCTCAGTGCCGCTTCTAAAATCACTGCATTGGCTACCTGTGCACTATCGCATCATTTTCAAAATGTGTACAATAGCCTATCAAGCACTCTCATCTACACAACTAGCATATCTAAATTCAATGCTAACTCCAACAAGAAATTCCAGACAGCTACGCTCAACCAGTAGTAACCCTCTTTACATCCCTCGGGTGAAAACGAAAGCCGGGACCCGAGCTTTCTCGGTTGCCGCACCAACGGTGTGAAATTCGCTTCCTGCCAGTGTTAAATCACAAGGTAATATAGTTTCATTCGGCCGACATCTAAAAACCTATCTCTTTAATGCTGCCTATCCTCCTTAGCCTCCTAGCTTCTTCATCCATCCGTTGACGACTCACGCATTGCTTTCGATAATGAGATTGATTAATCCCCTGGCTTTGTCGCGCCACTGAGCTTCATTTTCGAGGATATTGGCGCAAAAGAAGTTACTATTATTATTATTATTATATTATAAAATCACAATATAGTCCAAAGGACTTCATGACTTCATGCGCCACCACTACTATTATTATATCAATATGTTGCTTCATATGATGAGAATTATGCTCAACCAATTCAGTTATTTTGGCTGTGGCATAAGACATATACATCGTAGACATTGCACTTCTGTTTCAGATCACACGAATCCAGAATCCAGTGCTGTACCAACAGTTTGTGCTGTGTCGAGACAAAATTGCGAAGCACAATGGACAGCAAGGAGCTAAAGAATATCAACTCTGGCACACTGCAAGCCGTGACGCTGTGGACGACATCAATGCCAATGGCTTCAGAGGTAATCTCAGAGACAGGGAGAGTTTGTGCAGATTTATGTTGCAGTAGCAAACCTGTGCCACATGTTAGTGGGAGAGGAATGATGACCTGTAGGGCACAGAATGTAAATTTATGGCAACATTTATAAATTATTTCTCATAAGCTAAGCAAAGACAACTGGTATTATCATCAGTTCTTTGGACTGAAGGTCTGACGGACTTATGCAGGAGGTGTCACCCTGGAACAACTCATTTATATAAGATCATGAGAAAAATGCGTAACAATTGTTAATGAAAATATTAACACAATTAAGCACAATATATATATAATATATAAATATACACACACATATATATATAATATATATATATATATATATATATATATATATACATATATATATATATATATATATATATATATATATATATATATATATATCACATTGGAACAACTCATTTCTATAAGATCATGAGAAAAATGCGTAACAATTGTTAATGAATTAAACATTAACACAATTAAGCACAATATATATATATATATATATATATATATATATATATATATATATATTGTGCTTAATTGTGTTAATGTTTTTATTAACAATTGTTACGCATTTTTCTCTTGATCTTAATATATATATATATATATATATATATATATATATATATATATATATATATATATATATATATATATATATATATATATATATATATTATATATATATATATATATATATATATATATATATATATATATATATATATATATATATATATATATATATATATATATATATATATATATATATATATATATATATATATATAATACATAATATGCATGTATATATGTATGTGTATATATATATATATATATATATATATATATATATATATATATATATATATATACAAGTGCAATGTCTACGATATATATGTCTTATGCCACAGCCAATATAATTGAATTGGTTGAGCATAATTATCATAATGTGAAGCAACATGTACATATATACGTAGATATATATATATATATATATATATATATATTTTTTTTTACGCTTATACATGATATTATATATATATGTATATATATATGTATAATATATATATATATAATATATGTGTGTATAATTGTATTCATAGCTATTACAACGTGGTAGTGCCACTAATATACATACGATATCTCTATTTGGCCTAGTCAGTCTAAGAGCATATTGATCAGCCCCACCCTATATGCTACATTTTCCATTCTACCAAGCTTCCTGCTACTTATCTTTATTTATAACTGGACAAATCCCTGATACTACGTTCTACAGCCACTGGCAGTCGGCTCAACTAGCAGAATATCTTAATAATAATAATTTTAATAGTAATGTTAATAACACATTCTCCGATAAATAAACGTTTCTTGAAACGGTCTGCTTGAATATTTTATTTTCAGATCTATCCTATCTGGCATGAAAGTTGAAATATACTAACATACTGGACCATCTTATTTATTTTTAAAATTTGATTGGCGATTTATTGTTGCCAATGAATACTGTTATTTTTACTAGCTCCATTTTGTGAACTGGGATTCTGCAACATTAGTTAGCTTTTAAACCTGTCCACCCACCCGTCATCTGGAAAGGTAAAACCGTTTTTCGACGGCTAACTAACTAATTATCAATGGTCTGGTAAAAAAATAAAGAGCAGACAATGTCTTAAAAATAATATATGTTATCAATGACACTTTGAAAAATGGGTATCGCTCATTTGTTTATATTTGATTTAAGGTTATTTCGTTTCATCTGGCTTTAACTTATAACTTGTAAGATATATGAGTTAACATACATTTGTCTAACATACAATGTTGGTCTGTCAAAAAAGGCCTGGCTATATTACATTAAATGTTAGGCAAGTGACTTTAAAATGGCAGCATAGTGTATGATGGTATGCATATGCATGTCTTAACCATATTCGATATACACAATAGTTTTACCGTGTACGTTTACATTTATGAATATTGTTGTTTACTAAGGTTATGAAATGAAAGTTGTTCAGTGTTACTTCATTGTTTGTTTCAGCTAATCCAATCAAGTTCACCAAGAGTCCATCACCTGAACAGCCTGTCACACAAAGCACACAAGGCCGGAGATACGTCTACCAAACACGTGTTGTACCAGGTGACTGCAGACATCCTGTTGATGCTGGAAATGGTCATGTGTACAGCTCCACATTCAACGCTGCTGAACAGACATATGTTGTGTTCTCCAGTCACCAAGCTTACCCTGAATACCTGATCACGTATTGAGGACACAACAGCACACAGCCTGAGAGCAAGGAGCTTTGTTATCAATTTATGTGAAAACAAACAGTGTAAATAATGTCAGAACAAATACACAAGGATGTGTTATGCAGCTAATTTCAATCAGGTTTTGATTTCATTCTTCTTCTTCTATTGATCAGCCAACATCAATGTTGTGATGATTATGCTGATTTGTGGAGGTTGCAGTAGAGAATTCGGAAATGTAGTGAAAGGTTGTGTGGCATAGTAGAGGTGGTAGTATACATAAGAAATAAAGGGGAGGGGGAAGGGGAGGGGGAAGAGGAGGGGGTGGTCTGTCGTGGTTACAGGTGGGCAGCAAGCCTGGACTTGAAACAGTCCACGGACTTGGCTGCACCTATTTCCTGGGGCTGGCTGTTCCATTCAGGTATGGTTGGGGGGAAGTATGACACATGTCCCTACTGTGTTCTGCAGTAGGGGATGTTGTAGCTGTGTGTGTTGTTCTTTCTGAGACTTGATCTGTTTTCTGTTGGCAATGGTGACAAGGTGGTGGTGGTGAAATTTTTAAAAGATTTCAAGTCATTTCATTGACAGCTACAATGTGAAACTAGGTGTCTTGTTTTAGAAATATATCTTCAATATTCACATTTCACCTTTGTGACTTAAGATGTTTTATTGTCTCAATGAGGGACAATTGTTTTGAGGTAGAACAAACAAAATTGCTTTGTTCATCAGTCATGCTAATCTGTTGTAGACATTTATAATAAGTGACGCACATATAATGAATATGCAATAGAAGATATTATATTTTAATATATTTACCAAACGCCACATGTTTCATTTCTTATGCTTGCTGAAACTGTTGTCATTTTATAACTAATTTCACACAATATAATATGGATGCACCAGATGGCATTTTTTAATATGACTAACTGTTAAACATACGTTTAACTATCAAAATATATGTATTGAATATCTCAATACTTTGGAATCCATGTTATTATGTTTTTCCAGAAACACAATAATTACGTATCTTGTGAGTTATGCATATACGACGTATCAATACCACCGGTGAACATTTGACCTATTGTATTACGATGTATTCGTATTGATTAACGGGTGTTGTGGAATCACTTATTTAGTTATAAATTAAATCGCAAACTGAACATAGCGTTCTATCTATTACAGTTATTGGAACGTAAGATCGTACGCACGCATGCCATATGCACGCATACATTTCATATTATGTTTATAATGCTAACACATTAGTATAGTAGTACCGGGTACTTTCCCTACTGTTATGAATTCAAATGTACCATGGATCCTTTGCTACAAACATATTGCACACACATTCTAAATTAAAGTATAACATAACCCCCTTTTTCAGTTTGCGTTACATATTATGTGACACCCATCACCTTGACATATTGCTGACATTTGTAATCACTGCGCATGCATTTGTTTTAGTGCATTTATATAACTTTCTGTTTGACAACTAATACCGTAAGCGTATACAAACACACTAAATCTAACTTATAAATGTTTTGTGAACTTGTTTAAGTGGTATGTTAACTTTAATTTATATAATGGTATAATATTACAATGCCATGTGTGATAATTCTCATCCCATTACATCATGCATGTTTGCTCTGTACTTAGTAATGGGGTGTCATATATTGTGAATGTGGTATGACAATATAATACAGGTCAATTGTTTAATTAGATTAAGCAACTTTTTGCAAACTGATTACACTTAGCCAATGCTACTGTAATGAGTATACAGCAACCAAAACAACTAATGTGATTTTCGACACAGATATACTATTAAACGACTGTTGTATCATGATACCTCTTATATGATCGTGATTGTAGTGTTGTTGTCACAAGGAATTGATAAACACAACTATTGTACCGATACACGGCTATGCATAGTCATCAATTCTTTATCTACTTTTGTGTTACATATATTTGTGTTACATATATATGTTAAATATATGCAATTGATGGTACTACAGACGAATGAAAATGGAAACAATGCTTGTGGGTGGAATTCCATGTGTGTAAGTGTGCATGTTTGTGACGTGCCAACTAATGGGTTGCAAACTGTATAACTATAACAATATCCAAGCTTTTGGTTTGTAACTAATTGTATTATTTGTACTTTTTAAATGTGACGGTTGACCTGTTAGAGTCGTACACCATTTGTTGTAGAATTGAAGGATGGTGTTCTTACAAATATAGGTGTGTTTTACTAACAAAATATGACATCCATGAGGAAAAATGGCAAAATACACACTCTAACACCAGTTGTGCTTGAGTTTTTATTATGTCGCAGAGAATAGAACTGAAGTCGCGTCATGACCAGTCGACCTGTTATATTATTTCCCTCGTAAAATAATTTCACTAACCAAAACGTGTTATTACAATTACGTGTCAGGACCGCTACAATTTAAATGATATTTAGTATATACTGTATACGTTGTCATGCAAAATCTTTGTTATAGCTAACTTGTGTGTGCATCTGAATTACTATTGGAATGAACACCAACTTGAGGGTTAAAATTGAAGCTGCCACATATCATACAAAATGCAGAGTGAGTGAGTGTCCATGCGTTATTTGATTGCCATAACAGTTTAGGACAATGACTTTCCAGTCGATACCACCTTTGATTTCCCCCAAAGGCGGCCATGGTAACATTGATTTCCCGCTAGGTTTTTAAAGCTATAAGTAGTATAGTATGTGGTTATCGTGGGAAGCCTGACGCGCCGCGGTGGAATTCCACTGGTGGAATTCCACAGGTCAAGTGTCGCCATCTGGCGGATATGTCGTGTACTAGTGGCGCCATCAGGCGGATATATCATGCACTAGTGGCGCCGTCTGGTGGACAAGTCACGAACTAAAACTACACAAATTCGTGTGTCTTTTTAATTTTTAAGTGGCGCCTCCTGGCGGATAGGTCGGGCATTAGTGGCGCCCCCTTACGAATATTTCACAAACTAATACTATCAAAATTCGTGTCTTATTTTTTAAATTACGTCAAAATGGCGTTAGGGGTTATGTAGCGTCCCCTCGCGGATAGGTCACGAATTATAAACTTGGTGAAAGTACAGGTGGAGTCACCTGCCGGATACGTATTCGGCTAATCGATCACGTGACTTAATATTATACCCGTCAACTATGTGTGTGTGTGTGTGTGTGTGTGTGTGTGTGTGTGTGTATGTATGTATGTATGTGCGTATGTGCGTATGTTCGTATGTATGTATGTGTGTTTGAGTATGTGCGTATGTGCGTATGTACGTATGTGCGTATGTGTGTATGTGTGTATGTGCGTATGTGTGTATGTGTACGTATGTGCGTATGTTCCTATGTGTGTATGTGTACGTATGTGCGTATGTTCGTATGTGTGTATGAGTATATATGCGTATGTACGTATGTGTGTATGTGTGTAAGTGCGTATGTTCGTATGTGCGTACGTTCGTATGTGTGTATGTGCGTATGTGCGTATGCTCGTATGTGTGTGTGTGTGCGTATGTACGTATGCGCGTATGTGCGTATGTGCGTATATGCGTATGTGTGTGTGTGTGTGTGTGTGTGTGTGCGTGTGTGCGTATGTGCGTATGTGCATATGTGTGTATGCGCGTATGTACGTATGCGCGTATGTGCGTTTGTGTGCGTTGTGTGTATGTGTGCGTATGTACGTATGCGCGTATGTGTGTATGTGTGTATGTGTGCGTATGGCCGTATGTTCGTAAGTGCGTATGTGCGTATGTGCGTATGGCCGTATATTCGTATGTGTGTATGTGCGTATGTGCATATGTGCGTATGTGCGTATGTTCGTATGTGCGTATGTGCGTATGTTCGTATGTTAGTCAGAAAGTTAGATAAATGCACTAAAACAAATGCATGCGCAGTGATTACAAATGTCAGCAATATGTCAAGGTGATGGGTGTCACATAATATGTAACGCAAACTGAAAAAGGGGGTTATGTTATACTTTAATTTAGAATGTGTGTGCAATATGTTTGTAGCAAAGGATCCATGGTACATTTGAATTCATAACAGTAGGGAAAGTACCCGGTACTACTATACTAATGTGTTAGCATTATAAACATAATATGACATGTATGCGTGCATATGGCATGCGTGCGTACGATCTTACGTTCAAATAACTGTAATAGATAGAACGCTATGTTCAGTTTGCGAGTTAATTTATAACTAAATAAGTGATTCCACAACACCCGTTAAACAATACGAATACATCGTAATACAATAAGTCAAATGTACACCGGTGGTATTGATACGTCGTACATGCATAACTCACAAGATACGTAATTATGTAAATGTATTACGAATTGTGTTTCTGGGAAAACATAATAACATGGATTCCAAAGTATTGAGATATTCAATACATATATTTTGATAGTTAAACGTATGTTTAACGGTTATTCATATCAGAAAGTGCCATCTGTTGCGTCCATATTATATTGTGTGAAATTAGTGATAAAATGACAACAGTTTCAGCAAGCATACGAAATGAAACATGTGGCGTTTGGTAAATGCATTAAAATATAATATATTCTATTGCATATGCATTATATGTGCGTCACTTATTATAAATGTCTACAACAGATTTGCGTGACTGATGAACAAAGCAATTTTATTTGTTCTACCTCAAAACAATTGTCCCTCATTGAGAAAATAACACATCTTAAGTCACAAAGGTGAAATGTGAATATTGAAGATATATTTCTAACAAGATACCCAGTTTCACATTGTAGCTGACAATGAAATGACTTGAAATATCTTTTACAAATTTCACCACCACCACCTTGTCACCATTGCCAACAGAAAACAGATAAAGTCTCAGAAAGAACAACACAAACAGCTACAACATCCCCTACTGGAGGACACAGTAGGGACATATGTCATACTTCCACCGGACCATACCCGAATGGAACAGCCTGCCCCAGGTAATAGGTGCAGCCAAGTCCGTGGACTGTTTCAAGTCCAGGCTTGCTGCCCACCTGTAACCACGACAGACCACCCCTCCCCCTCCCCTTTATTTCTTATGTCTACTACCCCCCTCTACTATGCCACACACCCTTTCACTACATTTCAGGAGTGTCTACTGCAACCTCCACAAATCAGCATAATCATCACAACATTGATGTTGACTGATCAATAGAAGAAGAAGAATGAAATCAAAACCTGATTGATATTAGCTGCGTAACACATCCTTGTGTATTTGTTCTGATATTATTTTACACTCTTTGTTTTCACGTACATTGATGACAAAGCTCTGCTCTCGAGCTGTGTGCTGTTGTGTCCTCAGTACGTGATCAGGTATTCAGGGTAAGCCTGGTGACTGGAGAACACAACATATGTCTGTTCAGCAGCGTTGAATGTGGAGCTGTATACATGACCATTTCCAGCATCAACAGGATGTCTGCAGTCACCTGGTACAACACGTGTTTGGTAGACGTATCTCCGGCCTTGTGTGCTTGGTGTGACACGCTGTTCAGGTGGTGGACTCTTGGTGAACTTGATTGGATTAACTGAAACAAACAATGACAACTTTCATTTTATAACGTTAGTAAACTAAAATAATCATACATATAAACGTACACGGTCTAATTATTGGGTATATCGAATATGGTTAACACATGCATATGTATGTACCATCATACACTATACTGCAATTTTAAAGTCACTTGCCTATTTAATTGAATATAGCCAGGCCTTTATGAGAGACCAACTTTGTATCCTAGACAGATGTATGTTAACTCATATATCTTACAAGTTAAAAGTTAAAGCCAGATGAAATGTGTATTATAACCTTAAACCAAGTATAAACACACGAGGGATACCCATTTATCAAAGTGTCATTTATAACATATCTAATTCTTTTAAGACCTTTCCACCTCTTTATTTTTTACCGTCCATTGACACATATCTAGCCGTCGAAAAACGGGTTTTACCTTTCCAAATGACGGGTAGGGGGACAGGTTTAAAAGATAATTATTGTAGCAGAATCCCAGGTAACAAAATGGAGCTAATAAAAACAGCAGTTTTCATTGGCTACAATAAATCGTCAATCATTTTTTTTTCAAACAAATAAGATGGTCCAGTATGTTAATATATTTCAACTTTCATGCCAGTTAGGATACATCTGAAAATAAAATATTCATGTTGACCGTTTCATGACAATTGTATTTAGCAGATAATGTGTTATTAACATTACTACTAAAATTATTATTATTAAGATATTCTGCTTGTTAAGCCGTTTGGCAGTGGTTGTTGAACGTAGGATCAGGGATGTGTCCAGTTAAAATAGAGATAAGTGGCAGGAGGCTTGGTAGAATGGAAAATGTAGCACTTGGTGTGGGGTTGAGATGCTCTTAGACTGACTCCGTCAAATACAGATTCCCTATGTATATTATTGGCACTACGACATTGTTTTAGGTATGAATACAATTATACACACATATTATATATATATATATATATACATATATATATATATATATATATATATATATATATATATATATATATATATATATATATATATATATATATATATATATGTATATATATATATATTATACATATATCATATATAAACGTATATATACATGTAATATATATATATATATATATATATATACATATATTCATACATATTACGTATATATATATATATTGTATATATTGTGCTTAATTGTGTTAATGTTTTCATTGACAATTGTTACATATTTTTTGTATGATCTTATAGAAATGAGTTGTATATTATTGGCACTACGACGTTGTTTTAGGTATGAATACAATTATACACACATATTATATATATATATATATATATATATATATATATATATATATATATGTATATATATGTATATATATATATATACATATATTATACATATATATCATATGTAAACGTATATATATACATGCACACGTATATACATATGTATATATATATATATATATACATATATATACACATATATATTATGTATATATATATATATATATATATATATATATATATATATATTGTGCTTAATTGTGTTAATGTTTTCATTTACAATTGTTACGTATTTTTCATATGGTCTTATAGAAATGAGTTGTTCCAAGGCGATACCTCCGGCATAAGTCTGTCAGACCTTCAGAACTGATGATAACACTAGTTGTCTTATCGCTTACCTTATGAGAAATAACTGAGAAATGTTTCCAAAAATTAACATTCTGTGCCTACAGGTCATCATTCCTCTCGCACTAATACGTGGCACAGGTTTGTTACTGCAACATACATCTGCACAAACTCTCACTGTCCCTGAGATTACCTCTGAAACCATTGGCATTGATGTCGTCCAAAGTGTCACGGCTTGCAGTGTGCCAGACGTGATATTCCTTAGCTCCCTGCTGTCCATTGTGCTTCGCAATTTTGTCTCGACACACCACATACTGCTGGTACAGCACTGGATTCTGGATTCTTGTGATCTGAAACAGTAATGCACTGTCTGCGATGTGTATGTCTCATGCCACAGCCAATATAACTGAATTGGTTGAGCATAATTCTCATCATGTGAAGCAACATGTTGATATTGTAATAAGTTAGTTATACGTCTAACCGCTAATGGATTACTTGTAAGTATACAGCCAGAAAGGGGCCCTGAAATAAATTAGACTATATAGTTAGTTGGTAATTATGAATAAAGTGTGTTGGTGCATCATAGTCACCGCCTACCCTCTTCACCATAATCGCTTACTTGGAATTTTCTCTGGTTATTCATATGAGATGACCACAAACACAAACAGTGTGAACATAGTTTTGTGTCACGTCTGACACATTTATAATTATGTTTGTACAGCACACCATTTTGTGACACATTTATAATTATGTGTGTACAGCACACAATTTTGCAGTTACAATTTTTTTGCTTGTACAGTATTGTTGATTGTTTTGATGCTAATGACCAGACATAAATATAATTAGTAGGTTTCCCATCATAATTCTGTCACCTTTTCAAAATCCAGTTAGAAGGTTGCACCTAACATTCCATTTCACAATATATATAAAATTAATTAACAGTATGGGTCTGTCTTACATATAACATTTAATGCACCATACTTCTCATGGGGAACTTAGTAGACTGTACAACCGATTCCACTCTAGAGGACACAAATTACGCAACAAAGTCCATCAAATTAACCATTCTTTTTAAATGGTCTTATAACTTAACTGACCACGTAGTTTAAGGAATTTTCTTTCTACCAAATATCATAAAAACTACTTTAAGATAACAATGTAACACATCTAAGGAAAAGTGAAAAGCTTACCTCGTAAACTATAATTATACTGCTACAAATTATTACTAGCAGAACCCCAGTGTATAAATTATACTATTGCTTTGTATGCAGACAAGTTGTTAACCTAATATTTGAAACAATGTTTACTCATACGTGGATAAAAAGAAAAGTGTGATTACAATGTCTACTGTTAGTACTCACCTCAACGATGGTGCCTGCTGCTCTTCCAGCCACATGTGTGAATCTGTCCTTGACTTCCTTGTATTCACTGCTTTTCTTGTCCACTGCTTCAAACTTGGTATTTTCATTGCTGGCCATATCAGACCACCACTCACCCAGTACAATGCCATCTGTATACCAGAATAACAGATACCACAAAGCAGTAAATTAGCAAACTGTCAAGGGGAATCTATCCCAGCCCTCCCCACTGAAACATTCTTCCAACCCAAAATAAAACAAACAAAAGACACATTCATCCTAAACACTTCCCAGACCATTTATCCTCAAATTTCGTACAACAACTAATAACCAACAACACCAGATGTTTCATAGTACCTATAGCCCACACTGAATAATTTAATAATTCATTTTTTGTATAAAATATAATAGTTGACTGGAACCAACTTAACAAGTCGCAGTTCCAGGCTGAAATTATAACTGATTTCAGCCGCCTAATCTGCGGCTCAAAGACTCAATAACATGCACACACACCCCCGTCGTATATAATAGCCAATTTTTACTCCTTACGTCGTACGTTATTCAGATTCAGAGCAACACAAGTAACACCTTGGGTAAGCTCCTACATTAATTTTAGTTACATACTTTGCATGCATATGCGAACAATCAACTGTTCGAACTTAACTCCATACAAAGTTAAGATTTTGTCACTACTTTTACATCATACCATTTTCAGGTGTAGAATGTGGAAAATTATATTTACCAAACACCAATCTTCGCTTTATTGTTTTGTGTGTGTGGTTAACTTTATCCGTGTGCTTCTTGAAGTTAACGTTATGTTTGTTTCCTGCATTGTCCACCCAGGCCGTGTTCTCTTGTTTCTTCTGGTAGGCATTTTCAAGTGCGTAGTTGACATAATCTGTACAGTGTTTATAGCCTTGTTTATCAGCATACATCCACTGAACCTAGAAAAAGGAGATTTATGTTATACGCAAACGTGTATGCTGCCATTCTAGTTTGTTTCCAGAATCTGGCACGTTCAACTAATTAATTTGTAGGGTAATTATTCCAGCTTCACTCACGCTACAATTGAAATAGGTTGTATCTGTCAGCACATCATATCTCAGAATGTTACTGATCAATCTCATACTTCAGGGTATTCCATTATTCGACCAGAAGTGACACCACTGAGCTATCGCTTCCACATCGTTCTGTCAATTATATTGTGTTCTGCATATTCTGTTGATGGAAATAGTTGCTTTGCATATGCAGATCATGCAGATCAGCAATGTTTTATGTGCGTTGTGGTGATAATGATATAATTTATAATTGCTCTCGGTGCTTGCGTGCGTGTGTGAATCGAATATCGATTCAAATACGAATATTCAGTGGCCTCAAATTCGATTAGAATATCAAACGGTGTTGAGATGTCTTGCCGGGACGCGGCGTCATTCCGTGGGCATGGGTATGGGCACAAGTTCGTGCCGGAGTGGGTTGCTTTGTGGCCATACGCATCGATCTTTTTTATTTATTTCTGACCTAACCATGAACATGACTTCTTACAGCTGCCAAACGTAGCCTCGCATATCTTATGTGTATATATATATATATATATATATATATATATATATATATTTTTATCGATGTTACGGAAGCGCCGAGCTGTGCGTAGCCACCGTAAATCACGTCGAGTTTTGCACGAATTTGTTTTCTAAATTTTGTTCTTGATTTTATTTTGTAAGCTAATTAGTTCGTATTACCCTAATGGGTGTATATATATATATATATATATATGTATATATATATATATATATATATATATATATATATATACACCCATTAGGGTAATACGAACTAATTAGCTTACAAAATAAAATCAAGAACAAAATTT
>OZ024864.1:32031431-32088931 GCA_964017155.1 Oasisia sp. SBJ-2009 | reverse complement strand
ATGTCCTTGGGCTTGTCCACTCATGCTACTTGCTACCACATTGTCATGTGCTTGTGCACCTCCCGAGGTAGTCTGTACATGTTGGTGTCCATTGCTTTGTGTAACAGGTAAGTATTGACCAGTGCTATCTCCAGTGGCTCCCCACATGGCTCCCTGGTTCCCCTGAAATATGTTAATAAAATGTCAATGTGAACAAAATAAATTGTAAAATGTTAAGTTCTTATACAGAGCAGCCATTATACTTCAACCGTTGGAAAATCCGTTCACTGCAGTACCAATACCAAAATAGATCCTGGTAAGTTTACAGCCATCCTGATGTCACTGCACAGTGATTTCATTCACATTTGATACCAGTCAGCCTCTTATGCTAAGCGAACATCGGGTAATATGAACTAATCTAACACTGATGAAGCCTTAAGATGACATCAAACGTGTATGTGCATGTGTGTGGGTGGTGCTTGCAGGTTTGAGGGCGTGCATGTGTATGCATGATGCATATATATTGTGCTGTGCAAGCAATTGTAGGTGCATAAACCGTGTATGTAGTTGTTGTATTGATAGTTCAACACTGAATGATAGGATATATAGGGAATTCATATACCCATGCTGTAGCAGTTCCATCGGCGTGGGCTGAGGCAGATGGCGGTGGTGACCATGGCGGGGCGGATGCAGTGACACTGTATTCAGCATCTCCAGGTCTGGCATCTAACACACACAACAGAACAAATGTCCACGATATACTTGGTTCTGCATTGTGTCATTGTATTCTACTTAAACAGCAACATTCTAAATGTTCATCATAATAGTAGTCCCACTGGAAATGACAAGAGATTAACAGATACGTTGACAGACATAACGAGAAGAACTATGATCTATTTAGATTGTACTACGTTTAGTGATAATATATTTATTTTGAGCCATTAATTTATCTTCAGAAGTTCTTCGTTTATTAAAGATTCTAAATTTCGGTCATATATGTTATCACTGAACACATTTAGTGTACCTGACAAAGTTGTATCGCAAAATTGAAAAAGTTAAAATGTTAGTTGCCTTTGCTAAATCCTTTATGTATATGATGAATAATAGTGGTCCTAAGATTGAACCTTGTGGTACACCTGTTGTTATAGATAACATATTTGATTTGATATTGCTAATTTCCGTGTATTGTTTACATTTTCTAGATAGCTGCTGAATAAGTTGAGATTTGTTCTATGTACACCATAATATTTCAATGTATCAATTAAAATTACATGATCAATCGTATCAAAAACCTTGGAAAGATCTAAATAAATATTAATTGGTATTTCAACCTTATCCAGTTGGGTTATTATTTTATCTATTAATTACAATGCCGAATATTCTGTTGAATGTTTTAGTCGCAAATCATACTGATGATCGAACAAAAGCTTAGATTCTTTTAAATAAGATGATAATTGTTCAAAATTGTACTTTTGAAAGCTGGTACAAGTGACATGGATCTATAATTACTGAATACTGTTGGCTCACCTTTTCATAGGCTGGAATTACCTTTGCAATGTTTAGTTTATCAGGAGATATTCCTGTTGTTAATACTTAATTTGTTAATAACGTTAAAGATTATTTTGGTTATTGATGGTTCAAGAATATTTAGTAATTTATTGGAGAGACCATCAAACGCGCAGCTACTTTTGTTATATAAAATGTAATTGACTATTGATCTCTTCTTCAACGAATTTAAATGCGAAGTTTCTGTCTTTTTATATTATTTGCTAGATTATTACCTATATAAGTAAGTAAATCATTGCATTTATTTACAATTTCTGTTTTATCTCTCACAGTAGAACCAGTGTCTTTAAAACATATAGGGAATGATGTGTTAGTGTTATGTTTAGACAGGATTTAATTTATACTTTTCCATGTGTTTTTATATAAAATTAAAAATTAAAAAAACATTTGTAGAGATTGTAGAGATGTTTTGCTTTATGAAAACCTGTTTTTAAATGCTGTTGTACGTTTTTAAATTGACCAATAATAACGGTATATTCGGAAGAGGCAGGATTAGGGTTTTGTTTTATTTTTTATTAGTCCCACTGGAAATGACAAGAGATTGACAGATACATTGGCAGACATACCGAGAAGAAAGTTAACATGAGTCAGCAAAAGAAGTGACACAAAGAAAATGTCCAGATGATAGCACTATAACAAGCTTAGTTGCTGGACAGAATGTAGACGTAACCGCAAGTCACCAACATAAAGAATACAAAATTAAATTATGTTCAGTTACCTGAAACAGACATTTATAATATTTTATGTTTCCATTAATAATGCCCATATAGCAGAGGTGAAATGTTTAATTAATATGGGATTATAACAACTAAAATAGGATAAAATGAGTTAGTTTGAAGAAGCTGAAACGTCTGCTCCAGGATTACAAATTATTAGTGGAGCAGCCAAACACTGAAACGTCCTCTAGAATTGTCCATATCGGCATTGTTTGTTAATAGCGGGCCAGCACAACAGCAGAAGTGTTTATGATCTCTGGAACAACAAAGAAGCGGAAGTAATATCCAAAACACATGTACCGTCTGAAAGACTTGCACAGTTTTTGAGGGATAACCTGCTGGGCTTCACCGAACTCACAGGTTGTTCTACAACGTTGCTAATAAACGTTTCTGTACCATCCATACCTTATGCAGGAGATTGCTCGTGATGTGTGCGTCACCTCTGTTGAAAACCTGAATAACCTACCATCGACAATGCCAGATAAGTCCAAGCTTGTTATTACCCCCAACCAGAGACGCTCTGGAAGTTTACATTGCATACGCCAACTGTCAGACAAAGATCTGGCTGCAGGCAGACCAGGAGCATGTGTGTTTGTTGTGTGTGTGTGTGTGTGTGTGTGTGTGTGTGTGTGTGTGCGTGCGTGCGTGCGTGCGTGCGTGCGTGCGTGTGCGTGTGCGTGTGCGTGTGCGTGTGCGTGTGCGTGTGCGAGTGTGTATGGTCATCCCGTCTCCCACCGATACATCTACAAGAACAATGGAGTCAGACAGCTTGAAAGCTATATGGATAAGTCTGCCTTCTACTCAAGATGCGTGCTGGTCATCTGCGGATGCAGAACGGCCCGTTGGAATTGATGCAAAACGAACCCAATAGCGGATGTGATGGGGTGGACTGTTGCTAATCAGCTGGCCAACAGACTCGTGTACATGTGAATATGATATGTTATTGCCCCAATTGGTTTAAATAGTGGACTAGACACATCGTTCAAATGCATATGGGAACATTCGAGGAAAAATATCAAGTGTTCAACACTATTTCAAATAATAAAACGTGTTTTTAGAGACAAACGTACTTTTATGGTTCATTATTCAATGCTTTAACATTGTTACGTGAATGTTTACTTGTCAATTATATTGGCTTGGTGCAAGTATATGAAAACAAAATAATTGGTTTCGTTAGATATATTGAGTGTGGTCCAAATTAAAGCAAAAACCCAAAATACAAATGTTTAACCTTTCCTGTCCTTGAAAATTACCTTAATATCCGGAAAAAGCAGCGTTTTCTGCACAGCATGCCATTATATTCTACAGTTATTTTGTCTTTCTTACCACATATAACAGAAAATACTAAGAAAACAAATATGTATATCTACACATAAGCCTTACATGCAAATAAAGCACCAGTTGACTAAATAACTTAGTTATGAGTGGAAAGGTGGGAAATGTATGTTCACAGGTTTGATTGCATACTTTCGTAGCTGACAATGTATTAGCCGATACGATATCTCTCTAAAATGTGTTCATTGTAAAATAACATTGTTGGTTTTAACTCACTAAGAGGGTACAATTCACCAAGAGGTAGTGGAGAAGAGATTGGTAGAACCAGGTAATTCCAGTTAAATAAAAATCACTTTCTGCCAAAGGTAGGACTTGGAAAATGTCTATGATATTTAGTTAAAAACAAAGTAACCGAATGTCTGACGTGTTCAGTAATAATATTTATTATTTAGATTTAACGAATATGATCTAATCAATATAACAGAACATGTTTAAGATATTTATATTGGTTGATATTTATATTGATGTATTACGTATTGTCCATTTTCCTTAGATGTTTAACTAGTCTGAAGTTGCACAACAATCAAGTATCCTTCACACTTTTTGTTAGGCTTGAAAACAAAATAACACCTATTGAGTATTGATTAAAGTAGTCAGATGCGTAATGAAATGTGGATGACATATGCAGAGTGAGTGGAGACAGACTAGAAAGAGCAGGGAAAGCAGAAGAGGGTGGCAAACGATGACGAGGAAACCAAAGCCGAGATGGAATGAATGATATAATGGAACAGGATTTGTGTGATACACCAGTAATGGTCAGAAAGAGGTGGAGATTTGATAAGAACAGCAGAAGAACCCATTGAGTGTGACTCCTCCCACAATGAAGTAAGAGGGAGTAGGTGTAGGTAAGAAATGTTCATTTGTTCAAGTGAATACCTCAAGTCACAACTAGTGTTGCTTACCAGACAAGCTTCCAAGACTCTTGCGGAATTCCCCCAGTTCATGGTCTGACTTATGAACCAGTGACACCATCTTCACACATGTCTGCTGGTGTTTGTCTAGGAAATCTTTCACTGATGTGACGATGATCTTGGTGCATCTGTCAACGGGAAATTGCATAGCTCCTGTGCTCAGAGCAGGAAAGGCAATTGAAATCAGGCTACTTTGTTCGGCAGCTTTCATACTTCTTTTAACAGCAAGATAGAGTTCCTGTTCCTCGTTGAGAGATCCACCTTGCCAACGTGGGCCCACTGCATGAATCACCTTCTTGCATGGGAGACGGCCTGGTTTGGACACATAAACCTGGCCAGGTTTAACCATTCCATGTTTGCCCACATAGTCTTTACACTCCAGCTGAATTTCTGAACCTCCTGCAACAATAAGCTGAACATGTCATAAGGCTATGGTCTATGCGTAGATTCTACCATATGTAAACAGTTATTGCATCATTACATAGCCACGCCACGTAATTCCGTCACACACTGAAACTATGTAACGCGGAAGACTGCCTTTTTCCATACGCATGATTTCACTCCGCTAGAATATATTAAAATATATAAGTATAAGTTTTATATATATATATATATATATATATATATATATATATATATATATATATATATATATATATATATATATATATATATATTTCAGCGAAGTGACTGCCTCTGTTCCCTAAGCAACACAGGGTGACTCAAACTAAAAACAGAACTACCCTATAACGATATGCACAGTGAGGGATATATGTGAATGACAATAACAGAAGTGATGGTATTTCGTAACAAGCTGCTACTGACAACACATTGTACCTGCTTTCACAATGGCTTTCCCAAGTCCTCTACAATGATCCAGTCTGTCATTTGCTGCGTTGACTATGGCTTCGGCACGGAATGTCGTCAAGTCCCCTCGAACCACTTGCACTGTGCAGCCTCCCCTCTGGATGCTGTATAAGACAGTACTGCCGTCAGACGTGGCAGCCTTTCTTGCCACAAGTTGGAGTATTTGAACCTTAGCCTCTGCCACCGGGTTTACCATTCCTGACAGACTAATGATACCTCCCCTCTCCGTGATGGTCAACAAACCAGCATACTTGGAATGAAGAGCTTCTTTCATTGCAGCGAACTCTTCAGTTTCGATAGTTCCTGCAGAATCTGTACATTGCTCGTCACGTGTTTCCTTCCTGATCTTAGTGATGGCCTTCTCCAGGTGACCTTTGTTGCGAGCATACACGCGAAGTGTTTTGTCTCCTTCATGTGCGTACACAGCAACTATGCCTTTCTCTTTGAACACACCCACCATGTGTCTTATCATCGTAATGCCTCGCATTACTTTGATCAGCTCTGCAGACATTTTTAGAGTACTACCTTTCATCTTGTCTACAAGATCATGCATGGCACTGACAGCTCTGGCGACCTCCGATTCTTTGCCATCAAATGTCACTGAACGGACTCGTGTGTCAATTGTCAGAGTCAAGCCTGACAACTTCTTTTGTTGGTGTGTTGTAAACCTCTGTGCATGCAGCATTCTGAGTTGGTATAACTTCAGCTGTATGGAGCGACGTATCGTTTTTTCTGGACCAGAATGCACTGCTGCTGTAGCACTGCCACTTTGCCCAGTTCTTGTGGATGGAACATTTTGCTTTCCTGTCAGTTAAATAACATACATTAACCAAGCCAATCATGTAATATAACAATAATGAAAATGTTAGAAATAATTACTTCTCAAGAAAATATATGGAATGGTCTGTATATTTATTGATACGTAATTATGTCCAATGTAAACTACCGAGAAACTCCATCGTCTGGAAATAATGAAAATGACAAATCTAAAGAAATAATGACTGGAATTACTGTGCGCGCGTGCGCGCAGGCGTGTGTGCGTTTATTTGTGGACCATATCCCTATAAGTGTTCATGTGTCAGGCTGAAAATGTGCATGTGACCTGGTGTGCCCATGTGGATGGTTTATGGATTCAGACTTTTTCAAAATTTAATCGATGGTAGTCCTGTCCTGAGTGGCGCAGGCTTTAATCTATACACATGTTTTTCACATGCATCTTTCCATCTGCGGAATTTGGTGAATTACCGATGACACATTTGGTGAATAACCGATGACACATCGATTGATGGTCTTGCCATATGATATCATGTATACTGACCGATAATGGGAAATATATCATATACGACATTGGGTCAAACAGGTCTCCACTATACATCAGCTACACCCCCCTTCGACGATACGAAGCACTTAAGATATGGTGATAGATGGATCTAAACATCGTATTTAAATAAAGACAACTTGCATTTGGTTGTTTAAATGAAAATATAGCTTAAAACATGATGGCGGTAACTGTTTAGTTTAACAGGAATCTACCGGGTTATTGATGCAGCTCCTATCACTGCCAGGGAAGAGAAATTTGCTACTATGTAACCCCTATACATAAATCACCACAGGGGTTTGCATCATCAGGTCTGCAAAAAGGCCAGGCAGAAATTTATATTGTAGTTTTGGGGAGGTCCTGAGATGCCCTTATAAAAGTCTAGTGAACTACACATTTTAGGTGTGCAATGATTACAATTCCTTGTACCACATTACTGAGGCAATTTCATTACACCAAAAAGCTTGATGAAGTTATATTTATGCATGAACCTATGTAGTAAAGAGTTATACATGTGTCAAAGCCAATGCCACCTCGTTTACCTAAGTGTTGTTGGCAAAGTAAATCGTGTAAAGGTTACACACATACAACGTGTTTATGTAGCTATTATGGTGTTTTTACCAGTGTAATTCCTGAAGTTGAGGAAATATTTTGGACATATTTTATTATTATATTTACCTTTAATAAATTGTGTCAAAACCAACAGGAAATACAATTTCATTATAGTTGCAATAACGTTATATTAATAAAAATAAACACAACATATAATGTTAGAAACAAAACTCCAGTCGTGCTAAGTGCTCCCATGCCTTAGTTATTTTGTGCACATGCTGCTGGGATTCTTAGGGATTAACCTGAAAGATAAACTGATAAAAACTCTTAGCCTATGAACACCTGAATGTTTTGCACGTCATATGCAAAGTGTGTAGGAGTTAACTGCTGACATATCCGCTGAAACACACGCACGCCTACACATCCACATACACACTCACACATACACGCACGCACATGCACACGTACATACACAAACATGCATGCTCATATATCATATATGTACTATTATGTTTCTGATTATATTTAGATACGAACCTTCTGGGTGGGGTGAACGCGGCTCACTGGCTCCCCCAGATGCCACAATGGCCTGAAAAAGGTTCACATTTCAACAAATTAAAATATTTCATTCTGCAATTAAAGAGCAAAGAAATATGTCCAAATAAAGTTAGTTATAATGTTATAATATTTCGTTATATACAAATAAATGTGTGCATCATACAATTTAAATTAGGCTAATAGCAGTCACTGGTCATATAGTACTGAACAAACCAATTCAAACAACATTCTTTCGAAATGGCACTTGTCCTTTTGTCCTAGAAAAGTGATTGCAGCAAAGCAATATTTTTATTTGAGGTTATTCAAACGTTCAAGTCAAACGATGCACACTGCAATTTTATTAGACTAGTGTGTTATGTAGGCATCCCGTAGTTCTATAAAAGAGACTCTATGTCAAGACCCCCAAATCCCAGACGTCCCCACGTGTAGCACATAGAAGTGGTGCTTCTAGCGTCACGCGTGGACAAGCTAAATATAAACCTGTTCCAGTGACAGTGGGTGTCCAGCAGACAATTTATTGCAGGTATCAATTGTATTAACAACACGCAAAACTGACTTAATGAGACTTCCAACAGAAGCAGACTGGTAACTGAATACTTGGTAGTAGTTTTCACAATGAAACATTCACAGGAACAGTAATATGATTGTAAACGACCTGTTGCGGCCGCCAAACATCCCGTCACATATCCTATATACATAATACACACAGTGGATTACAAAATAAAATCATTTTCATTCCTGTAACGAATACAAGTCATAAAACAAACTCGCGCAAAACTCGTCGGCAAGCCGGCATGCCCACCTCAGCCGGTACGCGTGGCTCAGCGTTATTGTACCGCGGTGTCACTACATTTAATTTGCTTCAAAAAAATTAACTGGGTATAGATACACAAACTAATCTTAAGCCGACCTACACTACTAAGCATCGACGCCTCGTCCCAACACTGATATGGTAATCATAGAGTTACGCGTTTAGCTGCCGAAGGTGTCCTGTTGCCGTCGAGTATTGCGTGAGTTAGTTTCGTGAATTGTATTCGTTTCAATAATGTAAGTGATTTCACCGTGTAACCTAGTGTGTGTGTGTATATATATATATATATATATATATATATATATATATATATATATATATATATATGATATGTGAGGAAAATATGGCGGCCGTAGGTGATCGTATTGTACGTCAGAAATTAAAAGATTGCCGTCCAGTTTCGGTACCTGCGCATTTTGCGCTTCACTGGGTGGAGTTAGTTTAGTTTTGACCGCCTGAGGCGCTGGCGGTAGTGGACGCGTGACGTTACACCCCCGCAGGTGAAATGCCAAAAATGTCAGCATCAGAGAGGCTTAGTAAATCTCCTTAAACACTTACTAAATTATCTAAGATTTATATACAAATTATGTCATATGTTAAAGTACACATTACTTAATGGCTTGAGCATTTGCTATATTTAGGGTTGATTGCTCCTTTAAATGTAACGGATTGCCTACCTGCTCATTATTCTCTTTCGCTAAGTTACATTTATTTACAACGTTCTTTTATGTTTCGTTTATAGTATGTTGCCCGTATTTATATCAGTACAGCAATGGACTAGCTAAGACGTCACCTAGGGATATTGCAGCGTATTACAGGCGCATTTCATAAACAATGAATTAGTGTACGGCTGCCTAATTGTATTTTCTGTAATTTGGAGAAACATTATGAAATGAATTTATCCTCGTGTTTTGGTTTGTATTTGGCGGGCCGAAATCACAAAACAGTTTTTTGTAACACGTGCAATATCCCTAGATGTCCCTTTATCTAGTATGTTGCAATATTGACGTAAATTCTGGCGACATACTATAAGCGAGATAAAAGAACATCATACCAACATTTTAATTTAGTGACAAAAGGTAATGAGCAGATGGGCATAGCATTAGCTGTATCTAAAAGATGCATCCTATCCAATGTAAATATGTCAAACGTATCAAAAATAGTATTTACAAGTTACAGTAACTGGGCAACATGCCAACATTGAGTTAAATAGATAGTAGTAGATGGTTAAATTAAACCAAACAATAAAATAAATTCACTTTCCTGTTGGATGTATAATTGGTACGTATAAATTAGTTTGGATATCTAAAGCATAGACATGTTGTAAACACTAATTTTTTGAACGTAAACCATTGCTCTCACCAAATTGTACATTTACTGGTGATTGACCATATATTAAATATCGCACACACATACCTATGTCTAAAGGTAGACATACATGTATACAAACGCGCGTACATATGACATATATAAAAACATGCATGTTTACAAACATGCTGGAAACGTGCATGTATGCATGAATTCATGCATACATACACATTACAATAAATAAGAATAACTGTTAACTAATTTGTATTCAAATTATTAACATTTCGGAGATGCCTTAGACATCAACACTAATCGAATAAAACGTAGAATATTACGGACTCCCCAGTCCTCCAGGTGGTGGCATTAATTTGACACTATATCATGCAAGGACACATTTGTTTACGCAATGTATTGAGTATTGCAGCTCATAGCAAATTGCACAATGTTCTAATGACAGAGTTACCCATTTTTAGACGCACCTTACACGTTCCACACGTAAATGTTGAACTCTGTGGTGAACATGTTTTGCGAACTTCGTGGGACTTGAACAGCGGGTTCCGGTTGTGCTTATTCATGCACCCTTCGCAGTACTTCAACTCGCATTTAGTGCAGTACCATGCGGCTGTGACATCCTGGCATTCGCTGTATACATTATCTTGAGGACGGTTGCGTGTCTTCATCCTTCCGATCCTACATATCATCTCATTTGCCCTGAAATCATCACGCAACCCGGAAATGACATTCGCCGGAACAGATGTCACTTCTCTGCAGTTGGGACAACGAAGATTTCCCGACTTTCCACTGGCGTTGTAGACACCTTGAAGACACATCTCGCAGAACGTGTGTGTGTGTGTGTGTGTGTGTGTGTGTGTGTGAGTGTGTGTGTGTGTGTGTGTGTGTGTGCATGCGTGTGCGCGTGCATGGATGCCTGTGTGTATGTGTTACATTCGAACTTTACAAAGCAAGTGTTATAACAATTGAGACACAAATCAACAGAAAACCCAATGAATCTGTAGCCGACCACGATCCGACAATGACTGTTGAATTTATCATAGTTAATTGACTATCTTCAACAGGTGAGTGAGTGAGTGAGTGAGTGAGTGAGTGAGTGGGTTAGTGAGTCAATGAGTGACTGGGAGAGTGAGTGAGTGAGTGAATGAGATATGTATATATGTACATACATATGTCAGAACTGAATAGCTAAGTCCCCTGTGGTGAGAGAGAGAGGGGGATTAGTCCCATATACACACCAGACAGAGAGAGAGGAATTTATCTCAAATACTGAAATTTTTAATGTGAGTGTTTATCATTTTGTATGTCACAGGAACATTACACATATATCGAAAATAATTTAACAAAATGTAATGTTGTATGTATATACGCCTGCTTTTTTGTGGCACAATTTAGAACGTAATCCCACATACTTTCAAACAGCATCCTCCCCCTGTGTTCAAATGTCACGTCAAACAGGTTGGTATCATTTAGTGATAGGCCAGTCAAAGTTGACAAGGTCTCTGCGAATGTTTTGAAAAATACGTCCGTCCACCTTGCAGTGTGGTGAATATGATAGTGTCGCATGTGTGGAGTGAGTCGCAAGAACATAAACATCGTGAACAATATCGCGAACAAATATCCAACTTGTCTACCTCCACCCCTCTTTTTTCCTATATCGTCATCCGGCAAAGAGCTTGGGCGACAGCATGCAACATAATCAGGAAGGGAATAGCGTCAATTAAGTAAGCCAATTAGTTTATAAAGTCACAAGATGAAACACTCTCATATCTATTACAAAAACAGTGGTTCTAGGTAAATATGTTAGTGGAGCCATATCCCATCAGTGTTCCCTGTATGAAAAGCAGTCCGGGGGCGTGGAGAATATCACCAATCTATGCAACACCCGGTGAGGATATGCATGGTATACTTGATGTAAAACCTGACTCTCAATATTGCAAAAGCTTCACAGCATCTGTACGTCATTATCCTGCTCAAGCGAGTAGGAGTAGCACCCCATTATCTCGTCAGGATATATAGTGAAATCATCAGCTCCGTCATCGAGTACGCCTGCCAGGTGTGGCATACGAGTCTAACAAAACAAAAATAAACAAACAACAGCTTGAGAACACACATGTTCACCATATTTCGTGGAATGTATTATGACGACGCCATCGCCACTGCAAGTCTACCAACGCTGTCAGACCGGAGACAGGCGCTTTGCAGGTCTCTGTTCGCGAGAATGCAGCAACCCAATAACAAACTGCAACCATCTCCTGCCTCACACAGGACACCTAATTATGCACTCTGTAAAGCACGTGTTTACAGTATTCCTCGCTGTAGGACCGAACTCTTGTGTCATACAGACTGTACAATTGTCAGTAACTGGACAGTCCTATTCACATGCGTGTATTACTTGCTATGGACTGTGATTCTCTTTAGCTCTTTATTCAGTTATCTATTTTATACAATTTAGATATTTAATGAGTTGTATATGCCATTTATATTTTTAATAATATACTTTGCTAATTGTTTAATAATTTGTTTCTTACACTTTAATCAGTCAAAATGTATATATTCATGTTATAGGCCATGCATAGTTTATTATCCTACTTTATGTTAGCGTTTTATAATTTTACCACATACTCTAATTAGATTTGTTTTATTAGTTATGCTTTCATAGATAGTTCTACTAATATACATTAGAGAATGGTTTTATCAGTGGTAATGTTCTTAGTGTACTTTTCAGCTACAGTGGCTGCGAGAGAATGAACGTCGTCAATATTGTTATCAGTATTATTGGTGAATATGTGCCCCTCATGAGTCAGATAATCACATTAATGCCGGTGCCGTAGCAGTTTGGAACGTACAGTATATAAAAGAACCAATGAGGGCGACAAGCACCTGGAAGTGACCACACTCAGTACGAGCATGGAAAGGTCAGCTACGTTAAACGGTTCTAAACAAGGCTGACTCCTTCAGTGAGATCTCATACGACCATAACGTTGCAACCGGGGCATTACATATTAAATTAATCACAAACACGGTGAAATTTACACGACCGTCTTCGATGTTGATGAAAGTTGAGGTTTTAATTTATGATTACGAGTCTATGCTTCCCACCATCCGACCTCGATACCCGAATCTGTAGGAGTATTATCGTGCGCAGTTGAATACTTCAGGAGTTGTGTATTTTAAAGCATTTTTACGCCAATGCCACAAAATAGGCATATAGGCAATAAGTACAATTATAATGATATGTTAGTATGCAAACGGCGGCTAACTTCGAAGAATATGTTTTGTTTTGCTTCCACTAATTTATATCAAACGCTACGCACTAATTTATATCAAACATAAGAAACTATGCCAACTACCACTGCGATATATTCAATAGTAATTATGGAACATGCATGAAGAGACAAATCTACAGCTCATGCGTACTTCCGATAACAATTTACGACGTGGAGACATGTCCATTCACCAACTATACAAGGATAAATTATATGCAACAAAAATGGTTAAGCTTAGTTGCAAAGACATATTATTAATGTACTTGCGTACGTGTTTGCCTAGTCTCCGTATACAAAGTATATTGTACCGTGCATATACATACGTATACGCGTTCTCTCCCATCGAACTCCATGCTAGAGCGCGAGTTGCGGACACACACACACACGCACACGCACACGCACACGCACACGCACACGCACACGCACACGCACACGCACACGCACACACACACACACACACACACACACGCTGTGTTTACAATACAAATCTGATAAGTCGCACGTCTGATGTGTCCTGTACGGCCGTAAGCGAAATGCGGCTCGCGTTTGTTTTGATGTTCCGGTTCAGTGGTCACCGGTATTTAGCGTAGTGGAGACCTCTAGCGTGGTATCGAAGAATCAACGGTGGCACTTCATTGGTAGGAGTGGTAGCCGTAGGGCAAAGGAACTTCACTCATTCTAACAAACTTGCAAACTCGAAACGCACAAGCTAGCGCCACAAAGATATACGACGATAATTGTAAAACATACCGTGTTCTCAGTCGAACTGGACGAAACTGTATCTCACACTGGTGGGTCGTTCAACGTCACGTCAGTCTTACACTGACCGACCTAGTCCTAGACCTAGCTAGTGGTCCGGCCCGGACAGTCGCTAGTTTTCAAAGTCACGTAACTCGTTCACAGTCCAGCCTTTTGTACGACTTTTAAAACGTCCATTTTCTCCACCGACGTTACACTCCATAACGAGTAGTAGCGCACACCTGTAGACATGTTGCTCATCGTCAAACAGGGTATAATTATATTATAATACTTCCTGCATTTCCTTGTGTCGTTTCAACCCGGAAGAGTGGTAGTCTAGTGTAGCTTGACTCCGCGATATGGCGCCACCATATATTACTGTCGCAATCATGCCCCTTGGTGTGGCAGCACTAGTTCGCTCCTCGCTACTTCCTGGTTAGTGGGGATATAGTCCTGCTCAAAACAACTGCATTGTGCCATTTGTGCTCATTTCTGGGAAACACTTAATGTAGGACTGATTGAGTTAAAAATATAGTTTTATGTAGTATTGTATCAGACCGGCTAAATGATGCATTTGTGAGACAGTGACGAGAGGCGTACTTCAGCCTAGAGGTGTCGATCAACATGGGCAATTGCCTGCTGCTTCGAGCAGAAACGAAGAGGTAATCAGGTTAGAATTATGGATTGTTGGATAATGAGATATGATAATTTCTCGAATCATATACATGTCATATATAAATGGAGGCTGGTTAACGTATTCAATTGTCAGTATCATAGCTTCAAAAACCTAGCGGGAAATCAAAGTGACGTTACAATGGCCGCACCTTGCCGCACCAAGTATGTTAGACGACTCAGATCTTGCGAATGTGTAGATACTTTGCAATATGAATAGACGAATTACGGGTGTTGAGAATCAACGAGTTAACATTGGAGAAGGCGAGGAAGAAGGCACGCCTAAAGACACATTTCTTCTAACTGTTCTCGCGGCTCAGTTTAATGTTTGTGTACTTCTATCGATATTTTATTTAACCTATTTATATATTTATTATACATAATATTATACACATTTATTCATCTTAACTAATTCATGTTATTATATTTATATTGACTTGTTTTATAATTGTTTATATATGTCACTGGTATACTTATGTGTTTTTCTTCTGGTGTGTATTTGTATTTTAGGATTTTAATGTATGTAAAGCGACAGGAACAATTTGAAATTGGATGTGGCGCTATATTAAATAAAATATAATATTATTATTATAAGAAGTATGGTGAGGAAAAAGCCTGGTGTGATTAAACACTGGAGGAGGTGAGGAAGGAGGCTGGTGTGAGTGAACACTGGAAGAGGAGAGGAATTAGACTGGTGTGAGTGAACACTGGAGGAGGTAAGGAAGGAGGCTGGTGTGAGTGAACACTGGAAGAGGTGAGGAAGGAGGCTGGTGTGAGTGAACACTGGAGGAGGTGAGGGAGGAGACTGGTGTGAGTGAACACTGGAGGAGGTGAGGAAGGAGGCTGGTGTGAGTGAACACTGGAGGAGGTGAGGAATGAGACTGGTGTGAGTGAACACTTGAGGAGGTGAGCAAGGAGGCTGGTGTGAGTGAACACTGGAGGAGGTGAGGAAGGAGGCTGGTGTGAGTGAACACTGGAGGAGGTGAGGAAGGAGACTGGTATGAGTGAACACTGGAGGAGGTGAGGAATGAGGCTGGTGTGAGTGAACACTGGAGGAGGTGAGGAAGGAGACAGGTGTGAGTGAACACTGGAGGAGGTGAGGAAGGAGGCTCGTGTGAGTGAACACTGGAGGAGGTGATGAATGAGACTGGTGTGAGTGAACACTGGAGGAGGTGAGGAAGGAGGCTGATGTGAGTGAACACTGGAGGAGGTGAGGAATGAGACTGGTGTGAGTGAACACTGGAGGAGGTGAGGAAGGAGGCTGGTGTGAGTGAACACTGGAGGAGGTGAGGAAGGAGGCTGGTGTGAGTAAACACTGGAGGAGGTGAGGCAGGAGACTGGTGTGAGTGAACACGGGAGGAGGTGAGGAAGGAGGCTGGTGTGAGTGAACACTGGAGGAGGTGAGGAAGGAGGCTGGTGTGAATGAACACTGGAGGAGGTGAGGAAGGAGGCTGGTGTGAGTGAACACTGGACGAGGTGAGGAAGGAGGCTGGTGTGAGTGAACACTGGAGGAGGTGAGGAAGGAGGCTCGTGTGAGTGAACACTGGAGGAGGTGAGGAATGAGACTGGTGTGAGTGAACACTGGAGGAGGTGAGGAAGGAGGCTGATGTGAGTGAACACTGGAGGAGGTGAGGAATGAGACTGGTGTGAGTGAACACTTGAGGAGGTGAGGAAGGAGGCTGGTGTGAGTGAACACTGGAGGAGGTGAGGAAGGAGGCTGGTGTGAGTGAACACTGGAGGAGGTGAGGAAGGAGGCTGGTGTGAGTGAACACTGGAGGAGGTGAAGAAGGAGTCGGGTGTGAGCGAACACTGGAAGCGGTGAGGAAGGAGGCTGGTGTGAGTGAACACTGGATCAGCTACGTCAAAATGTTCTAAACAAGGCTGACTACTTCAGTGAGATCTCATAAGACCATAACGTTGTAACCGGGGCATTACATGTCAAATTAGTCACAAACATGATGAAATTTACACGACCGTCTTCGATGTTGATGAAAAGGTTTTAATTCATTATTACGAGTCTATGCTTCCCACCATCCGACCTCGATACCCGAATCTATAGAAGTATTATCGTGCGCAGTTGAATACTTCAGGAGTTGTGTATTTTAAAGCATTTTACGCCTATGCTACAAAATGCACACATATAGGCAATAAGTACAATTATAATGATCTGTTAGTATGCTAACGGCGGCTAACTTCCAATAATGTTTTGTTTTGCTTTGCTTTCACCATTACTACGCATTAATGTATATCCAACAAAAGAAACAATTCAAACTACCACTGCGATATATTCAATGGTAATTATGGAACATGCATGAAGAGACAAATCTACCTCTCATGCGTACTTTCGATAACGATTTCCGGCGTGGAGACATGTGCATTCACCAACCATACAATACCAACCTGACATGTGCAACTAGGGATGGTAGAACTCTTGACCATTGTTACACAACCATCAAGGGTGCGTACCGTTCCATCCGTCGCGCACCACTCGGCCGCTCGGACCACGCCATGGTTTACCTGGTGCCGACTTACAAACAGCAATTGAAACGTGTTAAGCCAACCGTGAAAACTGTGAAACAGTGGTCAGTGAATGCAATGGAGACACTTCGCGGCTGTTTTGAATGCACCGATTGGGGAGTATTCAAAGAGGCCGCAGCCGACATTGACGAGTACACCGAAACAGTCAGTGATTACATCACCTTCTGCGAGGGCCTCTGTATACCTACTAAAACAATAACAATCTACCCCAACGACAAACCGTGGTTCAATACTTCTATTAAACACAAGCTTCAGGTGAAACATTATGCATTCAAAGCCAATGATAAAGATAAATACAAGAAAGCGAGATATGAAGCGGAAAATGCCATCAAGACCGGCAAGGCGAAATACCGTGACAAACTTGAAGAGAATCTGTCCACCAACAACTCCAAGAACATTTGGCAGGGACTGAAGGCCATAACGAACTACAAGCCGTCTCCCAAGAACACTACGGCTACCGACACTAATAATCTTCCTGACAGATTGAATGACTGCCGGTTTGATAAACTGAACACTACTTCTCCTTCCTGTATCACTCCCTCCTCATCCCTCCCTCCTTTCGCAGTGGATGAATATGTTGTTAGAAGCATGTTTCAACGTTTAAATAGCAGAAAAGCTGCCGGACAACATCTCTCCATGTCTACTTAAACTGTGTGCCGACCAGCTGTCGAGTGTATTCACAGACATATTCAATGTGTCTCTTTCCCAATGTAAAATCCCTCATTGCTTCAAAAAATCAACTATCATTACTGTTCCCAAGAAATCTACAGCCTCTTGTTTAAACGATTACAGGCCTGTTGCCTTGACTTCTGTAGTCATGAAGACACTCGAGCGCTTGGTCCTGCAGTTTCTGAAATCAATTATCGATCCATTGCTTGACCAATTTCAATTTGCATATCGCAACAATAGATCCGTTGACGACGCTGTCGCCATAGGGTTGTTTCACGTTCTTAAACATCTCGACAGCCCAAATACTTACGCTAGGATCCTTTTTGTTGATCTTAGCTCTGCTTTTAACACGATTATCCCATCAAAACTTTTCGATAAGATACAGAGTCTCGGTGTTCCTCAATCCATGTGTCTGTGGATCCTCGATTTTCTTTTAAATAGGCCGCAGGTTGTAAAAATAGGCGACAACTTATCATCATCAGTTACGTTATCCACTGGCACGCCTCAGGGCTGTGTTCTGTCACCAATGTTATACTCTCTTTTTACACATGATTGTTTATCTTGTCACATAGGTACTAAAATACTGAAATTTGCCGATGACACTACAGTGATAGGGATTATAACAAATTCTGATGAATCTGAATATCGGGACCAAGTAAACAAACACATCAGTTTGTGCAGCGATAACAATCTGGAACTTAATGTAAATAAAACGAAAGAAATGATTGTGGATTTTAGGAAAAAGAAATCTTCTCCACCCTCGCCTCTAGTGATCGATGGCAGGACAGTTGAAATCGTCCAACATTTCAAATTTCTCGGTTCAACAATCTCCAGTAATCTTTCATGGGAACTAAATGTTGTAAATATTGTCAAAAAGGCCCAGCAGCGGCTGTACTTTTTAAGAAGGTTAAGATCGTTTGGTTTGACCACACAGGTCATGCTCAACTTTTACAGAGCTGTAATCGAGAGTGTTCTGACATTTTCTATCTCAGTATGGTTTGGATCGATTACACAGAAGGAAACGCTCAGATTAAACAGAGTTGTGAAAACTGCTTCCAGAATCATTGGCAGAGACCTTCCCAGTCTTGAAATACTGTATCAGCAGCGTCTGTTAGGAAGAGCGACTCTCATCTCTCAAGATACATCCCATCCTGCCCATGACCTATTTGAACCTCTCCCATCTAGTCGCCGATTCAGATCCATAAAAACCAGGACCAACCGCTTTAGTACTAGCTTTTTCCCCTTAGCCGTTCAAGCTCTGTCAAAACAGAAGTGATTTTCTCCCACCCGCAGCAAACACATAGTCCACTTTCCGATGAGTTTTAGTATGTATATTTTATCATAATTTATTATATTTTATATTTTTATTTTTTTATTTCATATTTTACATTTTAAGCTACTATATTTCTACTAGATCGTATCAATTATTTATCGATGTTATTATGAGCAATTTTTTATGCGGACCTTTTTATGTGATTGTTCTTATTTATTTAATTTAATGTAGTAGTATATTTTAACATCATTGTTTGGTGCATGTGAATGTATTGTCATGTGAATGTACTATTACGATGACCAATATCATTACACATTCCAATGTTTTATTGTAACTACAATGTGAACACATGGCAATAAAGCTATCTTATCTTATCTTACAAAGATAAATTACACGCAAAAAAATGGATAAGCTTAGTTACAAAGATATATTATAAATGTACTTGCGTACGTGTTTGCCTAGTCTCCGTATACAAAGTATATTGTACCGTGCATATACATAAGTATGCGCGTTCTCTCCCATCGAATGCGAGCCCCGGACACGTAAGCATGCCCACATGCATGCACGCACGCACGCGTAGGCATCCACACGCACGCACGCACGCACGCACGCACACACACTGAAGCAGCAATTACCAATTACTAAAGAAGTAATCGTTTACTGACTGTAGCTTTGCTACGCTTCCCTTTGTTAACACCGTAATGACGGCACAGCTGTGTTAACAATACAACAACAGATCTTATAGAGCTCTATAGAATCATTGATACAACTCTGATACCTCGCACGTCTGTTGTGTCCTGTACGGCTGTAAGCAATATGCGGCACGCGTTTGTTGTGATGTTCCGGTTCAGTGGTCACCGGTATTTAGCGTAGTGGAGACCTCTGGCGTGGTATCGAAGAATCAACGGTGGCACTTCACTGGTAGGAGTGGTAGCCTTAGGGCAAGCAGAAACTTCTCTCATTCTAACAAACTTGCAAGCTCGAAACACACAAGGTAGCGCCATAATACGACGATAATTGTAAAACCTACCGTGTTCTCAGTCGACCTGGACGAAACTGTATCTCACACTGGGGGTGTGTCGTTCAACGTCACGTCAGTCTTACACTGACCGACCTAGTCCTAGACTTGGCCAGTGGTCCGGCTCGGACAGTCGCTAGTTTTCAAAGTCACGTAACTCGCTCACAGTCCAGCCTTTTGTACGACTTTTAACACGTCCATTTTCTCGACCGACGTTACACTCCATAACCAGTAGTAGCGCAAACCTGTAGACATGTTGCTCATCTCAAACACGGTATAATTATATTATAATACTTCCTGCATGTCCTTGTGTTGTTTCAACCCGGAAGAGTGGTAGTCTAGTGTAGCTTGACTCCCCGATATGGCGCCACCATATATCACTGTCGCAATCATGCGCCTTGGTGTGGCAGCACTAGTTCGCTCCTCGCTACTTCCTGGTTAGTGGGGATATAGTCCTGCTCAAAACAACTGCATTGTGCCGTTTGTGCTAATTTCTGGAAACACTTAATGTAGGACTGATTGAATTAAAACATATTTGTATATCTAGTATTGTATCAGACCTGCGAAATAATAATGCATTTGTCAGGCAGTGACGAGAGGCGTACCTCGATCAGCCTAGAGCCCAGGTGTCCCTGGCTTAAACTTAAAGGGGTACTGAAGCGGCTGAACAACCACAGTCCAAACATAAGAACATATCATTTACAGCACTTGTGACCATAATTTGACAAGCACAGCGTCACGGTATATTTTTAATAAATTTTCAAAGTGAGCTACTTTCGACACAGGGCGTCGCCATTTTTTCCAGGGACTTGGCTGGTTTGATTGGGGTTTGTTTACAATCACCGGAAGCTGCCAGTCAAAAGGCTTCGAAGCTTAGCTCTCGCAAAAACCGACGAAGCGCATTAAAACAAATATAATTAAACACATTAATGCAGTGTATACCATATAGATATACCATAATTGTTAGTAAGCATTATTTCACATATTTCCACAATGTATTCCTGCAGAAAAAGCAGGTTAGAGATGATGAAGTTTGCGTGTCTGCCGGCGGCGAGTTCAGCGGTGTCGGCGGTGATCACTTTCGAACGCCGATTGCAAGCCTAAGTTCGAATGTGACGAGCACAACGAGGCGCTGAACATCAAAACATAAGTTTCGACCAGAGCTACAGGTCCGTGTTTGATTGATTTGATTGCATATAAGTACGCAGCGACGAAGTAAAGTTCGTCGAACTCGACAGGAAAACCGGACATGATTTCCTTATTTGGTTATGTGATTCGGCGCGTAGGAAGTGACAAGCCGAAACCCGCTTGTTTGTTACCAAGGCGACTCGGCACTCACGAGTTCCGTCATATATCGTTACGAATACAATTTAATCCCACAATTGTATTTTACTTTCTGCATAATACACGAATGTGACCTAAGCAAAGTTTAAATGTAGTAAGAAATGTGAATGTAATAAAATAAATCTATGTGTGGATAGTAGTATTTAATTTGAAAAAAAAATGTTTATAATCCACTCAATTTTAGGTCAACAGATCACCTGCGGCAGCGATCGAGCTGTATACCTAGCGGTGCGTTGGTTGCTAGAACCAGTTCGAGTTTCTAGGTACAAGTAAAACAAATGTTTTTGACATAGACAGTCGCCGGTGTTGGAATAATCTTCTTCAAGATAATGACATGAAAAGAAATGCCAGCTACGACCGTATGACGTGTTTGTTAGCATCGTCATATGCTCATTACTTAATTAAATTAGGGTGACTCGCTAATTAGTCAACAACAGTTGAACTTGAACAGTCAAGAATCACACTCACAGTCATATTACAGGCATTATTTATAATGAATTAACAGAAATAGCAAAATACAAATTTATGTTATTATTTAAATTAGACTGTTAACTGCATTCAATAAAACACTAGTGTATAATTTATTATATATAATGTAGTTGCACGGTTATTGGCATATAGTAATAACCAGGTTGACACATGTTCTTAAATTTAGATAAGTTGATTTACCCCATAAATCAACTGATTTAAATCACTAAAGAACAAAAATTCTGGTTTTATTAATTGCTGATTTGTAAAGGTAAGATCTTAAATAGCGCAGTAACCAATCTTCAGGATTGCTGAAAGCGCTTTACACTTTATTTCCCTGACAGACCTGTTCAATCATATACCATCTCAACTTCTCTGGGAAGCATCCAGCAATATGCTACAATTAATTCGCAAAAGCTACTCATACACATGTCCACCACTGTCTATAGCCATGCAGGTACTCATTTATACAGCTGAGTGAACTGGAACAATGTAGAGTGAACAAAAATCCCCAAGGTTTAAACATCACAGCAAAGAATTGCAGATATAGCTGTTGACTTATGAATACTGTATGTTGATCACTAGTTTGCGTACAAATTAATATTGGCCATTACATGAGGACACTGTTTTTGACATTATGCAAGCTGAGGATGTACTGTTTATGTGCATTATATCATCGAAGCAAGAGACCAGAACGACAAGTAGGAAACGGCGAGCAGCAGCCATGCAGGTTAGTAAAATATTATTGTCATTGTGATTATGGTATCATTGTATTTGTTTCTGGTAACATATGTACATGTGTGCATCGCACAACTTTCTATAAACTAATTAGTATAACAACAATAAAACATGCTACAGAATCAATCACACTTAACATAGTGTCACTATTAAGTATGTTAATGTGTCTATCCAACGACACTACCCATCATAACCCAAGTCAGTTGGCAATATTACCTGGGAACACATTTAGTATTTTAATTCATAAAATATCCCTAGAATATTTTATAATTTCATGTATGCACATTCTGTTATTGCTGTAGAATGCATGACTGTGGTCAAAATACACAAAACACATGGAGCTTAATTATTTCAATTTTTGTTAAGCAACTGTTTTTACATAATTTTTACAAAATATCGCATAGGGGTAGTATCCGATATTTAAACACTGACAGATTAATACATTTCTAAATAATCTAAGAGAACAGTTTTGTCTATCCCCCAAAACATTATGCACTCAAATGTGGATCTCACCTTTAAGAATCTGCAGTTTTGCTTTCCAAGTGATAAACAAGCACACATTTTTTAGTTGGGGATCTGAATAGTCTCCTGACAGCAGGTAGTAATATCACTGATCCCATAATTAAAATTAATAGTTACATGGGTGAAAAAACATTTGGAACCTTACATTAGCCCATAGCCTGCATTGTTACTGGCAAGGGTGTGCATTGACAATGTCGTCACAGGTGTCGCGCATGTGCAAGGCTGCGTACTACCATCTTTACGCAATCTCAAAGATAAGACACTGTCTTACTACAGAAGCGTGTAAGACAATTGTACATGCCCTAGTGATATCGCGGCTGGATTACGGCAACGCGCTATTGTATGGCATTACGGAGGCACTCATGACCAAGTTGCAGATGGTGCAAAATTCAGCAGCGAGACTGATCGCAAGGCAGCGAAAACACCAGCATATTACTCCGGTACTGATTAAGTTGCACTGGCTTCCGGTTCGCTGGCGTGTCCAGTATAAACTACTAGTACTTGTGTTTTCTGCCTTGCACGAGCTTGCACCCAAATACATTCAAGATCTTGTAACACCATACTCGCCGAACCGTAACCTCCGGTCAGCTGATCAGTGTCTGCTCGTGGTTCCGCGCTACAATATGGAGGGCTACGGCAGGCGGGCTTTCTCGGTGTCTGGACCAGCGCTTTGGAACAGTTTGCCAGAAAACATTCGTCAGTCAGACACTTTAGCAAAATTCAAGGCTCTCCTCAAGACACATTTTTTTTTAACTAGCGTACTACCAATGAGGAACTGTTCTGTGTGACACTCTCATGATAATGTATTTTATGAATCATTACTTGTATTAGTATTATTTTATAACAAATTTATTATTATTATTTTATATACATATTTATTTATTTTAAATATTAATTTCGGTATTATTATTTTATTGTATAATAATTATGTTTTACTTTTTAAATTAATCTTATTTATAAAATATACATTTACGCAATCTTAGAAACAATATCCTATACCTAGCTATGCACATGTATATATACCATGCTATACATTTTTAGATATATTTCGTATGATTCTATGTACATTTTACTGTAATGTGTGTACGCGCCTATGAACGGGCTGGTCCCGGAGATATGGCGCTTTATAAATGCTTGTAATAATAATAAAAGGGTTGCAAACATCATGATCAAAGTACAACAGAGGACTGCTGTTACTAATTGCAGTTAACAGCCTAGTGCAAATTAGGCAATACAATCACAATCTTAGTAGTGTCCTGTGTTTCCCAGCAATAGTGAAAAGACTACCCATACCCAATACAAACATCACTGCCTGGACAAAGCCCCACTATCTCTCTAGTGCACTTGCATTTCTTACCAGTTCACAGTCATGTGCTAGGGCATGATGAAAAGACAAACCAGTGCAACAGAGGTCAGCTTTAACTGTTGAGTGTTTAAATAAATCTTCAAAATGTTTGGGGTTAATGGCTGTTGTAGAATGATTATCGACTAACATGACTAGTATATTGAATTTGAAATGAATAGTATTACTGCATATAACAAAATAAGACTAAAATAAGAATATAAAGTACGAAAATTATATTTTGATAAGGCATGTATTTTGCTTTCAATGTTACCGCATACATCAGCATTGTTCAGTTAGGTGCAGTTAGTGTTTGATAACTGTAAGGTGTCCATAATCACTTCCCAAAATTATTTATTAGGAAAATGGCTAAGAAGTCTATTTAGAAAACATTATACATTGCAATAAAAAAAATTACATATCTCGAAAAAGACTCGGTTAGACAAAACCCCACCCACAAATGAAACTTACGTATAAAACCCAATGTAAACAAATTTATTCTTAAATTAAAAACAAGATATTAGTATTTAGAATTAAGCTGACATTTGTACTTTTGGAAAATACAAGTATGACTTTGACTATGGCCAAGTAGTTGTCTCTGATTGGACCAAGGAGGACACTGATTGCACGTAACTAACTTAAACATTTTCTTTTCTTATATGTGCAAGTAGGCTTGTATATTTGGTTTACCATGTAATTTATGTGTTGCTTATGTAGGAGTGGGTTTGTTTGTTTGTAATGATGTCTGAATGACTCGGGATACACACATTAAAATATGCCAGGAAGGTTAGTCATAATATAATGGAATCTACACAGAATGCACCATTGAAAAGGTAATCTATTTATTGCATATGAATGTTCCCTGGTTGAAACACAACACCCTGCTCAGTCCACTGTCCCATAGTCTCATTGAGACAAGAGCTGACCAATGACCTTGGCTAGCAGTAGCAGACAAGCCAGAAAGCAGATACCTAATACACCAAACTGATCTGGAGGTCATTTCAAGGGACCTTCTCAAAAACCAAATCACCAGCATTACTTTGTGTTTTGAGGCCCATAGAATGATGCAATAAAATACAGATTTCTTGTGTACAGCAGCACCACCACATGCAACAACCATGCACAAGTAGATTTGTTTAACAATTGTCAAAAAAATAGTCCGGGGGACCCTGGAGGACCATATGGGGACTGCGAAATAATTCAATCAAATTTAGATTTCTCATGCATAGTTACAATATCCACAGATCCATGCATCTACACAAAATTAGATCCTGAACACTTTCCGAAATGCTAATTATAAGTTGATTTAATCTGTTTTAATTTTTATGATGTAGGTACTGCAATGAGAAAACAAAAGATGTCAAAACATTGTTATTTATATATATCACAGAAGATACATACCATCATACATATGTGTCATTCTTTCAGATGAAGGATTCACAAATACCGAACACAACTTTCAATGGATCCAGTGCACCAGATGATATTGTCCCTCATGGCAGTACGGATGTCACATTGTAACGCCATTAACTCGTAGTGTCAAACTCAAACAGAGCCAGTGATCATGTCGCCAATACGATACTTTATCGATGCAGCAATTAATACAGATAATATTGTTGTTCCATTGAATATTCATCATGACCATGCGTATGCGAAGTTGTCGTCGCAGTCCTGCATGCCTTCTTCGACTGACCATGGCAGTCCTGTCAATGTGGATGACACCTTGGATGTCCCAGTCTCACTGTCGCCATCTTCAGATCATTCTGTCTGGAACAGACAGAAGGAAAACACTGAAAAGAGTGATGCAGAATATGTGTTAGCGGATGACAGCAATATCACTGATGATGACTGAAGCAGTTCTGCCACTAATCAGAAACAGAGAAAGTGTTGTTGTTTACAAGAAATTAATTAATTTATCTTTTCTGCACCTGCAAAACACCCTGGCTGGCATAACATGCCTGCTGCCTGCATGGAAGCATCCCATTGAACATGTACAGTGATGATATGCAGCTAACCTATACATTCTGACATTTGATTTATTAGTAAACAATCATTATCTTAATTATAATTACACCATGTATTAGTAATTGGCAAAACTGTGTAATTTATCAATATCACATCACAAAGTCCGCGCATTGGTTGATTTGTTTGTGAAATACTTTAATACAATTATCACAGCATTTTACAAACAAATGATTTGTATGCAAAATTGTTACAGCATTTTGCAAACACATGAATTTATGATTGTCATGATGTGGTCTTGATAACATACACACACCCGCACATATCCAATAGATAGTACACAATACATTAAAACTCCACTCCAATATTCCCATGTGAATTGCACAATGTCCTTATTACACATCTATTTATTATTCAGACTATTATAAATTGCATGGCAGCACGCATATGTAAATAACATTATTTACATAAATTAAACAAATTGTATTAGCTTTTTAAGTTGGAAATTAATTATATTAAAAGGATGCACACATCATGTAACATCTCGTCAGAAATAAAAAGTAAGTTTGTAACAGATTTACGTTACGAATTCGAAGATAGAATGCCTTTTTTTTAAATTTAATATACATGTGTCATTGACATTGTGTGGCCATACAAGTATAATTGCTCTGTTCAGGTTTGAAGTGCTAAATTACTTTTCGATACCTGTTGAACTACGTATTACTTACCTACCACCCCGAGGGTAGCTATTGGTCGAACGAACGAGTCTGCACGCAAATCGCACATAGTCAACAGACCGGTACTCCCAACATTGTCATTGACAGCTGTCGAGCCAGTCAGTCGATCGGGGTCAGTCATGGTTCATGCAGGCATCTGTCAGCACGGTCGGGCTCGGTCGTCAGCTATCTCCAGACAACATACAACGATGTGCGTCGACATCGGGACGCAGTATCCACACAAACACCATGCACACATTTTATAGCACGTTGATCCAAAATTCAAAGATCCTCAATTCCATTCGGCATTCCATAAACATGCCACATGGCGTTCTTCTCTCGCCGTCTCGCACCTCGGCTCGCCCGCTGGGTGACGCAAAAATGGCTTTACGTGTGTCACTTGTGCAACAGATGCTTCTCTAACTTGTGCTACAAATGATTCCTCTGCCGGATCCGTTTTCTATTGTGATTTATCCAAAACCACTAACAACTAGCGTCTCTTCTAAGACTAAGTCTAACGCAAAACACTTCCGATATCTTTGTAAACAAAATAAGAAATAGTCCCGATAGACCTTCCGGTCGTAAGCCCCGCCCCTTGAAGGCTGTCAAAACAGAGAGCGTAAAAATGACAATGTGTCATTGGTTCAAAATCGTCGGTATTTAATTTCACATTTTTATTTCGAATGCAAATAAATATCATTTGTGGATACATAGGGCACTTATCGTGTATAATAAGGCACCATATTTTTGTTTTTGCGTAGAAATGTCTAATTATGAAGAAAACCGGAAAAAAACAAAATTGTGCATGGGCTAGATAGGAGGTAATCAAACCACTCGCTTGGAATAAAGATGGCGATACGCAGTGTTCTATGACGAAAAATTTATTTTTTTCCAGTTTGTCTGATAAGTGAATGTGCTTCTGCCACCATTAATGTATACTTATATAGTGTACATTTAGGTATATGGAATGTTACAGCTGTGTTTCACTTCCCCTTTAAAACAAGACAATGGTATACAATTGAATACCATTCAATGGTATTTTCATAGGACGCAATGATACTCTGAATGGTAATTTGTAATATCATTCAATACAATTGGACCACTCAATGATATAACATGTTAGATAGCCGGTAGATAACTGTTTACTACGAGTGCAGTGGCTAGGGGTAGACCTTCGGACTGTCCACTACGAGGACCCGGATTCAAATCATGTGCTGCGGGCAAGTGTGTTTCACTCTACATTGCTCCAATTCACTCAGCTGTATAAATGAGTACCTAGCTGGCAATAGACAAGTGGTGAATATGTGTACAAGCAGCCTTCGCGAATTAATCTTAGCATATGGCTGGATGCCTCCCAGAGGAGTTGAGATGGTGTCGGATTGAAAAGATCTGTCAGGGAAGTAAAGTGTAAACCGCTTTGAGCAATCCTGAGGATTTTATATATAAGAACTTATCTTTGACGAAAATGGAGGCGAGTGCGCAGGTTCATAGCCTGTCTAATGACTATCATAGCACAACCACTTTGTGGTACACTGCGGATACTGCACCTTGCTGCACCATTTGTACGTGTTAGACGTCTCAGATCTTGCCGATGTGTAGATACTATGACTAAAACGAGATGTGCAATATGGTTAGATGAATTACGGGAGTAACGAGAATCAATGCGCTAAGACTGGAGAAGGTGAGGAAGGAGCTTAATGTAAAAGGGGATAGTCATACAACTATAGTGTGGAGTTAATCGGACAACGTTTGAAAAATAAAAAGGACGGCAAAGGAGGAAGAGAACAGACTAGACTACAATGTATTCCTATGATACTCATTTAGCATTCAATAAGAGTCTTGTCATTGTAAGAAAACCTATGTGACAATCAAATAATGCATGGTCTTATTCTGCATTACTTCTTTTTATTCATCTGTGTCAGTTTAAATTTCAGCATTCATACTGATGATTGAAACATTCGAATAGATCTTCACTTCGATAGTCATTCAAACGCACAACAATTAATTATGTAAGAAAGATATCGTATACGACTATTACTTAAATTTTAGTGGTTTGTGCACGTTCGTTTAGCAAATATTTTTAGCAGTGACATCATTTTACTAGGCAAGGTATAGAACCGGTCGACTGATTGTATAATAAGTGTGTATGTGGTGCATGTTTGGAATGCGTGTGTATACAAGGGTCATGATGCGACCTAGCTACGTAACAAAAACGCAATCACAACTGTTGTTAGAGAGTGTGTATTTTGCAGTGTATTTTCCTCTTGGATATCATATTTTGTTAGTACAGCACACCTATATTTCTAGGAACACCATCCGATTCTACATCAAGTGGTGTACGACATTAACTGTTTAACTATCACCTTTAAAAATCATAGATAACACAACCATCCACAAACCAAAACCTTGGATATTATTACAGTTATACACTTTGCAAACCATTAGTTAGTACGTCATAAAGGTTTGCAAATGTACAAACATTGAAATTCATCCACACACATTGTCTGATTCCTAGAAACATTAAGCAGTTTCAACTGTCATTCGTAATTAGTACCATATATTGAATATGTTTGTAACACAAAGGAAGACAACACGATTTCTGACTACGCAGAACGGAACATCCGCACAACAGCTGTGTTCATCAAACCCATGTTGCAACAACACTGCAATCATGTTCACATTAAGTGGCATCATCTGACAACAGTCGTTCAATAATATCTCACTGAAGAAAAGAAAATTAGTTGACTTGGTTGCTGTATGCTTATTACAGTAGCATTGGATAAGTACAATAAGTTTGAAAATTTTTGAGTAATTAAAAGAAACGATTGACCTTCACCACAGTCCTTCCACATTCACAATATATGACATCCCATTACTAAATACAGAGCGAACACGCATGGGTTGCAATTATCACATATGGCATTGCAATAGTATAGCATTATATAAATTAGAGTTAACAATAACATACCACTTTACACAAGTTAACAAAGCATTTGTAAGTTAGATTTAGTTTGTTTGCACTTGAATGCATATTAATTGTCGAACAATAGAAAGTAAGATATTACATAGTGTATTAAAACAAATGTCCCTGTCGCTGATTATAGATGTTAGCAACATGCTAATTTGGAGGGTGTCCTGCATACTTTAACAGAGATAAACAAAACACAACTTGTATTAGAGTGTGCATTTTGTACTTTTTAATCTCGGATATAATAGTCTGTTACTATAGTGCGCCTATATTTCTACAAACACTATATCACTCCACGGCAAACGATATATGGCACGTGTCTGTAGAATCACCACCTTTCAAAAGCATATATCATATAATCCCTTACAGAAACAACACTTTGATTGTATTTTTAGTTATCAAGTTAGTGATAAAACAGTTAACACGTTATGCAATGTGTTAATAAAATACGGTATAGTTGTAACCATATGAGTAAGAAGGCAAAATACTTGCCATTATGTAAATTATATACACATATTATTTTATACATTATCCATGTTAATGGGAGAAACAGCTTAAATAATTACAATGAAATGCCATATAGGAGTGACGTCACATATTTGCAGCATAGGACATTTCCGGAAAATATATTTTCTAAGTTTCTTCTGTGACAAGACACTGGCTAAGTTCAATGTTATCAATGTTATGTAGTATATAATATATTTGCATAGGTCTTTGAAACATTATTTGGGCAGGATTATGACATTAATATGTTAAAATCGTAAGAAACTATATGTTAGACGTTAATAAAAGGTATTGTATAGACAACTGAAGAGTTTCAAAAATATGTATGACGCACAAAAAGGTCTCATAAAAAGGTTATCTACCAGCCGAAGTTGAGGAACCGAGCAAAGCCAGCCCGGAAAACCTCTGGGCACGGCATGTCTGATAGACTTGTGCAAAGCCTATATCACTCTGCGTGTCGCAGGACAAAGGATTGGTGACGAGCTCGATGATCTGCCCTCGCCCGACTGAAACGCCAGACTCCGAGATATGGGGTCATTCCGTTGTAGGTAGTGGTCTATAGTGATGTCAACATGACCTATATTGATTGTGAGGAGGTAACTATGGGCAGTTGTTCTTCTTCCTCACTTCAAGGCTTTCTATATTCATCTTCAGAATATCGTAAATACATCCCGGTGTTATGTTTGTGTAGCCTCGCAGCATAATCTTATTGCTCGTCGCAGCACTCTCTCTAGCTGGCTGATGTTGTTCTACATGTGGGGTTCCCAAGCAGCAGAGGCATGTTCCAAAATGTGCCTTACAGTGGTACTGTAGGAAATGGCCTTGACTTTGATCGAACAGTCAGTTGTCATCTAGTCGTCACAATTAGGTTTTAAGGGTCTCGAAGATACAGTGCATGTCACTGATTATTACATACAGTTGTGTAATAAGTTATAAATAAAATGTAACAAACCAAACGTTAATAAATAGTATTTAAGGTTGTACTATTTTCTGTGAAGTTACGGAAACGTCGACGCTGGTCAGTCGGATTGAAACCACTGACCCATCAGGCCAGTATAATTTAAAAACCGGTGGCCCAAACTGGCCCGACAGCTGTAAAACACACTTAGAGCCATCAGGCCAGTGCCAATGTCGAGCCCTGATATGGTATAGTATATTGACCCATGGCTCATTATATTTAGACAATTATAAAACGTTGCCAACTGGGATGGATACAGGCTTGCAGATTTATCAAATAAACATCACAGTGAAATGGCTATTTGGTAATAAAAGAAAAGTTTGTTTTGTATGGCTGTAGGAGTATGTCTATTGTATATTATATTTTTTGCAAAGTGTTTTGAGCCATTGGTCAATATACTATATCATATAAATATGACCTCTGCCGTAAAGCATTTATTCTGTAATTATCAAAGGAAATTTACTATGATGCTCGTATGGTTCATACCCAGGCATATAACCACCTAAGCTGGATTGTTTGGGTAACCGTGGGTCAATATACTATACCACAGAAATGTGACTTCCCCACGCCGACCACGACCTCAAGTTTCATTTGCCTACAGAGGTTACGCATAATGTTTGAAAGAAAATTATACATAAAATAGAATACTGATGTTGGTGCAAGTGTGCAACAAAATATGTCTATAGTATTGAACAGTGTCAGTTTGAAAAGGAGATCTTCCACTGGAAAACAATAGTATGGCTTAACAATAAAATTATCTATCTATCTATCGAAGTGCAATGCATAAATATAAACAAAACATTACTCGTCACTTTTCTGCGCGGTTCAATATTCTGCCACTGGTGTCATACAGAATACTGACCCGGTGGAAAGGTGACCAGGGGTCACTTTTCTATATAGAAATTGAAAAATGACCCCCGGGTCACTTTTCTATAGATTTTCACTTATAGAAAAATGACTCACCCCCATATGTTATGGATATATAGTTGAAATAATGGCTTTTATTAACTGACAGTACATCACCAACTATTTCACTTCAAAGGGTGGTATCTACCAAGGGAAATCTTAAATTTGGGCCACAAAATTATGATGATATTTTGATATATAAATAATATCTTTATTGAACCTTATGTATTTATCATACGAGCAACACAGTGAAATGTCTAGTTTGTTTGATTTGTGTGGCAGTAGGAGTGGGTTAGGTCATATTCATAATGTATAGTATATTGACCTGGAGGTAGATCATATTTCTATAGTATAGTATATTGACCCGTGGCTCATTATACATAAACAAATTGCAAAACTTTGCCAGTTTGGGTAGCTGTGGGTTTGTAGATTTATCAATCAAACATCACAGTGAAATGTCTGTTTGATAATTATTTTAAAACTTTGTTTTGGTAGGGGTGCGGAGGTTATAGTTCTATAGCATAGTATTTTGACCTGTGGCTCGCTATACATAGAAAATTATAAAATTCTGCCAACTGGGATGATTATAGGCTTTTAGATTTATTAAACCAACGTTTGTTTTGTCTGGCTGTAGGGGTGAAGGCGTCATATTTCTATGATATAGTATATTGATCCATGGTTTAATATACATAGAAAAAAACCTACCCCACCAAAACACATTTATTTGTTGTAATTGTCAAATGGATATTCACTATGATGCTTGTCTGGTTCATGCCCAAGCACATAGCCACCCATATATTGTATTATGAGCATGGGTCAACACTATGCCATATAAAAATTACCTCCCCACCGTAAAGCATTTGTTCTGTATTATCAAATATATATTTACTCTGATGATTGTAAGAATCATACACTGTCACATAACTATATAAGTTGGCAATTATCTTTTTCTACAATTATGAGCCATGGGTCAATATACGTTACCATAGAAATATGACCCACCCACATAGAAACAGTTATTTTGTTGTAATTATCAAATGAATGTTTAATAATGTGATGCTTGTGCATATATAACTAAGTTTTTCTTTATGATGCATAATGAACCATGGGTCAGTATACTATGTCATAGAAATGTCATATCAATGTAATTATCTGACACAAATCTGACAATGCCAACATATGTTACTTTCTAACCAGTGTCTAGAACTTACTACTAAAAGTATCTTACTGGTTGCAACTTGAGGCTCAGAAGTCAATTTTTACAGGAAGCAGTTGACGAGGTTTTACTCCTCTCACTGGTCGGATAGTCAAAGTGTTGCCCTCTAAGGTGAACATTGGCACTTCCAGTACCTTCTGGGCAACTACAATAAAAATAGCAGAACATAATCACCAATCATAAAGCAGAATATTTATTAAACCATGATACAGATAATAATTGCATGCTAACATAGGTGTTGCATCATTCGTTAGGTTGAATAAACACATAAGATAAGCCAAACAGGTACCCCGCCGTAATGGTTATCATAACACAATATGTTCCTGAGGTATGGATTATTTCAAAAATCATAACTAGGCTTTGCCATCCCTGGTTGTACTGACATTTGGTCTGGCTCACGGACTATTTATAAGGTTGCATGAGCAGATGAATTCGGGACATCAAACATCTGACATGATTTTAGTTACATCCTGAAAGTAAATGTGATGCAGGTTCCAAAGAGTGATATCTGTAACATGGTTGATGTTACAGAGATCATGTTCTACTGAGGATGTTCTACTGCCGCAAACGCAGCATAGGATTCAGCCTGATTCTGCCGGAGACATGATACGGTTAATTTCAATTTCATCGCTACTCAGTTGATCACTAAAACGTTGTAACTCATAAATGATGATCCAGTACTGGCTGCACTTGATATCAACAGAGCAGAATGCTGTGCATATGCTAAAGGGGCATGGTGTAATGTATAACATTACTAGTGGTGTGTTCGACGCTTTGCTAAGAAGGTTCATATAACGGGGAACATATGTCTAGCTCACATCTGGTCAGAGACAATTTTGTTTAGACTTAGCACCATATATAATATTACTTTTAAGTATAAAGAAAGGAAGAATATGCATATTACATATGCAATCTACTGTATTATAGATACAAAAGTGTAGATAGAAAATGCTAACCTTCAGCAGATGTAAATGTGATGTAGATAACATCGTTATCAGGGTGCCGTTGAACACGCCGAATAGGGGCATCATCATCGGTAAGTTCTCTCTCAAACAACAGCACTATGGCATCCCCAGTTGTTGTTGCCTTGTGTCCAGTGACTTCTATGGTTTCTCCACCCCAGTGGGTGTCACTCTGTGCGCGAGACACATCGTGTCCACGGGTGTCACTCTGTGCGCGAGACACGTCCTGTTTGTCTTCCGGTTCTCAGCACGATTCAGTTGTAGGTGTGACATGGTGAGTACAGTCCGAGCAACTGCAGAAATACAAGCAACACAGTTACGTGTCACATTATACAATAACAACTTTATTGCTCAGTTAAGACTTATGGGTTTGAAAATACAATTGTGTCATAATAGGCTATGTACTCTGTTTAATCCGTTACATGCATGCTATGATTATTACTGTTTTTAATTGTTTAATTATTTAGTGTGTGTTCTGTGTATAATTGTTTAGTAAGTGGACGCATGCAATTATATATATATATATATATATATATATATATATATATATATATATATATATATATATATATATATATATATATAGTGGTGTAAACATATTCCTTGCATGCAGTTAACCATAGCAACAGTAAATAATATACGTTGTGTGGCTGCGTTGTTAACCGCTAGAGGGATTGTCGTTACAAAAAGGTAATGATGACTTCCGGATCATCGAGTCGACCAATGAAACGCCTCGACTCATATCAACTGCGCAAAGAGGTATCGATAGCCATACATTTTAGCAAACCCCTTTGTCGCTCACACCACCGGATGTGGACGGATCACGCGAACCAATGAAAAAACAGTGGGAAGGATCTTGACCTTAGTCGGATTGGATCATAGTGTCGGTTGCGCAACAAGATGTCGTCAGGGGTTGTGGGTAAAATGCACGAACCAATCGCAACACACGTCGATCATAGAAGGACCAATCAGAAACGTCGCAATCATTATGACCTTAACGTAATTACCAAAACGGCGCCTTCTGGATCCTATGATCTGGTCACGTGGACCAATGAGAGCCTTCGAGACAGCTGTGACCTTGATTATTTATCTGAGGGCCAAAAACCCGCCATATGCTACTGATGAAAGATCGTTCGATGCAACTTAGAAGATGCGGGTCCTTTTATCTCCTCACGAACGCATGTTAGCCAATAATATATCCGTGGTGTTTCGCCATAATTCAAACTGTTAAGCCATTTTGTTTGCACAAATTGAATCAAATAGTCTAAGAGCTATACCATAGATTGTGAAAGTATGCTTACATTATAAAATACGTTTTGAATATGTTTATTGTTTCACAGTTATCAATATATCGATTAGAAAATAAATTGTAATCGGAAACAGAACGCGTTTGAAAACGAAGCCTAGATGTCGCGCCACTCAGCGATAAACAGGAGGTTATGATGCGGCCAAACTTTCGGTTTTAACATATTGATGCCGCCTACAAATTAATTATAGTTGTTGTTAAGTGTATCAGAGAAATTTAAAAGCCGAAATGGAGGCCCGAAGGAAGTTAGTGGCCTGGAAGAAAGTTACTAGTATTCATACGGTGTGCGCACTGTCTACAATGTCAAATACATTAACCGCCATTATTTCCCAGAAACTGGGATATCCCCAAGGTTCGCGTCTCGTGTAGATATCCGTTTCACAAAACTCTGGCCTCTGGCCAAACAAAAAACGACTCACTTGGTTTTACAGCGTGCCTGTGGGTAGTGGTTGTGTTTTATACGCAGTAAACGTCGATAGTCGTGATCTATGTTTAAAATAATACATACATTAAAAATAAAGCTTTACATTCATGTAGTACAGTTTCCATTGTGAAATTCAGGAAACACATTGGTGAATCATAGTACCCATGGTATTAACTATGTTTGTTATTGATCAACCTGGCTAAGCACTGTTTAATGGCATTTGAATCAATGGCATTTGAATCAAACACAATATTATAAATAGATTTAATGTAAATTAGAATCAGTATGTTTAAATTAACTCTGTCAGAAGAAGGTGGGCGGCCATTGAACAAAGGTGTGGCTTCGCTATAAGAATGTAAACGGTACATGATATTTTCATTCTGCTATTCATTTCATACAGATTTAGCCGAATATCCTTATGCTTATCAACGCTACCATTGGTCGCATAGGCTATTTCCAATGACAACTTCAATTAATTGATTCATTTAGAGTGGTAGCAGCTAAACCTGGCACTCTACGTTAACAGGGTACATTAACCTATATGCATTTAGCACGATAGTTTAGCTTACAACAGACTCGCTCTAAAAGTCAGAACAATATTGGGTTACACACTGACACAGATAGTAATTTCCCAGCTAACATGACACTACTGGGCCAGTACCGGGCCGATGCCGATCTGCCGGTATAAACGGTACTGGCCCAAAACATGCGCTGCACAGCAGCTGTGAATCGGGCCAATGCTGCCATGCGGTACTGTGCCAGTACTGGGCCAGTACTGGCACAATTATACCGGCCCAGAACTGGCCCAGTACCGGCATGCTGTATTGGCCCAGTGCTGGGCCAGTGCTGTTCCAGCATTGGGCCAGTACTGGCGCAATGTATTGGCCCAGTACTGGCCCAGTACCGGCATGCTGTATTGGCCCAGTGCTGGGCCAGTAATGGTCCAGCATTGGCCCACTACTGGCGCAATGTATTGGCTCAGTGCTGGCCCAGTACCGGTGTAGCGCTTACATTTTCACGCGTTATACACGTTCCGATTAACCTTTCTGCGCATGCGTTAAAAATGTAAAATCACCAATATGCAGCGAAACGACAAAGCATTTATGGTGTAAATACCACAGGTTGTTCGTTAGGACGTATATAGCCTCTCAGCAAAGTTATTTGACGCAAATTACCACGAGGCAAACAAGTTTCGAGGCATGTTTCGATAGCAGCGCAAAGCACGTGACTGTAGTGCGCTTTAATCCGTGACAGTGATTTAAACAAACGTAATATTTTAATGTATTTAACGACATTTTAAGCAACTCTTCACAGGAGAGCTAACGAACAGCCCGTGGCATTTAACCAAAAATGCTTTGTCGTTTCGCTGCACATTGATGATTTTACATGCGCATGCGCAGAAACGTCAATCGGGACATATATAACCGGAAAAATGTAAGCGCGACACCGGCATGGTGTATTAGTCCAGTGTTGGTGCAATAATCATAATGGCAAGGCATATTTACTGGCAAAGTACTGTACCAGTACTGGCATGATACTGGCCCAGTACTGTACCGAAACTGACAAAGTACATAGGGATGTTAATGTCCATTATTGGTCCAGTATATAATAGTGTCTGTATGAGATAGCAAAAAAAACCAGGATATGACACAAAATGAGATCGATTTTATTTACAAATTTACAGTTCAATGCCATCATCCCTTGCTTGAATCATCTGCTCTGCCCGCCGCTTCCATCCACCATGTCTGTCCCCCGACTTCCGAAGCCGGAGCATCATCTTCTGAATGATTTTCTCCATCATCTCCTGAAGGAACGGATTCTTCATAATGGCCCCTGAAACATTTCAATTATTTGTGTTTCCCGTGCTGGTCGAGAGCGTACCATTCATTCAGGATTGACACGAACGAACGACGCTCAGTGGCCGGCTCAGAGCGTTTACTCGGGTCACGTGACCACACAAAACGGTGTTTTTAAATGTTATCATCATCTATAATGCATCAATACATTTCTTGCACACACACATATGTATATCCACAGTAATGTATTTCCTTTGAGATCATTTCTACAGTTAAATCATACATAGCGGAAATTTAATTAAAATTGATGTAGTCTGACGGGACCGTAACCAAGTAGGCGTTTGTTTACATTTACCGCGCTTATCTAATTTCAATATTTCTCGCTATACTAAACCTATTTCTGCACTAAACACGTATTGACAGTGAAGATATATAATAAACCTTACTGGCGAGATACTTCATCCACAGTGGAAATGTATATTCTGCCAAACTTGACGAATTTTCTTCGCCGGGCCGGTTCGGGGGCGCACGGACTGTGTACAATAATATGGTCACGGTTACACTTCGGCGGATAGGTGGCGCTGATGGTTGATTTACACAAACGGCCTATCTAGATCTGCAGAGTGAGACATCCTAGTAACGCTATTAAGATCCTTGACTGCACTGTCTTCGAAAGTCGTAAAACGCCTCTTCTCTATGTACAGCTACTTTCCCACATACACGACCTTTACAGGACCTCAACACGACCAAACTCGATCTTAAGGTCGTGCTTGATCATGCAGCATCGTAGCAAATATGCAGATATGTGTTAAGTGAAGGACTGTTATTCGCTCGGCATACGACAGTCATACGGCGCATTACGATGATGTACGTTATTTATGCGATGGCAATACGACTTGTATACGACCCGTTACGACTGTGACATGACTTATCACGATGTCAACACGATGGCCATAAGACCTTACAATGTATCAATACGACCTATACGAATGGCATACGACTGTCATACGACTGTACAAGACTAGTCTTTGGTGACGTTGTCTGATGTGTATATAAATGGGATGCAGTTTTATATAATAAAGTTTGCGAGGCGGTATGCTTATTGTTGATTTGACTTTAATAACACAACAGGAAGTTCAAATGTCGCTCATGTGACGGTCTTATGGAAGTCTTGTTCAGTCGTATGATCGTCGTATGAAGGTCGTATGAAAGTCATATACAGTCGTATTTTAACCGTATGAAAGTCGTATGAAAGTCATATACAGTCGTATTTTAATCCTATGAAGAACGTGTTCAGTCGTATAGCTTCTTTCCCATGCTTCCTTGAACGAATGAACACGATCTTCATACGACCGCCATACAACTGGACACGACTCAACACGAATATATTCGTTCTTCATACGATATCCATACGATAGTCATACGCCTGGGTATGATTAAGTTGACTTCTCAGGTCGTGTTCTTAGGGAACTCGAGCAAGAGAGCGAGAGAAAGACAGACAGAGATACAAGGAGAGATAGAGATACAGACAGAGAGACAGAGAGACAGAGAGACAGAGAGACAGAGAGACAGAGAGACAGAGAGACAGAGAGACACAGACAGAGAGAGCGTAAGACAGACAGACAGAGAGAGATAGACAGACAGACAGACAGATATGCAGGCAGGCAGACAGAGAGAAAGGATCAGATCTGGATTTTATACAATATTCCCGGGTCGTTTGAGAGACACAACAATGAACATGGTGGTCAATTACTATGGACAGAAATATGCGGAGCGTTCGAATGGGTATAAATATCTACTTCACAAGCGGGTCCGTAATCCTTTGAAATTCAGGCGTACCATGTCTGGTTTAGAAAACAGCGCCCTCACGCGTTTTGAATCTGAAGTGACACCCCCTCCGCATAGATGATAATAATAATGACTTCATTTACGCCAATTTCCTCGAACACCAAGCTCAGTGGCGCGACAAAACCAAGGGATTAAGCGAACTCGTAATCGTAAAACAATGCGTGAGTTGTCAATGGATGGATGAATGGATGATTGAAGAAGCTAGGAGGCTAAGGAGGATAGGCATGCATTAATGAGATAGGTTTTTAGACGTCGGCGAAATGAAACTATTATTAACTTCTAATTTAGCACTGGCAGGAAGCGAAATCCACACCGTTTGTGCGGTAACCGAGTATGCTCAACATACAATTCTTGTAGTTGTGAGCGTCGTCGCGATCATATTTCAATAGCAATTCGCACTACCCGTCTTGTCTTCCGATATGAGTAAGAGGGAAAATGTAAACATCGCCGCAATTTTTTTTAACAATATCCCGCAATTGTTGCCCTTACTCGCCATTCCGATTTCGCGTCGTGAAAACGCTTCGGCTCAGTCCACACAATTTCAAGTGAAAATTACTTGTTACTTGTAAATTGTATGTATGTAGTCCACTTCTTATATGGCCAACCCTTCAGAAAACCCAAAGTGACCCAGTAAGGCAGATTGCACCGGATGAGGGGAACCATCGATAATTGCCCGTTTCAAGGCAAAGTGGCCGCTACTACACACATACGTTGTCAACATCCGAGACATCTAACATTGCAATAATATCGTATATGTGTTGTTTTGCCAAGAACGACGAGTGTGTATGTTAGTCCTTTTTAATTAGCTTTTGACTTGTTAAAGATTGCAGTTTTTTGACTTGCGATTGGCTGAAGAGGTGAAAATTCGTCATCCAACCCTGATCATTGCCCACGTTAGCCGGGTGGCCGCTGGTGAGAGGAGTTTGTATTAAAAAATGCTATTGCAATGAAAATGTGGCCGTATAATCCAGGTGGCCGATGGCGAGGGGGCCGTATAAGAAGGGGACTACTGTATATGCGTCAAGTTGCAGAGTGTATAAAGTAACAGCAAAAGTTCAACATGTATACATCGCGCTGTGTATTCATATACATATATATATATATATATATATATATATATATATATAAACGCATATTTATATATATATATATATATATACACACACATATATATATATATATATATATATATATATATATATATATATATATATATATATAAACGCATACTTATACATATATATATATATATATATATATATATATATATATATACACACACACATATATATATATATATATATATATATATACATATATATATATATATATATATATATATATATATATATATATATATATATATATACACATATATATATATATATATATATATATATATATATATATACACATATATATACACGTATAATTATGTATATATATATATATATATATATATATATATATATATATATATATATATATATGCATATAACCATAGAAGTTAAATGAATAGTGAACACATATATTATTACAGATTCTTCAAATGCCTGACAGCGCAATTCTGAGAGTTAAACCACCTTTAAACTACCCCCACACTGTCTAAATTGTGGTGGTTTAAACCGAAACCGCGGATTAAAACACACATTATGCCTATAAAATAAGTTAGACCACTGGTTTAAAGTTAAACTGCCTTTATGCATATGACTCATGGTGTCAGTAGTTCATGTAATTTTATATGCTCTATGATCGGCAGACTTGTTTATCAGGATTAATACGCCAATGGGGCGCGGTGGTCGCCCCGAACCCTCGATCGAGGAGACGATGGATTGATTCCAACTGCCGCAGTTTCTATTCACATCACGTTGCCAGCGGATTTCAGAAGTTACCTAAAAGTCGTTATCCCGTCTATCTGGTAACATATCCCACAGCGACCCACAATACGTGAGTTATATTCACACGTATACATGCAACTGTATATACGAATTCAATGAGTGGTGATTTCTCTCTCTCTCTCTCTCTCTCTCTCTCTCTCTCTCTCTCTGTCTCTCTCTGTCTCTCTCTGTCTCTCTCTGTCTCTCTCTGTCTCTCTCTGTCTCTCTCTGTCTCTGTCTCTGTCTCTGTCTCTCTCTCTCTCTCTCTCACACACACACACACACACACACACACACACACACACACACACACACACACACACACACACACACACACACCTTTCTCTCTCTCGTCTCCGCCCCCTCCCCCCTCTCTCTCTCTCTAACCCATTGGATCTTGCTCCCAGCTGCCGGTCAATTGCTTCGTTGTCTCGTTGTCGAGCGTGTGAGAGATGCGGGCAATATATACATTACCATTCCACTCACTCGGTCTTACCCCTATTCCTATATGAATACACGCGGCAATGGATGTTAAGTTCCGAAATCCCAGCATTGTTAGTCCTCTCAGGTTAGGCCTCCAACGTGGAATGAATGTTTTCTCTTCCGACAGCACAGACACCAACTAGAAGTGCGTCTTCCAAAACACGTGGTGTAAACAAAACTGCCTCGTTGTTAAACAGCAGCTCGTGTTGGGATTAAAATGTTTCCCCTCTGCCGACGGATGAGTGCCCATCGCCCCACAACCGCTCCCCTCGATTTCCTTTTGTCGTTCCATGTAACTAGACTTATTCCACACAAATACTTCACCTATTCCATTCTTTGAGAGTCGCTTTTATCCGCGCATGTACCCGTTCTATATTAGCAACACGCTAAGACATTATTGTGCGTCATGCTTATCTGGACCTGTGGACTGTACATGCCTGCAAGAAATGAATGACTAGCAAATAAGGCCAAAACGAGTCAATAGTTAACCAGAAATGGAACCTGAGAGAGGAGATTATATATAACAGTGTACTGTTAATGTGTTCTAGAAGTATACAAATCTTACAGACAGTTTCTTAATCTCATGTCATCAATTGACTATTCATAATTATGTATATAAATTAGAGAGGTTATTATATTTAGGTTTGATTGCGTTCCTATAATTCTCTGTTGCACAAATAAAGTTTGGTACTATCCAAGGTACTATACTTGATTTCATTGATGTACCTTCATTTACATTTATTGTCAATTTGTTCTCTCAAATAACATATCATGTTTTCCATTGCAGTTAATGATCGAACATATACCAAATGGAGTGCCAAAGAGACAATGGTGGCCCGTGATTACATTGGAGAAAAAGATGGAGCGAGATTGCTTGGTTAGTTATATTACATGTATGCAAGGGAAGCATTTTTTAATTTGTAAAATATAATAATTGATGTATTGCCATAGAAAATAAATTAAACAAATGGTGGTCTTTCAGTGAGAAACACAGTTATATTTTTCTCAGTAAGACTGTCGTTATTTTCCTACCATCTCTGTGTCTGGATGATTAGGATGCTGTTGATGAATAATATATTGATTTTTTTTATAGAATGGTAGATGCAGTAGATTCACAATACAAACATTTCTGATTGTTCATGCGCAATATATATATATATATACGTTTTACATTATGTAATATTATGAAAACATAATGGATTTTGGGGCTAGTTAAATATATAATACCTTGATATGATTGTTATTAAAATGGTTCAGACATTTATGTTAAATACATGCGTAATGAATTAAATTAAGCAATTAAATCGTGATAGTGTATTCATTATATCATCAACAACGATACAGTGCACAATACATTATATCACTTAACACTTATTTTGACATCTGGAGCATTTATGGAAACATCAACAACTGAAATGTCTTGATGAAGGAGCGTAATTATCATGACAAATTAAAGTGTACACTGCAGCCTGTGGATAACGTAGAATACATGCGAATGTAATAATTTCTTATCATTGATCTATTGAAAGATACTCTTAAATATTAAATTATGATATGATATATATAGTTTAGCTGTTCAGTGAAGTTGTTAGTGTATAATATGTCATTATATCTGTTGTTCGTGTGTCGGCAGTTGCTCAGACTGTACTCAACAAGTCTCACCTACAGCTGGATGGTGCTGGACTGAAAGTGTCTCCCCACATTTCACAGAATCAGTCGCGACCAGGTGACATGTCACACAGGCTGGCCGAGTATGGCAGACAAGAAGAACCTGACAGAGGCCAACACAAAACTATGTGGGATGGAAGAACCATTGAAGTTACTGGACTTAAGCCAGACGCAACAGGAGATGCCATATTGCTGTTGTTTGAGAGTGAATTTCCCGATGACGATGTTGCTTTTCTACGTATACAACGTCATCGTAGCAGAGATGTTATCTACATCACATTTAAAACTCATGATGGTTAGCATTTTGCATTTGTGAGGGTGATTCCTTTGGCTAACAGCAACCTCATAACCTTGTATTAATTGTCTGTTCATTCCATTTCTCTCTCTCTCCCTCTCTCTCTCCCTCTCTTGCTTTCAGTTAACTGACATTTTTTATAGATCAAAAATTCAATTTAATCAATTGTCAAGTATTCAATGAAATATGTTTTATTTAGGAAATCCTGTAATGCCAATGTTACCTTGCAATTTTATCTTCTGTATCATGTATTGTTATATGATTAAATGATGTTAATTGTGTGACATTACACATAACTTATATAAATATATTGTATTGTTTGTGTTGTAGATGTAGAGACGATACTGTCTCTGCAAGAAGTCATCTATGATGGTGTCACTTTGAAAATGCAACTAGCGAGAGGTGTAAAGCCTACACAACTACTTCCAGTTCACCTTAGCTTCAGCGAGCCTCAAGTTGCCTATCGTAATATACTTGTAGTAATACGTTCTAGATAGTGCAAACAAAGAATATTCCATTTACATAATATGCGACCATGATTTGGTGTATATTTTAGATAAATGTTCAAACTGGTCGCCACACACAAAAAACAAGAATATGGTGCCCTCATATATCTACATTATCAAATAATTTGTATAAAATATATGTTCGAATTAAAAAATTGGAAACAAACAATGATAACCGATACAAAAATTCAAAATACAACACTTTTCAGTCATCATTAATAATCACAGAGCAACGACGTGTATATTTGTATGATCTCCATCAGCAGTCAATATATATTATAACTCAACTCAAATAAACTGTCATGCGTATGTACAATTTTTGTCCAATGACATTAGCAAATCGAATTGCTGTGTGTAATGAGTGAAAATGTAACTGCACAGGAACTGGATAGGCATTCACTGAGCTATTAATTGTTTTAAATCCTGATTGCTGTGCACATATGACCAAACTATGCCTATAAACTAGATGTGTCAATATATAAATCTATTTTATTTTACCTATGTAGTAATATATCCTGAAAATGAACAATATTTGAAATACTTTCTAATTTGTATTTCACTACTTTTGCATTTTAAATATGTGTAACTGTGTTTGAATTACTCAAGAGTATTTGTAATTAAACATATTTCACCCCTTGTCTTATTACGGTACTACTGGACTCAGTGTATGTTTGTATGACATCCTTCCAGATTTGCTACACTTTTGTGTTGTTCTCATCCTCCATGTTTAGTTCCTTTTCTGTATAATCTTCAAGTGCTACAAAGTGGTTGCACACCGGCAAGATAAACTGCTCCCTGATTCCTGATTCTTCCAATTTGGAAATATCCAAGCATTTCAACAACCTAATTGTGATTCCAGTTCTATTGAGCTCCAGTTTAAAGTGTGCCATGACAGGATGGTGATCACTGCCAACACTTGCTCCTCTTCTGATAAGTACATTTGATCATCGCCACTTGCCAGTTATGTGAAGGTGGTAGTTTTGGTTGTCTCTTCGGATGGGTGAGATTCACGTCAGTTTGTGTATTTCCTTGCCTCGGAAACTAGAAATAGCATGCCTCCTACGACAAGGTTGTTTAGGCCCCAGAAGTCAAGTCAGTTCACTGTTGTCATTTGCAGTCCCACACCCAGGTTGACCCATACTTTGTTCATGTGTGGCATTTTCTGATCTACTTTTTTGTTCAGATCCCCCACAATGATCAGCGGGTCATGCCGTCATATCTTCTCAATCTCTGCCTGAAGGATTGAATAGAAGTTTTCATTTACCTCACCTTCTGCATTGTTTGTTGCAATGTAGCAGATAAGATGCTCATGCTTATACGCTTCCCTTTACATCTAGTATATATGAGTCTTTCACTGACAGGTTTCCATCCCATAAAGGATTTCTATCACCCTTTCTTCTTGTTCAAGGCTACACCTGCATGGAATTATGGCTAACATGACCAGAATATAAAACTGTCTATCCTATCTGTGTTTTGTAATCACCTGTGCTTGTCCAGCTAAATTCAGTGAATCATGAAATGGACTAAATTTCTTCTCATTTCGCTTATGACTTGTGCAGTCTCTGCCATATCATAAATTGTTCAGACATTCCAGAATCCTATCTTTCTCTGGGATTAGGTATCTACAGCTGATGGCCTTGTGGCTGTTTTGTGACAGCTTCCTAAAGATTTTCACTGTCGCCAGTCATGCCTGCAGTGACTAGCTCCACTGCCACAAAATACTGAAAAGTAGAGTTTCTTATTTCCATTTCCATAATATATTGTTGTTTTTATGAGATGAAGTTGTTGACCTCATACACAATGCTCAACCTGGAGAGCTAGGAGACTGACATTTGTCTAACCTTTGACCTGTCAGGAGCCGCGCCTCCAGCCAACATAGCGTTCTGGGTCATTGTCATTGTCAAATTTGCAGATCCTAAAGATGTACCCAGAAAACGTGACGAGAACGTGGGTGGTGCCAGAGAAAAAGAACTTCCTGCAAAGCCATGTGGACAAACCATTGAAGTCTCCGGACTTAGTCCCTCAACGAGGTCATTTGAGGTCATTATGTACTTTGAAGGACTCTGTCAAGGCACAGTGGACGACGTACGTCGTGATCCTAAGACGAATGTTACATATGTGACATTTGAAAGAAACACAGGTGCGTGCCATACAATATTAACAAAATTGTTTGTTTTTGATTGAAGTGATATTTATTTTAAAAAGTATATGAAATACCCTTGAATATAAAATTGTTCCAGTTTCTTGAAATATTCCAATGCAGTGTATTTCCTAAAATTACCTCACAAGAGGCTGTGTAACTTATAATCATGACTTAAAAATTGCCAAATAGCTTGAAATAATAATGTATGTACATATATATATATATATATATATATATATATATATATATATATATATATATATATATATATATTTATATATATATATATTTATATATATATATATAATTTAGATAATCTGGGTTAGAATCCTATGCTACCATCTAAATCCATAGACAGTTTTTGTGACTATATTGCTCCAGTTCACCCAGCTGTATGAATGGGCCTCTGGCTGTAGAATGGTGGATATTTGTGTATTAATAGTCATTGTGCATTAATTGCAGTGTAACTGGATGCTTCCCAGAGAAGTCGAGATGGTTGAACTGATTGAACAGTTAGCCAGGAAGGAAAATGTAACGTGCTATTAGCAGTCGTGGTGATTGGACACTGGGCTATATAAGAATTTAGAATTACCTTTTTATTATAATTTAAAAATATATATAAACTCCTAAATGCAGCTTAGGCAGACTGCTCCATTAGAGAGATAGGACAAATGACGACCAAAAACAGAACTCTCATAATCATTTTGTATGTTGGTGCAACTACTTATTCATAATATCGATTATGTTTATGTTTATACTACATACAATAACAGTAAAACTGTAATAGAATGTATTATTATTATTGCAAGCAGGATCAAACTTTTAAGGGGGACAGGCTGCAGCATAGGTAATTTTTGCCACTTTGTTTACCAAAATCATGCAACGTGTCGATGAATGTTGATATTACTACAGTGAATTGTTACTTAAACCAGATGTGGCTGCCTTGGAGTGGCAGTCATCTTGGTTTAGTGCAGGTCTCCCAACATAGATTTTGTATAAATAATATTCAGTATAATATTAGCTAATGGTCTCTTGTTGTTGAGACATATTGTGTGATAAAGAAATTGTCTCATAAAGAAATATTTATAACTGAGAATTATTTATTTTGATAAACAAAATTATTAATCTTGTTTTAATATTTAAAAAGTAAAATTGAAACATTAAAAATCTGTAAAAGTTACGCAAGTTTACTTCTGACATGTAATAATAAACATGTAGAGCAACACTGCGACAAAAACAGTATGTTTTTTGGGTAAATTAATATGGGCTACGTTATGAAAGTGAAATATACAAAGTAAGAGAGAAAAGTGCAATTATCTTGTCCATCTAAACACATGACATTACAATTTCAAGGTAATCTGGTCAACTACAAATAAGCAGAATGACACACAAGTATAATGTATTTGTAAGGGCAAAATATAAACAAAGATTTAGTATGTGCCAGCTCCATGGGTGGCACCACTGTCATTCTCAATACTGCGATTTTACGATAACAACTTTCCACGCACCAAAATCTTTGATCAAATTACAATATAGTTGTAAATCCAAAACATCTACTAAAAATATGGTTGATTATGGGGTCGTCTTACTTTAATATTTATGGCAATGATTTTTGTTAGTCTGGACTTACGGCATCACTCTGCATACACCGTACACCGTTAGCTCTCAGAAACTGTTGGAGATGTATTTTTCAAATTTTGCATAGACATTTCTTAAGGTACTATACACAACCATGCACAAGAAATTTCAATTTGAGTAACACGTTTTTAAGCCTCCTAGGGTCCTTTAGGTCCTAACAATGGAACACTTTATGTTCTCTCGTATTTCATTCAAAAACAGTTTTGTAGCTTTTCCTCACATTTTTAATCATTGTACACCAGAAATTTGTAATTCACTAGCTTTCATAAGGGCATCTCAGGGCCTCCACCAAGAGTAAAATATAATATTTTTGTCTCGTGCGCTTTTTGCAGATCTGATGATGCAAACTCCTGTGGTGATTTGTGCATAGGGGTAACTGAGTAGCTAACTGCACTTCCCTGGCAGTGATAGGAGCTGTATCAATAACCAAATAGATCCCTGTTAAACTGGACAGTTACTGCCAGCATGTTTTATGCTATATCTTCATTTAAACTACCAATTTAAGTGCAAGTTCTGTTTATTTTGATGCTTGTTTAATTATCTTTAAGACATTGTTACTTTGGCTTGACCAGAGTTCTTACAGTTCTCCTGACATAGTGGTGTTCACAATGTCAGGGTCGTGACCAGAGTTCTTACGGTTCTCTTCACTCAGTGGTGTTCACACTGTCAGGGTCGTGACCAGAGTTCTTACGGTTCTCTTCACTCAATGGTGTTCACAATGTCAGGGTCGTGACCAGAGTTCTTACGGTTCTCTTTACTCAGTGGTGTTCACAATGCCAGGGTCGTGACCAAGTTCTTACGGTTCTCTTCACTCAGTGGTGTTCACAATGCCAGGGTCGTGACCAGAGTTCTTACGATTCTCTTCACTCAGTGATGTTCACAATGCCAGGGTCGTGACCAAGTTCTTACGGTTCTCTTCACTCAGTGGTGTTCACAATGCCAGGGTCGTGACCAAGTTCTTACGGTTCTCTTCACTCAGTGGTGTTCACAATGTCAGGGTCGTGACCAGAGTTCTTACGGTTCTCTCCACTTAGTGGTGTTCACACTGTCAGTGTCATAACCAATGTTCTTACGAGTCTCCTGACATAGTGGTGTTATGTTTGTGTTGTCAGTGTTCTTTTTATGTATTGATGTTAAGCATCCGTGATTTATACTAATAAACACCTGGCTTGTTATGCATGTATAACAATATAGTTATAATGTTTCCAAAGCCATCTCCGTCTCTTCATTGCCATCACATGGATTGACTGAAGTAGTTTGGCATCATGTGACCATATTGGTGGTTGTGTTCTGCGACCAGTCATGAGAAGCGAGTTTTGCGATATCACACCAGCTGTGCTGAAGGGGTGGTCGCCTAAGGCTAGTTCTAATGTCATATCCATGTTAATGTGATTGGTTCTATGTTTGCTGTATATGTAATGTTTTCTTGTTGTGTTCACAGATGCCCAGAATGTGCTGTTAAAAACAAGGCTGTCTCTACAAGGAGCTGTGTTGACGGTTAGACCAAAACGACCTGACCCACGAGACCAACAAGAGAACCGACGAGGTGATGATTCAGAACGTAGAACAGGTCATCCAGTGTGGGACCAGTTGACAATAGAAGTAACAAAGTTCAAGCGAGGCACACCCAAAGCAACATTCAAGACTTCGTTCCAGGACAAGACTCTGTGCCCATGTGGTGGAGATGTGGAGGAAGTTGACACATCAAACCAATCCAGTGGCATCGTCTATGTGAAGTTCAAGAGACCAGGGGGTAGGTGCTATTAGCCGTTAGAAGAGCCAAGTTTGTTCGTGTTCAATGCTGCATAAATACTAACATTGATATCAAGTATTCTCAAGAATATGTGTTATCATAATAAATGTCTTGTACGAATGTAAATTTGTCATCAAGACTGAGTGAAGTGATAAGTTAGTATAAAAGAAAATGTGGGGATAGAACAATAGTGGCTTATATAAATGAAAGTGAAGGAATATACCAGTCATTCGTTAAATATGTCAGTCAGCCAGCCAGCCAGGCAGTGTAAACATGTCAGTGTAGTAATTTGACTCTAATATATAAAAAAAATATTTGTTAGACAACCAATGTTGAACTCTCGTTAAGCGAAGTTTTCTTTGATCACATGCCAGAGTTAATATTACAGTGGGTCAATCTGACTAAGCAGTTTCAGTCTGGTGATGAGACCATCACACTAATCAGGTGACTCTTTCCAGGCAGTGATGTACTTCTCTAACAGTTGCAGCAGCTGTGAACAGTATGACAGGAATGAAAGTTGGGGGTGTGGTTGTTGAGACGATGCCCTGTTTCTGCAAGACTCCAGTTGGAACATCAACACAAGACCCACCAGGTAAGTCTACCCACATTACAAGACTGCAGTTTTAACAATAATCAAATAACCAACAAGTAATTCTGACCCACACAACAAGACTTCAGTTGGAACATAACCACAATAACCAAGAAGTAAGTTTACCCACGTTACATGACTACATTTAGAACATAACCACAATAACCATGAAGTAAGTTTACCCACATTACAAGACTCCAGTTGGAACATAACTACAATAGCCAAGAAGTAAAGAGTGTTAATGCTATTCACAGGGAGTGATGGCGCACAAAGGCGATACAATGTGGGAGCAGGTAGTGACAGTGGAACAGCTCAGGGACATTCTGAAACACATTCTGACGGGCGTGTATGTACTTTCTTGGTGAAATAGGCTTCCCACAAATCTATAGGACATGTCGTGCCTAGTGGCTTTCCGGGCTGGCCTTGCTTGGTTCCTCAACTTCGGCTAGCAGATCACTTTTGCATGAGACCTTTTTGTGCATCAAACATATTTGTTTGAAACTCTTCAGTGGTCTATGCAATACCTTTTTAACGTTTTACCATATATATATACTTAAGATTTTAACATATTAAATTCATAATCCTGCCCAAATAATGTTTCGACACCTATGTAAATATACTATATACATGTGTTTGCCATAACATTGATAATATTGAACTTAGCCAGTGTCTTGTCACAGAACAAACTTAGAAAATATTTTTCCAGAAATTTCCTAATCTGCAAACATATGTTGTCACTCCTAGATTGCATTTCATTGATTGTAATTATGTAAGCTGTTTCTCTCTTTAACATGGATGATGTATAAAATAATATGTTTATGGAATTGACATATATATATATATATATATACACACACATATATATATATATATATATATATATATGTATATATACATATATATATATATATATATGTATATGTATATATATATATATATATATATATATATATATATATATATATATATGTGTGTGTGTATGTATATATATATATGTCAATTCCATAAACATATTATTTTATACATTATCCATGTTAAAGAGAGAAACAGCTTACATTAATTACAATCAATGAAATGCAATCTAGGAGTGACAACATATGTATATATGTATATATATATATATATATATATATATATATATATATATATATATATATATATATTATACTTGTAATATGTATGTATATATGGTTGTGTGTATCATTTCTACTAATCTGGTATTAAAATCATGTTAGGTCTTCTCACAATTATTTGTTTTTAAGGTGTTGAACTATGTCAGTCCAAAATCCTCAAAGTGTCCTTGCCAATATCATTGTTGTAGTCACGCCGGTGGTTCCAGAACGCAGGCTTATCACGCCTATCATTCCAGTGAAGGGGCAGCGCACACTACAACCCTAGATCATGTGTATGTCAACATTTCGTTGTACATACACATTGTCTCGAAGTGTAACATGTAATGTGACTTTGCATGCATATATGTAGACACGCATGCACACACATGCACAACCGCATACACACACACACACACGCACGCATGCACGCATATGCATGTACATACACGCACGCACGCACACACACACAAACAACACACACACACACACACACACACACACACACACACACACACACACACACACATATCTTATAATTTAATTTAATATGTCTGTGTGTAACCTTTGTGGCATGTCAACTAGTTGGTTGCAGTTTGTATAATTGATGTATTTATGTTGATTAATATGTTGTGTGGAATCACGCATTTCTATAAGCTACCCGGCAAGCTGATCATTGCGTCTTATATGTACTTGTTGTGCGCTAAATATTTTGCACACATGCTGCATTCATGCACACACAAATGTTCTGTATGTTGCTTTTTATGTTTGTAATAACGAAACTACTGATCGTACTTACATAATGGCAAATAGTATGCTTTTGTACTCTTATGGTTACAACTGTACCGTAAGTCATTAACACATTGCATAACGTGTTAACTATTTTACCACTGATATAACTAAAAATACAATCAAAGTGTTGCTTCTGATTGTATTATCTATGCTTTAAAAAGGTGGTGGTTATACAGATAAGTGACAGACATCGTTTGACGTTGAGTGATATAGTGATTGTAGAAGTATAGGCGCACTATAGTAACAAACTATTATATCCGAGATGAAAAATTACAAAAAGCACACTCTGATACCAGCTGTGTTTTTTTCAATCCCTGTCATAGAATGCACGACACCCACCAAATTAGCATGTCGTTTACATCTATAATCAGTGACAAGGACATTTGTTTTAATACACTATTTAATAGTTTACTTTCTATTGTTCGACAATTTATATGCAATAAAGTGCAAATAAACTAAATATAAATCTAATTACAAATGCTTTGTTAACTTGTTTAAAGTGGTATGTTATGGCTAACTCTAATTGTTATAATGCTATGATATTACAATGCCATATGTGATAATTGCAACTCAATCCAGCATGCATGTTTGCTCTGTATTTAGTTATGGGATGTCATATATTGTGAATGTGGAAGGACAATGTAATGAAGGTCGATCGTTTCTTTTAATTAATCAACATTTTGCAAACTTATTGCACTTATCCAATGCTATAGTGTAATAAGCATACAGCAGCCAACTCAACTCATTTGACTTTCTTCAGTGCAATATTATTGAACGACTGTTGTCTGATGATGCCACTTAATGTGAACATGATTGCAGTGATGTTGCTACGTGAAATTCATAAGCACAACTATTGTGCGGATATTCCGTTCTGCAAAGTCAGAAATTGTGTTGTCTACTTTTGTGTTACAAATATATGCAATATATAATACTAATGTTTAACTGTAATAATATCCAAGGTTTTGGTTTGTGGATGATTGTTTTATCTGTGGTTTGTAAAGGTGATGTTTAAACAGTTAATGTCGTACACCACTTGATTTAGAATCGGATGGTTTCCCTAGAAATATAGGTTTGCTGTACTAACAAAATATGATATCCAAGAGCAAAATACATTGCAAAATACACTCTCTCTAACAACAGTTGTGTTTGCGTTTTTGCTACGTAGCTAGGTCGCATCATGACCCATGTATACACACGCCTTCCAAACATGCACCACATACACTCTGATTATACAATCAGTCGACCTGTGCTATGTCACTGCTCAAAATAATTGGTAAACATATGAGCACAAATCACAACAATTTACGTAATAATCGCATACGATATCTTTTTTATATAACTAACTTGTGTGTGTTGTATTTCTACACCTGAGCCACTGCGCTCGTAGTAAAACGTTATCTGCCGGCTGATGTGTAACGCAAGAGCACCATGAATCAAACATTACATAGATACTACACGGTAATATACAGTAATAGGCACATCACACAAACCTGCATTTAAATACCTCACCATCACCATGTGTCGTTGAATAATTCAACAGTTTAGCCAATATATGAATTGATTGAAACTTAAGACATTTCTACTGGCTTCATAATTAATTTAGGGAATTGGCTTAGATATGTAATCACAGCCATATAGTCTTAAACTGTATTTACGGTCTCTTTGACGAGTAAAGTATAATCAGTCTATACAACGTAAATTGTAGCTATTTATTGTAATATTTGATAATAGCTTGACATTTTGGTAATTGAAATATAGAGAAATTTATCCAACAAACATAAAATATATGAGTTGGCATTATGGTAATTTGTGGTTGTGTTAGAATTCGTTTTTTATGAAGAAACCATCGTGGGTCAGGAGGTCAACAACATGTTGTCCTTCATCATCAGTGAGCTCCGTACTCTCCTGATTTAAACATATCAGCAATAACCTTCACGGGGGAATCACGGTACACAGTGATGCCTCTCCACATAGGTCCAACAGGACGCGGGAAAAAGTCTCCTGTGAAACTAATATTAAAAAAAATTACGCGCAAAAACGAGTGGATATCGTGTTGATCGATAAAAGACTATATGTTTATGTGTGTTTATCACGCGACAAGTGCACTACTGTAGATGTAGTAGATGCATGATGTACATTATGGTGACTTAGTGGCTGGTTGTATGAGTTTCCTTCAGTCATGCGGCGGCCTAAGCTAAACTACAGCCAGCAATAATGTACAAGTTTGCACAACACTAATAAAGGTGCGGATCCAGCTTACGCCTTACGTTTCTATATACAGAAAATAGGGTTTATGTACTTGCCTAATCATTCATGTTTCATCATGAAAAACGAACAGTTGCAACAATTTGCAGGCATATCTGCCGCCAGCAAACTGGACGCCTTACACGACGCTGGTTGAACACATGGCCACGTATTCATTGTTCATTGGTCGAAAACTGTTCAGTTGCCTAACCCACCCAGCGAGTCAAAATGCGCAAGCATTACGGATGACGCATTAACAATTATCCGAGCGTTAGATTGTATCCGGGTGGTTTTTATGCGCATACGTTGTTGTTCGTCGATTTTTCGTTCTTCTTTTCGTTCTGCTCCATTTTCTCACTTTTCTTGCAGTACATTCTCTGTTAATATTATCCGTATGACTGTTTTGCTGCTGTTATCCATTCGTCTCTCACTCTTATCAGGTCTGTCTATGCGCTGCTCTCCCATCTCACTGTCAGGCTTGCTCCCCTCCCTCTCCCCGCCGACCACTCTTTGCCTGCGGCACGTTCCCTTCCCAGTCTCTCTAATCGACTTCTCACTCGCTTCTCCTTAAAGTTGTCCTTTACCCCAACTGCCATGCAATATACTGCACAATACAATACAACATAATACAATAACACTTTATTATCCCGAAAGGGACATTAATTTGCATCGCTTATACAATACATAAATAAAGTAGTAGAAAAATACATATAAATACATAATTAAATCAGTATATAAAACATAATATAACATTTCACAGGGCATACAATTGGGCACTGATACACCAGTAATGCCCAGTAGGTGAATTTGATTCGTTTGTTGGCGAAACACAACCGTTGTTTGTGTGTGTGTGTGTGTGTGTGTGTGTGTGTGTGTGTGAGTGTGTGTGTGTGTCCGTGCGTGCGTGCGTGCATGTGTGTGCGTGAGTGTGCGGGCCTGCATGTGGTGTGCGTGCCCACGCGCGCGTGTGTGTGTGCATGTCCGTGTGTGTGTCTTTGCGTGTGCGTTCGCGCGAGCGTGTGTGTGTGCGCGTGCTTGTGTGTGTGTGTGTGTGTGTGTGTGTGTGTGTGCGGGCGTGCGCGCGTTTGTGTGTGTACGCGTTTGCGTGCGTGCGTGCGTGCGTGCGTGTGAGCGTGCGTGCGTGCCTGTGTGTGAACATGTAAAATGCAATTTACTATTATAACGGTTATACCTATACTTCACTTACTGTTGTAATAAAATTTGTATTACCGTGCATTAACATGTGTTAATATCAAGGCAGTAAAACGTGTTTGCGTAGGAAAAACTATTAGTCGTCCCGATTGTATAGTGGACGGCTGTACCATCTGAGGTGAGGACATATTCCGCGTAGTAAAGGTACAATTTGGAGATGACGGATGTGACGTGACTTTGGCTTGGATACAAAGAGTCCAAGGTTTGTCCGGGCTGCCCAGGATTCGAGCCCGTTTTCTCTTATTCGAGAGTCCGACGCTTTTAGTCGAGTCGGAAGATAATAATAACACAAGTTTTATTAGCAACTCAACTGAGTTGGATTGACATTACAATAGGTTACAATTGACTCATCAAAACATCATACAAATACAATAGAAATACATTTGATACCGCAAATCATACCGTACTAATAACCTTTTTACTGACAGTTGTATAAAGCCCACGGTATAAAGGAGTTACGGAATCTATTCGTTCTAGTAACTGGTAACGGGTACACATTTTCTTGTCTAATATTATACTCGGTATGTCTTTTGTCAGGCAGCAGATAATTTAATCTATGTGTGCCGACTTTAATTTTATCAAAATATTTTTGACAAATGCTCTCCCGTCTTACATTCAACGTATCCAGGTTAACACGTCTTAGTATCTCCGCGTAACCCAATCCAGGAAAAATACATTTTAATGCCCTTTTTTGTATAACTTCAATATTGTCAGACAAATATTGGGGCAAGTTAGTGTGCCATACAGGACATGCATATTCTAGAACTGGTCTCACCACACTAACATATACACTGACCAGATCTTTCTGTGTAATCCCTGCACGCTTTAACTGATATAACATGTACAAGCGTTTACCAGCTTTTTTCACAATAGTATCTACGTGTTTGTTCCATGTCAGATCCTGAGAAATGGTCACACCTAATAGTTTGGCATGGCAAACTTGTGCTACATCCCTCCCATCAATTTTTATATTCGGGATAGTGCTTCTGAAATTGCCATCTTGTGCAAAACTAATGATTATTTCTTTTGATTTTTCGGAATTAATTTTCATGTCATTTTTTTCTGTCCATCTAGCAGCAATATCAACCGACTCTTGAATGA